>JAJOZX010000285.1:1640000-1663421 GCA_023014485.1 Bathynomus jamesi
GCATATAATGCTCCAGATAGACGGGAAATTCAGAGAAGCATGAAAGCGATCGATCTGTGGGTAATAATGACCGATGATGCGAAATTCGAAACAAAATCAGATAGCGATAAATAAAGCAAAAAGAGTCGCGGGACAGGTACTAAAAACGCTTAAAAGAAGGGACAGGACAGTAACGATTCCCAGGCTAAAAACACTGATTATACCAAAACTTGAATACTGCCCGTTTTGACGTCCCCATATAAAAAGGAAGAAACTAATAAACTAGAAGAAACGCAAAGACATTTCACAGCAAAGATTGATGGTTGCAAACAACTCAACTACTGGGAAAGACTATGTAAACTAAATCTGTACCCTGAAAAGAAGAAGAGAGAGGTACACCATAATCTACATATGGAAAACGATCGAAAAACTGGTACCAAACCTAAAACTAAATCCAATTACCATTCAAACAACACTGGAAAATATGAAGGCAGAATGTGTAGTGTTCCGAAATTAAAGGCCCGACAAGCGACCGCCTCAACACTGAAGGAAAATAGCTTGGTTGTGAGGGGGACAAGACTTTTTAACCAGCTTCCAAAGGACCTCAGAAATGTTACAGGGGTCAAAGTTGAAGTCTTCAGGAGAAGACTAGATGCCTGGCTGAGGACGGTACCAGATGAGCCGGGTGTACCTGGCTATGTACGGTGGAGAGCGCAAGAAAGCAACTGGCTCTTCCACCAAGCCAGACCTAGAGGCGGGGCCACCAGCTTGACCTTCGTGTGAAGAGAGACCAACACACGGAACAACAACGAGGTTAACGAGGTATATGACAACAGTTGAGCAATGACGACCAATGAGACGCGAGAATTCCCGAAAGTGCGTTCGTGAAGCAATTCATCTGTTACAGTTGCTACATATTTTGTAATGCACTGCGAGAAATGAAGTGCCGCCAACGATGCGGTCACTGCCATCGCCGACAATCCTAATCGGTTAGAGGGAAATAAAAACATATGGCACCGTTTGTGGGATAATGCGTAACCCTAGAACTATCTCTAGAGCTACAAAAAAAACAGGGTGTCCATAAAGTCGATCATCATAGAAGTAAACAAATTGTAGTTTGTAGTCACTAAACTTTACCAACGAAGCTGAAATTTATGGACACGCATTGTTTAAATGAAATTCCCCAAATAGTCAAGATTCAACATCTGAATACTTTTAGGAATTACGTTTGTAACAATTAAAATAACTTAAGATTTGCAAAAATCATAGCTAATAACTACAGCAACCGATAATTAAAAAGCTAATCAAATATCATATTTAATAATTAACCCTGAAATACGAGTACATAATAATTACAGTAATTAATGATTAAAATTCTTCCTTGTTAATAAACTAAAAATTGATCATTATTTGCAAACCATTTTATCGTTACAAATTTATCGAAAAAACCAAAATATTTTCCGTAGTTCATTCTAATTTTCGTGGCACTGTGCCAGTTTTTTGGCGTGACGTCATGAAACTTGGAACTCCTGAAACTCACGTGTGTATGCGTACATATATGCTCATGTATGCTTCTAAATGTGTGTGTGTACAAAATCGGACCATATGTATGTGGGTGCAGAACAGAAAAAGTTGGGAAAATTTAGTCTGAGGGAAGATTTTGAGGGAATTGTAAGGGGAAACAGAGGTAAAATCGGTGCTATAGTCCTGCTTTTGTGGGCCAACACTATATTGATTTCTCTTCTCTTTTTATAGATAGTATTTTGGGAAGAGAACGGAACTGCATGTCTGTGTAAGTATGCGAGTGTGTACGTGTGGAAGGATGTACAAGCAAACATACATACATACATACATACATACATACGTATATATTTAGCTTCGTGTGAGTGTCTGTGCATATATATATATATATGGGTGTACAATTAGTTCAAAAAGTACTTCCCGAAACAGAAGTTTTTGAACATACTGTAAAACAATTTATTTTAATTGGTTTGGAAAGGTAATGCCAACTAAACGTTCATTTTTACCTCTCACTTATGACAACCATTGCGCAATACCAAAGACGTTTCCTTCATCGTTAGCCTGAGTAACTAGTTCTTCTCTCGGCCAGCCCCAGTATCTCAGTGGGTAACATCGTTTCCCCGTAAGCTAAGTGAAGGTACCGGGGTCGGGAGTTCCAATCCCGATGATGCTGGTTAATAATAATCCAGGAGTTAGCGCAATGGGCAGCACTAGTTGGCCCGAGTGCCATGTCAGTTTGTGTCTTTCTTAAGGGAAATCTCTAGGAAACAAAAGTTAATCTTTTTCGAATCCAAAATACATTTGCTATTAACATTATATTGCTCTTATTCAACATTATTATTATTATTATTATTATTATTATTATTTTAGAAAGTCGATATGAGCCTATGTCTTTATAAAGGATTTACATTTAATTTCCAATATTCTGAATATTTTTTTATTTTCAGTACAGAGTTTCTTAATAATAATAATTCTAGATAAGAATTTGCAGTATGCTAAGAATACTGTCTTCACTTTTGCTTCTGCTGACGCGTTTCGTTCATATACTTTGAACATCTTCAGAGCTTTATATGTAATTTTAAAGTAAAATGGGTTATATATATATTTCTTGATTGTAAGTTTGATACAATTTCAAATTAATTTAAGACTATTCGAAAGTTCATTAAATTTTATATTAATTTTTGGTATTATTATTATAAGTAATAGCAGCAGTCTTTAAAAACCAGCTTTCAAAAGCTATCAAGAAGTTCTTTTTATTCAGGAAAGGTTGGCTACGTATGTTTGTGCCAAAACGCCATTCATTAGGGTCCAAGGTCCGATATATATATATATATATATATACAGTGGAACCTTGCTTAACGAGTGCCTCGTATAACGAGAAATTCGTATAACGAGCCAAAAGAATGGGGGAAAATTACCTTGCATAACGAGCGACACTTTGCTTAACGAGCAAAATATTTCGTCAAAATTTAAAGCGTAGACAAAAACAAATGTCTCTAGACAGTTTCCTCGTGAAAAAGGATCCAAAAGAAAGTGAAAGTGCCTCTAAAAAATTTAAAGCTAGGACTGTGAGCTCGTCGAGAATGTTATTGCATTGAACGAAGACGATTCTCCTCCTTCCCCTCAATAACCCTCTCCTCCTCCCCTGTCTCTTCATTCCTTTGCGTGCGTCAGGAGCACCTTCTCTCTTCGTAAGTTATTTATAAATTTCACCGTTTACTAATTATTTACATTCTCTTTGGGTTAATTTTTATTAATAATCTTTTCATTTCATGCAATAATAATTTAAAAAACGCCTTAAATATCATTATAAATATTATTTTAAGTATTTTTTAAGCATGGAACGCATTATCATATTTTACATTGATTCCTATGGAAAAAATTGCCTTGCTTAACGAGCATTTTGCATAACGAGCACAATTCGGGAACGAATTATGCTCGTTAAGCAAGGTTCCACTGTATATATATTATTGGTTTTAGCTTCCGGCCGAATTATTAATTCTGACGAAGGTCAAGCTTTCCACTCCACCTTAGACCTACAGTTTAACGTAGAATCCGAACCACGCCCCACCAACATCCCAGCGTCTTAACCGCTAAGGCTACCCAGGGTACCCATTTATTTACCAAACAATTTCTTTATTGTGTGGAAGGATGAACAGCTGGGCTTTGCTGCCGTCACTGGGTCTCGATCCCGGGGCTACATAAATTTATTAATTTATTTATTTTTGCTACAATTTCTGTGAAAATGAATATTTTCTATGAATTTTCAATTTTTCAAAGGGTGTCTATTGTATATAAAATATAATTAAAAAATATTAAAAAATAAAATAAAAAGCAATCCTATTTTCGTTTTTCGATTATTCTTTCAACGTTAAAAGTATTGTTCTCGATTTCGCGAAATGAGGACAATCTTCTTATACTCACTTCGTGTTATTAATCGAATGTAAAGCCATTAAAAAGAAAACCTCCATCCAATTACGTCAAAGGGGGAAATATATGACGTCATCGCGATAGAGGTATGATGTTGGATTCACTCTGACCAACCTTGTCTTTGTTCTTGATTGCCCTTTGTTCGCTCGGTTTGAATTGTGCTTGAAAATTTTGTTTACATATCATTTACCGATCATAACCCCTCGTCTAATGGAGAGGACTTAGGGGGGAAGGAGGTTGAGGAAACGAAGGGTGAAGTCAAACCATCTCTTCTTTCTCCCTTATTTCATTTTCATTTCGTTTTCCCCTCCTTTACCCATTATGCCCATTTCATCGTTGTTCTTCCCGATATTTTTTCTTATTTTCCCCTCATACCCTTTCTTTTCCCTCAAACAATTCCTTCTCCCTTCGAATCATTCCCTCTCTCCTTTGCTGGCAAACACGCAGACGATGACGTAATCCTTAAAGGTATGAGTCCCTTGGCCGAGGGAAAAAGCTTCCTCTTTCTCCTTTTCCCCTCATTCGCCTGGCTTCTCGTAAACGCGAATCGTGACGTCATCAGGATTACCTCGTTTATGAGGGGAGAAAAAGGGAAATTGGGGGAGGGTATTCCGAAGGGGTCAGTACGAAACATACGCATACATATTTGACGTCAGTACAAACATTGATTATTATATTATTTGTTTTGGTGAAAAATGCGCAAAGTGTTTCCCTTCCAAAAATTAAAATAATTTCCGTTTCTACATTTTTTATTTTACGTTTATACGAACTATTTTTAATAAAATATTTATATATTGATGAGGTTAAACGTCGATGGAGGATTGTTTCCTTTGTTGTTTGCCAATGACGCTTTACGGCTAAAATTGTTGTTGAAAACACACCTTTCGAATGGTCGCATTTGTTTAGCACTAGTTTTATGGACATTTATTCGGGTAATACGCACATACACAGTGGCGTACATAAGGGGGAGCATAGGGGGCATAGGCCCCCCATTGTAAAAATTATTACTACTCTCACCAAAGATATTCGAAAAAGAAATTTTCAAAAATCGATAACTTTGCAACATTCACCACAAAAAAATCTTCGTCATGGAATTTCAGTTATTTCATGGTTACCAAGACATGTTAACAACTCAAAACTCAAAATCAATTTTGACTGGCTTAGGAACGTTTATATATGTCTTTATACGTACGATTAATTTGTGCAAATTTAATTCTTTGCCCATAAATTGGAAATAAAATACCAAGATGCAATTCATTTTGATTCCAAATCAATCATCATCAATTTTGAGCTGACACACAAAACACACAATATATATATATATATATATATATATATTATATATATATATTTTGTGTGTGTGTGTGTCCTCCTCTTTAAGAAATGCTATGTACGCCCCTGCACATACATGACAGAAGTAACAGACACGTATGTGCGCGCGCGCACGCACACACACACACACACACACACACAGACGCACACACAGCGTACGTTGCATACAATATGAACTGGATTCATTAAACGATTATATGGAACCAAACCGGTGGTTGCACAAGTAAATAATGTGATCTACAACAACCACATGCACTTTGCAACTTTACAGAAGGTTCACCCACAGATGACTTAGCCGGGTATTAAGTCGGGTATGGCTGGGCAGTGTAATTAGTTTCAAGAACATAAACACCATACTAACCGAGCTACAATATACTGTATTTGGTTTACACACACATACATACATACACAAACACACACACACACACACACACACACATATATATATAATATATGTGTGTGTGTGTGTGTGTGTGTGTGTGTGTGTGTGTGTGTGTGTATCGGGTAATTTTTTAAAGATGTGACACTTTAAAAGGTTTGTATTTTTTTAACTGAAATAAAAGCATGAAATTTCTACTGTACCTTCTCTCTCTACAAGGGGAATTAGTTCCCTTGTGCAAAATATGCTGTGTGTTATGTTCTTTCAGCGGTATGATCCCACTCAATGTCATTCCCATTTCATTCCGCGCCCAAGAGTACGAAATCTGAGAGTGAGAATTTCCAAAAAGGTATTTTCAAATCGGTCTCTTCCCAATTCATACCATTCTCATCACGACTTTCCCACTTTGGTCCAAGTTAGGTTAGGTTAGATTTAATTAGGTTAGGTAAGGCTAATGTTAGGTTAAATTTAGTTAGGTTAGGTAAGGCTAATGTTAGGTTAAATTTAGTTAGGTTAGGTAAGGCTAATGTTAGGTTAAATTTAGTTAGGTTAGGTAAGGCTAATGTTAGGTTAGGTTAGGTTAGGCTAATGTTAGGTTAGGTTAGATTAGGTTAAATTATGTTAGGAAATATTAACCATTCCTATTTGGCACCTTTACGGAGAATGGGAATCGAATGTATAACGTGTTTCTCAAATGAAGAAACACTTTTCTCAAATATGGATTTCTCACTTTTTGCATTTTCACTCGCGGACCGCGGATTGGAATGGGAATGACATCAAGTGGGAAGTAAGCCTCTCAGCTCAAAATACTTACACGATGCTTTCGACGGAAGAGTCCTGTCCAACAGATTTCCCGCGGTTTATGATAAAGGAATATCATAGCCACTAACATCACCAGATCTAAAACCCGTGACTTTTATCCGTGATGTTGTTTAAAAGATAGTATTTAAACAGAATTCACACGCAATGGAAGAACTGAAAGCATGAACTAAAGAAGAAATTTCTCATATTTCAACGGATACTCTGTCCAGAGTACTGCAAAATTTGTTGTTCGCCCGCAAAGAGTGAATGAACTGAGGAGACATCACATAGAACATGTTTTGCACTTAGAGATTAATTCCTTATGTGTAGCGAAGGTACAATAAAAATTTCATGCTTTTATTTCAGTTAATACCAAAAATACCTTTTAAAATGTCACATATATATATATAAATCCGAGTTCCTACAGGATGATCGAGTTAAAAGTGCGTACTACAAAGTATATAAAAGATTTTGGAGCGAGCACTTTTAAGCTGGCTGGTTACCTTGTACTATTTCCTCGAAATGAAAAAAGCGTCGAAACATCAAATGATCGACATCTAACTTAAGGTTTGGTTACATTAATAATTAGTTCGGTTAGATTATTTCTTTATTTCAAGGGGTTGTTTAATCTAATTTGCGACATCTAAGGTCATACGGTAGAGGGGATTTACGGTTTTACGTGGGATCCGAACCACCGCTCGCTACATAATCTGAAGGCAAAAGACTGTCTCCCATACAACTACTCTCCAAACACAATGTCGCTTAACTTTGTTGATCGAAGGGAAGCGATGTTATGACATTGGCCATGACGTAACCCTCGGTTAGATTAAACTACAATTTCGGTTTGGAGCTTGATTAGCGTTTTTGGAGGCAGGATCCTTTCCTCGAGATGAAAACCTAACCTAACCTCACCTATCCTACATGTAACCTAACCTAACCTAACCTAACATAATGACAACATAAATTTAATTGCGGCTAACCTTCAATATTTTTTGTAATTTTTAAAAATAATTTTGGATAATTATTATTTTGTAAATGGAGCGATCGTGACACTCGACTTCGATTCGCTCATGTTAAAAATATATTAAAATTAAAAAACATTTTTCTCTTTTACAGAAATAATTTTGAAAATTTGAAATCATCAACAAATCACGAAAAATTCACGAATAATTACCGATACCTGGATTTATTTCGAGCAAAGCTGAACTGACCCAATTTAGCGAGGTTTGTGTATATATATATATATATATATATATATATAATATATATATATATATTATATATATATATTGTGTTATTAATAGCTTTCTGTTTTCACATATTGTGAAATAATATTTATTTGAAGACCTTTCTATCTCTTCACAGCGTCGTTATCATATCATCATCATCATCATTATCATCATTATTATTATTATTTTTATTATTATTATCTTCCCATTTTATGCGCAATTGTATGGATCGTGTTGAAATGGCTAACAGTAAAAATGCACCATTGAGTTTTTGCAATTGCGAGTATTTCCGGGAGATGAAAACCAAATTCTTGGAAACTGAAATTTTTCTCTCCGATTTCTCTTTAAGTTTTTGAAAATATTTTTAGAGATAATTTTGTCCCGCGCCTCGACGACGAGAGAGTATTTATGAAGACGAGCTCTCACCATTTTGATAGTGATGCTAGTGGAATGTTTCTGGTGTCTCCGCGAAATTTATTAGACTACTTTTAATTACATTTTCACGCAATCTTTACTTCCGGGATGAACCTAACGCGAATAATGTAATGTTTACATCGTTCGTTCGTCCTTTTCATTTCTTTATTTTTACGAGTGCGGAGAATGGGCGTCGCGTTTCTTCATAGTTTTAAAAAGAAGGATTTTAGATTTTATTGTGACAACTTTTGACGCCATTTCTATACCAGTTTCGTCTTCAGAGAATAGCTGAAGCTAACTTTTACGGATTATGGTCTGTAGTTTCGTGTATTTTACTTTTGCATTCTTCGCAACGTCAGTCTTTAAACTTTGACAAAATTATGCATTTTGTTAAAAATTATTTTTTTGCTTTTTTATTTCACTTATTTTGGATCCCGTCCAAAAACTCTTATAAAATTTTGTTTTCTGAAAATAGACAAATTTGATATAGGATTGGACTAAGTCGTGGCCATTTCGCGACGCCGCCGCTTCCCGTAGATCATCGAAATTAAGCGACATTGGTTTTGGGTAGTAGTTGGATGGGGGACGTCCTCAACATCCTGATAATGTAACGCTGTAGTCCCCTCTGTCACATAATCTATGCTGTTACGAAGGAGGCAAAACAACTCGAAAAACACAAAATTAGAATTGTTTCCAATTTCGTCACTCATTTTCCAGACTGATAATAAATGGCAAAAATGGAGATGAAATCCTTAATGTCATAGAGTATTTAGTTTTTGCAGTCACCAAATATTCACCATTAAAGTTCGCCGTATTCACCATTCCACTTAATTTTTTTCCGCATTTCTCTGCATTTTTTTTTTAGTTAATCTTAAGTCGCCTACATTCACTCTTAAGTTACCCCTCGTTCATTCACCCTTAAATTGCGCCGCATTAACCCGTATCCTCCCTTGTATTCACCATGCATTTATTCATAAACTCTAAATCACACTGAATTCACCTGCATTCTCCCAGACTGGGATTTGAGACCCCCAAATCATTCCCTCAAACGCAAATCTAATTTAAACAAAAACTGTCTGTATATATATTTTTAAAAATTACTGCCATTATTGTCACACTGAAGTAGAACAAAAAAGGAGAGGAACAAGCCTTATATTCATACTATAGACATAATATATATATATACGTGAAATGTTTTTTCAAAACTAATCCTTTAACTTGGTGTCATGGAAATTGCGTTGAGATTTCATCCAATCAAATGGCAGGATTTGATAAAACTGCTTTTTGATTGGTTCAAATTTAATCAATAGAAGAGAGCGAGGCACAAGGAAACACACAGTCCTTACGTCATCTTTAAAGTCGATAGCCACAAGTTTCAGGTAGGGGCTTCTCACGGTCAAGGGAGAGAGAGAGGGAGGAGAGAGAGAGAGAGAGAGAGAGAGAGAGAGAGAGAGAGAGAGAGATTTCTTTTCTTTGCTATCTCCTGGTGTGTATATATATATATATATATATATATATATATATGATTCCTAAGTCTTTACTTAGTCTTTACTTTATTAATTTTCCTCTCTCTCTCTCTCTCTCTCTCTCTCTCTCTCTCTCTCTCTCTCTCAAAAATATTCTCCAAGTTTCAAAAGTATAGTCGTTATTACAAACTATATTTCGATGTGTATACAGTATAACTGAATTATTTCCTAATATAGTCAATTATATAATATTTTTTTGATGCATCACGTGTGAAATTTCACCTATATGTTACATCATTATTACGAAAATAATAATGGGCATACATTATTTATTAATAAATAATGTATGCCATGCGTTATATATTATAAATATACTTCATTGAGTATTTCTGTCCTAAATGAATTTATGCAATTATAGTCAATAACTTACCTTGAGATAATTCGAATTTGATGCCGGATTGGTTGATTCCTTAAATTTTGTTGTATTCTGTTTCCTGATTGGTTGAAATTATTTTCGTTGTTTTAATTCAAATATAATACGTTAACTTTAATATTTAATTAATAATAGTTTAGTATTAAAAAAAAAAAAATGCTTTGGAATTTTGCTATTAAAGTAATTGGTTTATTTTTGTATTATTTTCAATCTTCATTAAATGTTTTTGTCTGGTGAAAAATAGAAATTATTTTAAAATCGTCTTTCTATAACGAGGAGAGAATAAATTCGAATTAAATTTGGGTTTCGTTTCCCGTAGAGTTTCTTTTAAAATAAAAAAAATATCTAGTTTAAAAATGAAAATAAAAGCTTTTTCTTATCTTTAGAATGAATTTGGAGTATAACATTTGTCGTATTTGCATTACGGAAGTAAAGTTGAGATAGAGAAAATATGTACAGTACAATATATATATTATATATATATAAATATATATATATATATATATATACACAATCAGTCCAAAATGTTCTGTCGTGATAGTCCATCCTTCTTACCATCTTCATAAGAACGTGGAATTTAACGACAGGACTTTCTCAATCGATTGTAATTCAACGGTTCAGGAACTTTGAATTTATTACAGTGGATAATATTAATTTTTTTTAGGTATGGTAAAAGCAATTCTGAATATTAGCATCATTATTATTATTATAGTTATACTCGTAAATAATAAACAATTAGAGATTTGATATGAAAATCATTAGTATTATAAGTAGATTATGTAACGTCCAAAATTATATAGAGCAATTTAATAATAGGAGTAAAAGATAGGTTTTATTTAGAAATATATATATATATATATATATATATATATATATATATATATATATATATATATATTAAAATGTTTTAATAATTCATTAAGGTAATTTATTAAATTTCTATCATATACCGTAAACGAGTTAGTGCGATACATAATACAAAAGTATGTAATACATTGCCAAAAAATCTGGTTTCTGGCTAGGCTAGGCCTTGCGAGTGAGTGTAGCCTAGCCTAGGTTAGTATGTCAGGGTCGGCTATATCGACCTGAGCTGGAACTTTTAGACTCCGTCAACCAGTCAGTACCTTTAAGATTATCGCAGTTTTCTTATCCATAAAGGCTCGAAGCTGTTATTAGGTATACGCATTTACTACATTTCCTTCGTCGAAATTATTTCTCGTATCAAAAGTAAGAGATCTATTCTATCCTAAAACCATCGTTATCAGATAAATTTGGTTGTCGCAAACCCTGTGCCAGAAATTTCTGTTTTTATCGTCAATTACGGTAAAAATGGTTAATTTCTTTATTTATTCGGTTATGTTTTCCTCGTCACGAGCCTATTTCGTTATCGGGAAGAGATTTGAAAAGGTAGTTATCACATTTAAGAGTTGAAAGCAAAGTGCCTTCACCTTAAGGACAAGCTCAAATATTCCCGTTCAACAGCAAGAACAAAATTTAGCTCACTGCAGTTTCACCTCGCAGATATACTACGGCTCGCTTCTCTTTTGCTTGCATTTTTACTCTCTCTCACACTCTCTCGCCCTCTCTTTTTCTCTCTCTTCTCTCTCTCTCCCTCTCTCTCTCTCTCTTCTCTCTCTCTACACACAACACACACCATATATATATATATATATATATATATATATATGTGGTGTGTGTGTGTGTATATATATATACACACACACACACACACACACATATATATATATATATATATATATATATATTATATATATATATATATATATAATTATATGTGTGTGTGTGTGTGTGTGTGTGTGTATATATATACACACATGTATATAAGAAAATGCACAAGTTTCCTATTTAGAAGCTACTATAGATAGAGTGACAAATTATAAGAATTTCCGGAGCAAGTGTAGTTTACGTCCCCCTGACGGAAAAGGTGACACAAACTACACTAGGTCAAAGTTGGGGAACGTAAACTACACTAGGATCTTTAGGAGACATTTTTTAACTGAATCCATCAAATAAAACGTTAAAACTAACAAAAATATTACGGCACACCTAAAGCAAAAGCACCCCCTATGTAATTTCTTTATTTATGGTCAGATTTTTATGAAATTTTCAATATAGAGGTTTTCAAGGTGGACATCGGAATAACGCACACCATTTTTGAAAAAAAATTGAAATTTTTTAAAAAATGTTAGTTGACCTAACCGGGCCTTCAATGTTATTCCGATGTCGGCCATTGAAGACCCGGTTAGGGCAACTGTATGCCAGGTTAGGTCAACTGTATGCCCTTGACAATTGGTTAGGTTAAGTTGTGTTATTTTCGTTAGTTTTAACGTTTTATTTGATTAGGTATAAGCGGACAAGGTTGGGGAACGTAAACTACACTAGGATGATGTAGGGAAGCGTAAAGGTGCTACTGTAGTATGCGGTCTACCTACGATTCGGTGGTCTACCTACGATTCGGCGGTCTACCTTTTAATTATAGCTTCTTATCTTATTATTTTATTATTAGGTTAATTGTACGCCCTGACGATTGGTTAGGTTAAGTCGTGATATTTTCGTTTAAAACTAACGAAAATATCACGACTTAACCTAACCAATCATCAAGGGCGTACTGTAGTATGCGGTCTACCGTTAAGTATGCGGTAGTAGTATGTTTAACTTCTTTAATAATTCCTTAATTGTGTAAATTAAATTATAATTCCTTTCAATTCATTTTCAATTCCTTTTAAATATTTTGAACAGTAGGACGCTACTACGTAGAAACTTAACGGTAGACCGCATACTACAGTAGAAACTTAACGGTAGACCGCATACTACAGTAGAAACTTAACGGTAGACCGCATACTACAGTAGAAACTTAACGGTAGACCGCATACTACAGTAGAAACTTAACGGTAGACCGCATACTACAGTAGAACTTAACGGTAGACCGCATACTACAGTAGAAACTTAACGTAGACATCTACTACAGTAGAAACTTAACGGTAGACCGCATACTACAGTAGAAACTTAACGGTAGACCGCATACTACAGTAGAAACTTAACGGTAGACCGCATACTACAGTAGCACCAGCGTAAACTACACTGGGCACCACAAGGGGACGTAAACTACACTTGCTCCGAGTTTCCTTAGTTAAAGTAGTCGTATTTTAAATGATTGACGCAAATATTTTAACCTAACATTACCTAACTAAGCTTAAGCTAACCTGTGTTAACCTAATCTAAATTAAGTTAACTTTCAACATTGTCGATAGAATATGTTACCGAAGAAATATTGTTAGCCGATTTTAAAAGCCTACTAAATTTTTAGTAGGATCACTTATAATTAAAACTAAGTTGCTAAATTCGTCAACTTATTTGTTGGAAAGCCTAATTGTACTAAAGATAATAATGGACAAAGATGTTTTAATAATGGACAAACCTGTTGAATAACTTTGCATTTTAAATTTCTCTCTATTGATACTACCCAAGTCATTAGACCTAACTTTGTTCTCATTCTGGAATCGGTTTAAAGTTGGCGGTCCTTAGCGACTCAGCGGGAAAGCGGACTGATCTATCTGATATGGGGTAATCCTAAATTATGTCTATACTAAATCGTTTATCAATGATCAAAAACTTTTAAAACAAATACTTAACCGAGCAAAAATACTTAACCATGGGTCGACGCAACCAAAAATCTAGTCTAAATTTAACCAAAATGCTTTTTATTTATCTAACAAAGACAGAGTCACCATGACAAAGAATTCCGTAGCCATATAAAGCGTTGTTGTCTCGCTTAAAACTCAAAAGAAGTTTGAAGGTCACGTTTACGATCGAACTACCGTATTAATAACCTACGAAACAGCAGTTGGAACCCCCTTTTTTTGCTAGTCAAAATGCACTAAGACAATTACTATATAATGAAAAGAGAATAGCAATACAATCTGTTCCACGAAAACGGTACCTGGGTTCTGTTCGTTTTCACCTTTTAGGGGTACCAACAACCGCACTCAGACTTGCGTAAGTGTGATCCCTAACTAATAGAAAAGAATTTTAAAATCTAACATGGATAGCAATTTTATGGAAAACAATGCTACACTCGAATTTTTAAATTATCGCCTACTTTCATTGTAGCTAATTTTCTTCACCTCTTTTCGTTCATAATTTAACTGCCACGAGAATATATATATATATATAATATCACCTACAGTTTAACTTGGAGTCCGAACCACGCCCCATCAGCAGCCCAGCGTCTTATATATATATATATATATATATATATATATATATATATATATATATATAAGACGCTGGGCTGCTGATGGGGCGTGGTTCGGATTCCAAGTTAAACTGTAGGTGAAAAGCTTGACCTTCGTCAGAATGAACAGTTCGGGCGGAAGCTAACCAAAGGTGTGTGTATATATATATATGAGACACACAAACTGTGCATGGAACAAGGAACTCTTCTCGGAAAATTAAATCCACTATAGTCCGAATAAGTAATGGTAAATGACAAATACCATAGTTTTTTCTTTTTCATGATGCTAGCCCGACGTGGGCAACGGGTCACTCGCAAAGAGGTCCCAAAAATATAGCTTCCTTCACCAGCTATCTACAAATCAGAGAGGATCCAGCTTTGGAACAGGATCTAGTGTTTAAAGCAGCCTAGCCCAGCTACATTTAGAATCTCAATATAAGCAAAAGACTCGCTGCCTTCACGTCAGATTGAATACATCAAAGAAAAAGGGGTAACTATTATATTTTTAGCCAAAAACCAAAACTTAAACCTCAACTGGCAGAATTGAGCGTCCACTTTTCAAGGCACATAACATGTCCGTTTCATGATGGGAAACCTCAGGGAACCATTCTGAGTTCATTCCCATCGTGAAACGTACACGTTATGTGCCTTGAAAAGTGGACGCTCAATTCTGCCAGTTGAGGTTTAAATTTTGGTTTTTGGCTAAAAATATAATAGTTACCCCCTTTTTCTCTGATGTATTCAATCTGACGTGAAGGCAGCGAGTCTTTTGCTTATACTGAGGTTCTAAATGTAGCTGGGCTAGGCTGCTTTAAACACTAGATCCTGTCCCAAAGCTGGATCCTATCTGATTCGCAGATAGCTGGTGAAGGAAGCTATATTTTTGGGACCTCTTTGCGAGTGACCCGTTGCCCACGTCGGGCTAGCATCATGAAAAAGAAAAAACTATACTATTTGTCATTTACCATTATTTATTTATTCAGACTATAATGGATTTAATTTTCCGAGAAGAGTTCCTTGTTCCATGCACGGTCTGTGTGTATCATAAAAAACCTCAGGGAACCATTCTGAGTTCATTCCCATATATACAGTATATATATATATATATTATATATATGAAAAAATGAGGCGAACCGCCTGGGAATCGAACCAGGGCCTTCCAATTGCCGGTCGGACGCTCTACCATTATGCCTACGGACCTCACTCAATCACAAATCGAAATTCTCCCAAATAGGGCAGAAACCAATGCCCTCAGAGAGCACCCTCGCAAATCGTGAATATGCGCAAATAACTGCAATGACCGCGCAGTATATAAATGAATAGAAAACGACATAAGTATTAAGGAACGTTTCTGCACACGAGGAGGAGAGATAACGAAATAATGAAAATGAGGCGAACCGCCTGGGAATCGAACCCAGGGCCTTCCAATTGCCGGTCGGACGCTCTACCATTATGCTACGGACCTCACTCAATCACAAATCGAAATTCTCCCAAATAGGGAAAACCAATGCCCTCAGAGAGCACCCTCGCAAATCGTGAATATGCGCAAATAACTGCAATGACCGCGCAGTATATAAATGAATAGAAACGACATAAGTATTAAGGAACGTTTCTGCACACGAGGAGGAGAGATAACGAAATAATGAAAAATGAGGCGAACCGCCTGGGAATCGAACCCAGGGCCTTCCAATTGCCGGTCGGACGCTCTACCATTATGCTACGGACCTCACTCAATCACAAATCGAAATTCTCCCAAATAGGGCAGAAACCAATGCCCTCAGAGAGCACCCTCGCAAATCGTGAATATGCGCAAATAACTGCAATGACCGCGCAGTATATAATGAATAGAACGACATAAGTATTAAGGAACGTTTCTGCACACGAGGAGGAGAGATAACGAAATAATGAAAAATGAGGCGAACCGCCTGGGAATCGAACCCAGGGCCTTCCAATTGCCGGTCGGACGCTCTACCATTATGCTACGGACCTCACTCAATCACAAATCGAAATTCTCCCAAATAGGGCAGAAACCAATGCCCTCAGAGAGCACCCTCGCAAATCGTGAATATGCGCAAATAACTGCAATGACCGCGCAGTATATAAATGAATAGAAACGACATAAGTATTAAGGAACGTTTCTGCACACGAGGAGGAGAGATAACGAAATAATGAAAAATGAGGCGAACCGCCTGGGAATCGAACCAGGCCTTCCAATTGCCGGTCGGACGCTCTACCATTATGCTACGGACCTCACTCAATCACAAATCGAAATTCTCCCAAATAGGGCAGAAACCAATGCCCTCAGAGAGCACCCTCGCAAATCGTGAATATGCGCAAATAACTGCAATGACCGCGCAGTATATAAATGAATAGAAACGACATAAGTATTAAGGAACGTTTCTGCACACGAGGAGGAGAGATAACGAAATAATGAAAAATGAGGCGAACCGCCTGGGAATCGAACCCAGGGCCTTCCAATTGCCGGTCGGACGCTCTACCATTATGCTACGGACCTCACTCAATCACAAATCGAAATTCTCCAAATAGGGCAGAAACCAATGCCCTCAGAGAGCACCCTCGCAAATCGTGAATATGCGCAAATAACTGCAATGACCGCGCAGTATATAAATGAATAGAAACGACATAAGTATTAAGGAACGTTTCTGCACACGAGGAGGAGAGATAACGAAATAATGAAAAATGAGGCGAACCGCCTGGGAATCGAACCCAGGGCCTTCCAATTGCCGGTCGGACGCTCTACCATTATGCTACGGACCTCACTCAATCACAAATCGAATTCTCCCAAATAGGCAGAAACCAATGCCCTCAGAGAGCACCCTCGCAAATCGTGAATATGCGCAAATAACTGCAATGACCGCGCAGTATATAAATGAATAGAAACGACATAAGTATTAAGGAACGTTTCTGCACACGAGGAGGAGAGATAACGAAATAATGAAAAATGAGGCGAACCGCCTGGGAATCGAACCCAGGGCCTTCCAATTGCCGGTCGGACGCTCTACCATTATGCTACGGACCTCACTCAATCACAAATCGAAATTCTCCCAAATAGGGCAGAAACCAATGCCCTCAGAGAGCACCCTCGCAAATCGTGAATATGCGCAAATAACTGCAATGACCGCGCAGTATATAAATGAATAGAAACGACATAAGTATTAAGGAACGTTTCTGCACACGAGGAGGAGAGATAACGAAATAATGAAAAATGAGGCGAACCGCCTGGGAATCGAACCCAGGGCCTTCCAATTGCCGGTCGGACGCTCTACCATTATGCTACGGACCTCACTCAATCACAAATCGAAATTCTCCCAAATAGGGCAGAAACCAATGCCCTCAGAGAGCACCCTCGCAAATCGTGAATATGCGCAAATAACTGCAATGACCGCGCAGTATATAAATGAATAGAAACGACATAAGTATTAAGGAACGTTTCTGCACACGAGGAGGAGAGATAACGAAATAATGAAAAATGAGGCGAACCGCCTGGGAATCGAACCCAGGGCCTTCCAATTGCCGGTCGGACGCTCTACCATTATGCTACGGACCTCACTCAATCACAATCGAAATTCTCCCAAATAGGGCAGAAACCAATGCCTCAGAGAGCACCCTCGCAAATCGTGAATATGCGCAAATAACTGCAATGACCGCGCAGTATATAAATGAATAGAAACGACATAAGTATTAAGGAACGTTTCTGCACACGAGGAGGAGAGATAACGAAATAATGAAAAATGAGGCGAACCGCCTGGGAATCGAACCCAGGGCCTTCCAATTGCCGGTCGGACGCTCTACCATTATGCTACGGACCTCACTCAATCACAAATCGAAATTCTCCCAAATAGGGCAGAAACCAATGCCCTCAGAGAGCACCCTCGCAAATCGTGAATATGCGCAAATAACTGCAATGACCGCGCAGTATATAAATGAATAGAAACGACATAAGTATTAAGGAACGTTTCTGCACACGAGGAGGAGAGATAACGAAATAATGAAAAATGAGGCGAACCGCCTGGGAATCGAACCCAGGGCCTTCCAATTGCCGGTCGGACGCTCTACCATTATGCTACGGACCTCACTCAATCACAAATCGAAATTCTCCCAAATAGGGCAGAAACCAATGCCCTCAGAGAGCACCCTCGCAAATCGTGAATATGCGCAAATAACTGCAATGACCGCGCAGTATATAAATGAATAGAAACGACATAAGTATTAAGGAACGTTTCTGCACACGAGGAGGAGAGATAACGAAATAATGAAAAATGAGGCGAACCGCCTGGGAATCGAACCCAGGGCCTTCCAATTGCCGGTCGGACGCTCTACCATTATGCTACGGACCTCACTCAATCACAAATCGAAATTCTCCCAATAGGGCAGAAACCAATGCCCTCAGAGAGCACCCTCGCAAATCGTGAATATGCGCAAATAACTGCAATGACCGCGCAGTATATAAATGAATAGAAACGACATAAGTATTAAGGAACGTTTCTGCACACGAGGAGGAGAGATAACGAAATAATGAAAATGAGGCGAACCGCCTGGGAATCGAACCCAGGGCCTTCCAATTGCCGGTCGGACGCTCTACCATTATGCTACGGACCTCACTCAATCACAAATCGAAATTCTCCCAAATAGGGCAGAAACCAATGCCCTCAGAGAGCACCCTCGCAAATCGTGAATATGCGCAAATAACTGCAATGACCGCGCAGTATATAAATGAATAGAAACGACATAAGTATAAGGAACGTTTCTGCACACGAGGAGGAGAGATAACGAAATAATGAAAAATGAGGCGAACCGCCTGGGAATCGAACCCAGGGCCTTCCAATTGCCGGTCGGACGCTCTACCATTATGCTACGGACCTCACTCAATCACAAATCGAAATTCTCCCAAATAGGGCAGAAACCAATGCCCTCAGAGAGCACCCTCGCAAATCGTGAATATGCGCAATAACTGCAATGACCGCGCAGTATATAAATGAATAGAAACGACATAAGTATTAAGGAACGTTCTGCACACGAGGAGGAGAGATAACGAAATAATGAAAAATGAGGCGAACCGCCTGGGAATCGAACCCAGGGCCTTCCAATTGCCGGTCGGACGCTCTACCATTATGCTACGGACCTCACTCAATCACAAATCGAAATTCTCCCAAATAGGGCAGAAACCAATGCCCTCAGAGAGCACCCTCGCAAATCGTGAATATGCGCAAATAACTGCAATGACCGCGCAGTATATAAATGAAATGAAACGACATAAGTATTAAGGAACGTTTTCTGCACACGAGGAGGAGAGATAACGAAATAATGAAAAAATGAGGCGAACCGCCTGGAATCGAACCCAGGGCCTTCCAATTGCCGGTCGGACGCTCTACCATTATGCTACGGACCTCACTCAATCACAAATCGAAATTCTCCCAAATAGGCAGAAACCAATGCCCTCAGAGAGCACCCTCGCAAATCGTGAATATGCGCAAATAACTGCAATGACCGCGCAGTATATAAATGAATAGAAACGACATAAGTATTAAGGAACGTTTCTGCACACGAGGAGGAGAGATAACGAAATAATGAAAAATGAGGCGAACCGCCTGGGAATCGAACCCAGGGCCTTCCAATTGCCGGTCGGACGCTCTACCATTATGCTACGGACCTCACTCAATCACAAATCGAAATTCTCCCAAATAGGGCAGAAACCAATGCCCTCAGAGAGCACCCTCGCAAATCGTGAATATGCGCAAATAACTGCAATGACCGCGCAGTATATAAATGAATAGAAACGACATAAGTATTAAGGAACGTTTTCTGCACACGAGGAGGAGAGATAACGAAATAATGAAAAATGAGGCGAACCGCCTGGGAATCGAACCCAGGGCCTTCCAATTGCCGGTCGGACGCTCTACCATTATGCTACGGACCTCACTCAATCACAAATCGAAATTCTCCCAAATAGGGCAGAAACCAAATAAAATAGAAATTATCTTTAGTTATCTTTCATACATATTATAAGTGTTTTCCCTCATACTTTATATTTTGCCAATAATTCCACGATAATTTTTTTTCCAATATTACAGAACAAATACGGCAATGTTTTTCTCTTCGCTCTTCCGCACTCACTTCCTTCCTTTCTACACTTCCTGGCAGCGTTACTCTAGCGGGGAAAGAAGTTAGCGTAGAGCATTTATATAAGGGATTTCCGCCCCCGCGTTCCGCTGCTTCCGAGTTGGAGTCGGAAAGGGCTCAAATCGCGCTGAATCCGCGCGCTCTTCAACCTTCTTCTTCCACCTACGACCACGAAAACGGATGGTCTCGCGCTTTGTCGACTTCAATTTAAAGGTTATAAACCCCTATCGAGTCTCTCTTCCGGGGTTTCACTCGCTGAATTTTGAATTACGTTCGAGTTCATTATTACATTAAACCTTTTACGGTTTTGCAGATTCACGAGGATACGTTTTAAATGTTTGTATAAATGCTGCGTAAAGCTTCTCGGCGCATTTTGGGATTTTTGAGCCATTGTGAATGGTTGGTTGGGTTTCTAATGGGGTTTTGTTTGGATTTAATGTGGACTTCATTTTCCCTGGAGCTCTTCATAATTGTGTGTAGGTGGAAGTGAGATCGGAAAATGAAACGAGAACAAACCTAAATATTAGAACATAAAATAGTTAATAAAATTCCTGACAGGAAAAGTGTAATTTTTTAGCTCTATTTGAAGAAATGCAAATGAAAAAATAAACGGTGTTTACCTCATCTTGTAATGTTGTTTGTATTCATTTAATGTCTTTTACCATTCCTTAACATTTTGATATATACATGTATACTGTATACTCGTACATGAGGCATCGCGAGTACGAGGGGCGAACTCGCCACATTGGCGATTTTGCGATTGTTCCAAGAATGAAGTTCAACCTTCCCTCATCCACAAACAACTTGGTATAGCCAAATACCCTCTCGTTTACTCCAAATGTATTTTTTTTCAATACGAGCATTTCTGCTGAATGCTGAACTGAATGTCTGGTTAGGTCAACTGTCCGCCATTGACGATTGGTTAGGGTAAGTCGCGATATTTTCGTTGTTTAACGAAAATATCACGACGTAACCTAACCAATCGCCAAGGGTGAACAGTGACCTAACTGGGCATTCAATAATTTCAATTTCAATAATTTCAATCTAACTGGATTGAATATCTTAACTGAAGTTCTGCCTTTTCGCAAAATGGACGGCAGGATTAGCAGTCATTTTGCAAATGGTTAATATGCCGGCCTGTCTGCAAAGTGGTCCGGCATTTAATGCTATTATACAAAAAGGTCGTAACATATATATATATATATAATATATATATATATATATATATATATATATATATATATATATATATATATTATACTGTATGCATATACAGTATATACACGAAGTATGTTCAAAAAGTACCCGGACAGGGTGTTTATTTTTAGAACAAGGTCACGTTTGGAGTTGTGACTGTGCTACATATGTCTCTACATGGGAGAAAAGTTGATTGATAGGATTGCACTTCATTGTGTATTGTGTAGCGTCAGTCCACCTTGGTGGGCCGATAAAATTAACCCCTTCGTGCGTATGTCCGATTAGCGCGCTCCAATATACGACGACATACGTGCGTATGTTCAAAACTTAAATATTTATAACTAAACGCAGAAATGTCGTATAATTTAGCTTTCTTCTTTAAGTTTTGGACATACGCACGTATGTCGTCGTATATTGGAGCGCGCTAATCGGACATACGTACGTATGTCGCCGTATTGAAGGGAAACGTGTTTTGTTTTGCGGCGATTTCTTACGATAAGGTCATGTTATTTGTTTGTTTTTACTGTGAAGATGTTATGCACCATGAATATGTTCCACAGGGACAAACAATCAACAAGGAATTTTACATTGAAGTTTTGACACGTCTACGTGAAACAGTTCGGAGTAAACGGCCGCAGAAGTGGGAATCCGGAGACTGGATGCTTCATCACGATAACGCGCCATCTCACTTGTCGCAACTTGTCCAGCAATTTTTGGCCAAAAACGCTACCCAGCAAGTACAGCAACCTCCATATTCGCCGGACTTGGCTCCATGCGACTTTTTTTTCTTTCCGAGGCTCAAACTAATCCTGAAAGAACACCGATTCGATGATGTTGAGACCATTAAAAGAAACTCGATGGAGCAGCTTTTGGCCATTCCGAAAAGTGCTTTCAAAAATTTTTTTCAACAGTGGCAGGATCGTTGGGCAAAGTGTGTGGCTTCAGAAGGATCATACTTTGATGGAGATTGAGCCACAAACTTTGTAAGTACCACATTCTGTCTATAATCGCATCAGTCCGGATACTTTTTAAACAAACCTCGTATATTACAACTCAGAATGGTCCCCTGAGAAACTTTTATGTTACACACAGACCGTGCATGGAACAAAGAACTCTTCTGGGAAAATTAAATCCGCTATAGTCCGAATAAGTAATCGTAAATGACAAATACTCTAGTTTTTCTTTTTCATGATGGAAGCCCAACGTGAGCAACGGGTCACTCGTAAAAAGGCTCCAAAATATAACTTCCCTCACCAGCTATCTGCTAAGCAGATAGGACCCAACTTTGGGACGGTTGAGGCTGCCCTCGCCCACCTTCGAATTACTCACATACCCCTTACCCACGGGTTTTTAATGTAGAGGGCCCTCGACCCTACTGTGAAGACTTTATTCTCCCCTTGATTGTGTGACATTTTCTGGTCGAGTGTCCCACTTTGAAGTACCGTACTTATGGTGGCGTCATCTCTCGGAACACTGTGGAGAGGATAGCATGAATCCCTCTCTTCTGCGTGTGCTTGGGGCAGAGCTTGCTACCCAGGTAGTGGGCATTTAGGTTTGTTGAGGAGGATAACCTCCTCTCTGCTTTTTAATTCTTTTACATCACGTTTTACTTGGCCTTCTTCTCTCTTCATTTCTTCATTTGTCGTTCGTCTTCGTTGTTTAATGTTTAGCTTTTATTTACTTGTTTGTACGAGTATATTCGTCGTCAACAGGTTCGAATTGGGCTGTCTGGACGTCGGGAGAATTCCCGGTGGTCCGGTGGGTATGTGGGTCTGTGGGCCGGTAGGAGCTACTTGTGGGGTTCCAATGTTTTATAAACGCAAGTACACTAGCATAACTCTCTA
>JAJOZX010000286.1:0-32500 GCA_023014485.1 Bathynomus jamesi
GATTCGGTCTAAAAATAAAATTTACTTTTTTTCTTCTTTTTTCTGTCAGAACCCCACCCACCCCCCAACCCCCCACAAGTATCGATCGCTTTCCATTACGAATGGATTCAGTCTCTCACCAACCAAGCGAACGGTCAAGATTTCAAGTTTTCCTGGAAAAAGTTCCAGTGTGTTTCATGATCATGAAGGATATGTCAAATTACGCAGTTAGCATTCAAAATTCCTATTCCAACCACAACAGAATTCCTCTCTCTAACGCGCGCGCGCATACACACGCACAGTATATTCTCCGTCGCTGCAGAAAATGCATTCGCTTCTACTCTTTCCATCTCATTCCTTCTTCAAAATCTACATTTAAATTCTCTCTCTCGCATTCAACCTCGAATCACGTGATCTCTGACCCCTAATGACCTGAAGTGTAGTCCGGCTGACCCACGGCTCCCAAACAGGCACGAAACCCTATCTATCACTCCTCATCCTTTTCCAAAACACACAAATAATTCATGAGTACCACTCAATAACACTTGAAATATTCACGACAACAATCCAACACGAAGTACCCGAGATGCTACCCATTCAAATAATTACCCTAATACCATTATCATATGTGAAAATAATGATATGTTCAGCAATAGCTACAGTTGCGCTAATCCCTACGAACGAAATGAAACGCATATTCAAATAATATATATTAACATCTGCTGCAAAGATATGGCAAACCTATAATTAGAGAGAGAGAGAGAGAGAGAGAGAGAGAGAGAGAGAGAGAGAGAGAGTGTGTATGTGTGTCCTCACCCTTTCTAGTACAATTCAATCAATATATTGGTGTAGCGTACACGCGAGAGGGGTTGATCCAATAAATGTGATTCATGGAAGTTACATAAAAAAAATAAAGCGCACACACACACACACACATTTTTTTTTTTCAATTTCTGACGAGTGTACTTCTGAACACACGAAAGGCCTTGGAATTATTTTTTTTCCTTGTGGATTGCATTATATATATATACATATATATATATATAATATATATATATATATATATATAGTGTATATATATATATGTATATATATATATATAAAATTATATATTATATATATATATATACACTTTAATTAAAGCGAAGATCTTCGTCTGTGTAATTCTGCATGGTACCGCTAAATAATGAATAATGGTAATGGTCGATGTATTTCCTCAACTAAGCAATACAGTAGGGAGAACGTGATGACCAAATATTTTTTTTTTTAATTCAGTCAGATAAACTGTGCTTGTAGAAATTAATAAAATTAAAATCGGTTGAAGAGAAACTAAATAATTTAAAAATCATTATTATTATTATTTACCTGAAATACAAACTACAACAACTATCAATAATTTGATTTCTTTCTTCCTTCCTCCCTCGGGGCGTCCCCAATAGTCTCGTCGTCCCTCAAACGTCCTTCACCCACTCCTTCCCCCGTACCTCAATTACCCCCACTCCTCCCGCACTCCTTCAAGCACTCGCCGCTCCCTTCTCATGACGAGTCTTGCATGTTGCATGAAGCGCCGACATTGCTGGCGAAAGGTGCGTGTGCGCGTTTCTTTGAGACTAGATCCAGTACGTCACACCCCTTTCAACATTCCTTGCACGGGTCCTGTACACACTCAAACGGGCCTATCTACTTACGAGTCTCCTCTGATAAACTTTCCCTATAAATAGGCTTGCAACGGTGGCCTATTTATAGGTAGGGGACACCAAGTATTTTAGGACTTGTATAAACACGTCTTAATGATGTCAATGATTTATACTGTTGGTATGTTGGGTTCTCTCCACTAAGGAACACATTTAAAAATAATGTCATTCTATGAAGTTATATATAAAAAAAATAATGCATTCAATTAAAAAAAACACCAATTACAAATTAATTTTTCTTATTAAAAAATTATTATTAATTAATATATACATCTTGGCTAACAGAAAAATTAAAATTTATTATTTTTTGTTTGGAGAAACCAAAGCGGTGACAAGATAACTTACAAAAAATTTAGTCTTACCTAGTCTTGGCACTTTCACTCATTACTTTTCATACATTTACACCAATTAAGATATAACGCACGTCTGAATTCCCAGCAATCACCGTTCGTTTACCTGGAAAAGAAAGGGGGAAAATATAAAACATGGTAGCACACACACACATTGTTAAGTAATAATTAATGTTTTATTTGTCCCAGATATACTGATTCAATCGTCTTAATATGAAGCGATCAACCATTTCAAAACCGCAATACCAACTTACAAAATACTTCAAACCACAATTTTTTTTTTTGCTTTTTTTTTTAAGGTGTTCTGGAACCCTTGACTTTTTTCCCCGACTTCAACATTTCAAGGGGAGCTTTAGTCCAATCAGCCCTCCCCCTGCCTACGCCCCTATATACCTTTAGTAACCTTTGGTTTGCTTCAGCTCGAATTGTTCGTTCTAAAGAAGGTCAAGATTTTCACTCCACCGTAGACCTACAGTTTAACATGGAATCCGAACCACGCCCCAACAGCAGCCCAGCGTCTTAACCACTAAGCTACCCAGGGTACACATTTATCTACCAACACTTTTATTGTGTAGACTGTAGAAGGATGAACATCTGGATTTTGCTGCGCGCCACCTGCCGTCACCGGGTCTCAATCCCGGGGCCGATGGATTCGGTCAGCAACGCTAACCACATCACCACCGAGGATATATATATATATATATATATATATGAGCAAATTCCTCCTACATTCTCTTTCGATGGTCGTTAAAGTTACATTAGCTCCTTCATGTTACATCTTTTGCTTTTTCAAGTTTTTAATTACTTACGCTTGTATTATAGTAGGCAGAGGTATCGTTAAAAAGTTCAGAGAATGCCCTCCTTTATCGTACATACGATTATTTTTTCATATTTCACTCGCGTTTGGATTTTAATTTTAAAAAATCCAAATCAAATCACTATTACTTCGTGCCACGTCAGGATTGTATTTTTGTTTTATTTTATTTTAGGTTAAGTTATGTTTGGTTAACCTAACCTAAACCCCAAAAATCATTTCCTACAACGAAGTCGTAGCCATTTTCCGTATAAGAAGAAAGTGATACAAAAGACGCAACTCCTGGCTACATACAACTTTCAGATGTTCCGTGCGACGATTCCTCATTTCTTGGAGCCAGATATCATGAATGGTCAAATAGGTCAAATAGCTGCGTAAATTTGTCACTTTTTTTTTTTTTTTTTTTTACAATAATTATTTCTTCAAATTTCATCCACGTTAGGATTTTAATTAAAAAAATTAAATTCAAGTTGTCTTTTATGCTACCTCAGCCTTTACACACCCACCGATTTGTTTTAGGTTATATTAGGCTAAGTTAACCTAACATAACCTCAAAATAGTAGCTCGTACAAAAAAAAATCACGTACACTGTATATATGTATATAGCGCCGCAAATGAGGCGGGATGCTGCAGAGGGGTCAACTGCAGGTCGATCCTGAACAGTCGTTCAAATCCCTAAAGTAACAAATTAAGTAAGTATATATACTTTTTAGCCTTTCAGATGTTCCGTGCGATGATTCCTCATTTCACGGAGGTCAGGCTTGTAGATATATATATATATATATATATATATATATATATATATATATATATATATATAATGAAGCCTCTCTATAATTCCATTTACTAAATGTTGTCAAAGACGAAAAAGAAAAAAGGCCAAACAACAAAAGCTATTCTAAAATTTAAGAGAGTTCGCTGCCACCAAAAGAGTTCGTCTTGAGAAGAATAAGGAAGAGTTCGTTGAACTCTCTTTGTCCATTTAATCTTTCATCCTTTCTGTCCATTTCCATTTGAGTGTTGAATAAGGAAGTAATAGCTACGTTCCATGAAGACTCAAGGACCACGGTCATCATCTATTCACTCGCGCAGTGAAACTCTAAACTCTAGTTCTGATAGACACACAGAGACAGACACAAAAAGATAGACACAAAAAGATAGACACAATCCAGTCTTAACGAAAAAAATCCGCGAGCAAACACTCCACACGCGCAGAAAAATCCGGCAACCCGCCCAATCCGCAGCGTCGTCAGTAGCGATAATAAAGTGAAATGTGTTTTCAAAGGTCGTTAATGAGTCGAGACAATATTATTCTTAATCAATCATGCGGAGGAGCAAACAAATAAGGGAGGAACGGACATGGCATTCGTTAAAAATCGTTGGCATGCATCGCTCTTACCAACGCCCGTGGTTCAATGGGTAACGCGCGCGTTACCTTATAAGCTAAGTTAAAACCCCGGGGTTGGGAGTTCAACTCCCGATGGTGCTTGTTTATAATAATTCTAGAGTTAGCGCAATGGGCAGCATTAGTTGGCCTGAGCGCCGTGTCAGGATCTGCTCTCCTCAGTATAGGCTATTATAGTACGTTGCTCTTCATCAACGGACAGAATGAACAGAAAACACCATTTGCTTTTTTTTCGCGACCCGACCAAACCAAACCAGAGGAACACCCAACCCCAAATCCATCCAATCAATCCGCGCATGCATGTACAACCAATTCACGAAGTAGTCGTAAAACCCGAATGTTTTTTACCAATAGACACCGGTGAGAAACACGGGAATTAAACGACAGGGTTTTTTGAACCGACTGAACGCGCGCGACCAACCAAAAATGTTGCCAAAGACAAGCAGCAAGAGCGCCACCTCCTAGTATCCCTTTATGGAAACACCTCCTCGAGGACATAAATGGTATACATGAAAAGAATCCGAACCTGTACATTAGAATCCCTCCTTAAAATGACATCACCATTAGCTTCAAATTAAAACGGTTCTACCAATAAAGCTCGGCGTCAATTTCCCGGGACAGATCGCCTCATAATTTACTGGCAGGTAGACAATACATGCAAACTTAAACCACTCTTTATGGATACATCAAACAGATTGTAGGAAACTTCATTTAAAAGTAGCGTGTGTGTGTGTGTGTGTGTGTGTGTGTGTGTTTTATAATGAATGCCAACTTCATAAAAAATAAGCACACACCAAATAAACTAAAAAGTTAAATTATATGAGAAAAATTCAATTTAAACTCTCTGCGAGTGACCCGTTGCCCACGTCGGGCTAACATCATAAAAAAAAAAACTATAGTGTTTGTCATTTACCATTACTTATTTGGACTATAGTGGATTTCATTTTCCCAGAAGAGTTCTTCGTTCAATGCACGGTCTGTGTGTATCATGAAAAAACCTCAGGAGACCATTCTGAGTTCAATCCATTATACAGGGTGTCCCATAAGTCCGGCATCATAGGAAGAAAAATAAAAAAAAAGGCAAAACAAAAGCTTTTATTTACGGAACGTGCTCAATATGTCCACCATTGTTTTCAATACACAAATTCAGACGTGATACCCAGTCAGCAAGCGCACGGTGAATGATGTCAGGAGTAATGGTGTTACATGCCCCAATAATGCGCTGCCGCAAATGTTCAACACTCCTAATTTTCTCTGCGTATACCAGCGCTTTCGAGTGGCCCCAGAGATAAAAAATCTAGTGGCGTGAGATCCGGGCTTCTAGCTGGCCATTCCACAGGCCCTCGACGTCCTGTCCAATGACCAGGGAATTGTTGGGTACGGGTATTCCCTTACTTGGGTGCTGTAATGTGCACGAGCGCCGTCTTGCTGGAACCATGTTGGGAAATTTCCTTCTTCGTTCGAGACACTGGGAAATGCTTCTTCCTATACCAGTGAGGGTTGTTTTGAGACCAGTAGCGGGTGTTCTGTCGATTTACCTCACCATTTCCATAAAAAACAGCCTCGTCACTGAACAGAATGGTGGACGGGAAATTGGCATCCCGACCATAAGAAAAATATGAATTATGGTTTGTAGAAATAGAAAAATATGAATTTCTCCTATGATGCCGGACTTATGGGACACCCTGTATATATAATAAATAAATAAATATATATATGAGAGAGAGAGAGAGAGAGAGAGAGAGAGAGAGAGAGAGAGAGAGAGAGAGAGAGAGAGAGAGAGAGAGAGAGAATAATGTTTTTAACCATTTATGACTCAATAATGTTGCGTTTGGCGGCAGTCTTAAATGTCACAGGTAAAAGTCGCGCTCACAAGCCAATATAAATGATTGGTTAAAACATGAAGATAAATCCTAGCTTGGAAGGATTACCACGAGTGTCTCCTCTTCCTCCTCTTGGCTCTCAGTCGACCATGCGCATCAACGACGTACAGGAAGGTTAGGTGCAGCAGGAAATCGCAATCTGTATACGCAGCAAACTAGACTATACAACAACACGCATACAGAATGATTTGCGAAAAGCACAGACTCGAAAACTCGGATTTTATGCAAGCAATTATATAAACAAGGAAGACAATACATAAAACAAAATCGCGGAATAAAATGTTTACAGGAGTCGGCGCCCCATTAATACATAAAATTTAAAATATTTAATAAAAATACAATTAAAAAGTGAGGATAGGGAAACAAACATCATTCGACGCAGAGATACCAAACTAAATCTTCATATCAAATGGGAAAAACGATAACGTACGCGTGTGTTGGTTTGAGTCTCCTTTTTGGTATGCCTTTTCTCAATTTATCGGGGGGGGGGGGGGGGGGGGGCAAACAGTTCTTGGTTACTGTTTATGCGGTCCCCAATTCCGAGAGAAACCGTTCCTTAACCTCATTTTGACGCGTAATACGGAACTAAACGGCTTAAAAATTTTAGTGTGATCCTCATACTTGACTATATTGCTTATAAATAGCGTTGGAGTGAAAGGTATAGACACAGATCGACAAATCTGATATAGAAAAATCTATCGATAAATACGCATGGAACAAACGAACAAAATTAATACCTGAACAAAACCCAAAACAAGTATTTTGACAAAAAAAATAAATAAATAAATAAATGCATAAAAATATAAAAATTCTCGGAAAATAATTTAAAATAGAAAAATAATTGATAACACTCTCAACAATAAAATTAATTCAGATTTAATCTTTCAAAATATCTTTCCACGAAAATTTAAAAAAAATGAAAATTTTAAAATACCTGAAAAAGAAAAAAAAATTCAGGAATGCATGCATGCATGCATGCACGCACGCACGCACGCACGCGCGCACACACAGTATCGCGCCTATAATTATTTTCGTTATAAAACTTGTGCTTTGACTATCCCAAACCAAAAACATTGTACTCTTACAAACATTTCTGCTTTCAAAACCGGTTTTACAAGGAAAAAGGGGGGAAGAGAGGGGTGTGCGCGCTTTTATTATTGAACTATCTGTAAATATAATCGCGCCGGCGACACACACACACTTTAGGCCATGCGATATACTGTTCCCGAAAGGATTATACACACATCCATTGTTTGGACTTATCTCGACCAGCATACTAATTAGGCGTGTTCCATTATTCGTCCGACTTTACCCTCAGCTTCATTATCATTGCCCACTTCGATATTAAAACCAGATAATTATAACATCTCGACCTGCCTAAACCACACACACGTGTATGTATATATGTATATATATTAGGGTGACAATAAAAATCGAAAGTTGGAGTTTTTTATTGGCCATTTGTTCAGTGCTGCTACTACATGAGAAAACAATGTACTGTAAATATTAGGTCATTCAGATAATATTTAAGGGTGTCTGAAGTGAGGTAAATAATTCTCCTTATAACACAAATTAATTGTTCATTACCTAGTAAAAATAAATTAATATTTTTTTTAATTAATGTAAATAAACGTCAGTTTTAGTTCATAAAGTTTAAGTGCAGGCGTACTCCAATCGTAATAAGTAATTAAAAAAAATATTAATGAATAAAGAGAATTATTTACCTCACTTGAGACACCCTTAAATATTATCTGAAGACCTAATATTTACAGTACATTGTTTTCTCATGTAGTAGCAGCATTGAACAAATGGCCAATAAAAAACTCCAACTTTCGACTTTTATTGTCACCCTAAAAAATAAATAAAATAAATAAATAAATAAATAAATAAATAAATAAATAAATAAATAAATAAATAAATAAATAAATAAATAAATAAATAAATAAATAAATAAATAAATAAATAAATAAATAAATAAATAAATAAATAAAATAAATAAATAAATAATATATATATATATATATATATATATATAATATATATATATACACACACACACAAAAGTCTTGCCTACGCAACAAATATTTGAGGCAAGACTTCTCAATCTCCTGTATATTAAAACAAAGAATCACAACCACTCCCAGGGTAAAATGAACACCGTTATAAAAAAAGGCCTATAAACCTCTTAAGGGTATCCTAACATAAGCCTAAAATGGAGATAAAAAAAAAAAAGAAAAGTGGCGTTGTTTTGCCAAAAACTTCACCAAAGGCCGAGACACTAAGAATTTTTGCATCATGACGGAGGTAATAGAGATTCGCCAAAGTTCACAGTTGGTGTTTCCTTTATAGAACTTATAACTTTCAACCTTTCCTTCCTATTATCATCATCATCATGATCTAAAGACTTTTCTCAATGAAAATAATCTTAAATTATCTCTGTACGCGCAACATTATTATTGATTCGGTCTAAATTGAGGATGGTGTAACAGGCTTCAAATGATTTTTTATCTTTCTCATCGAAATTCTTTTTTTCCGATTAGTTTTCTCCGACAGAAACTAACAAAGTATTCCAAATAAGCGGAGTTTCTGCTTGCAGGCCTCAATTTCTACATTCTTCAAATAGGAAAATGCTTACGAATACCGAGCTGCAGCTGAAAAAGGTAAGAATGATGATGGTCATTGTTTAATCACCCGATTTCATACGATGCGTATATACATTACATATTTTCGATTCGTGTAATTAGTTGAAATTTCAATTATTTTTTTGTTGGGTATTATGGTATTCTTTGCTTCTGAAAATCTGAGTTATATATACGAGCCTACCTTCTTGTGTTTGTATCATTTTATGTGCTCTCTCTCAAGTTTAAAGCAAAGCATATATTTTAGTAATAATCCAACAACATTCACGTCATAATATATATATATATATATATATATATATATATATTATATATATATATATTTATTACACACGGTGTTTGAAAACTTTCTGTACAAATTGTAATGGGGGAGAGGCAACACCAAGACAAACCCTTTTCGTCTATAAGTGTATGTCCGCTGACGTCACCATTCGGCGCGAGAGGGCGCCGCTGCAATTGGCTATAAGGTGAAGTGGGCTAGACTCGCGCTTGCCGCGGGCATTCTTAAATCGGACGTAGTACGCGTAACATGGAGCGCTTCACGACTGCTGAGATGGCTGACATGCATATGGTGTATGGGGCTGCCAATGGAAACGGAAGAGCTGCTGTGAGGTTGTACCGACAGCGCTTCCCAAACAGACGTGTGCCAAACCACCAAACGTTTGCGCATTTGCATCGGCGACTGCGAGAAACTGGAACATTCCATGCAAACATGCATGACACTGGTCGGGAGAGAAACGTGCGCACTCCTGACATGGAAGAAGAAATCCTACGGCGACACCTCGCGTGCTTGCGCTTGGATTGTCCTCAAATCGCCGTAGGATTTCTTTTTCCATGTCAGGAGTGCGCACGTTTCTCTCCCGACCAGTGTCATGCATGTTTGCATGGAATGTTCCAGTTTCTCGCAGTCGCCGATACAAATGCGCAAACGTTTGGTGGTTTGGCACACGTCTGTTTGGGAAGCGCTGTCGGTACAACCTCACAGCAGCTCTTCCGTTTCCATTGGCAGCCCCATACACCATATGCATGTCAGCCATCTCAGCAGTCGTGAAGCGCTCCATGTTACGCGTACTACGTCCGATTTAAGAATGCCCGCGGCAAGCGCGAGTCTAGCCCACTTCACCTTTTAGCCAAGTGCAGCGGCGCCCTCTCGCGCCGAATGGTGACGTCAGCGGACATACACTTATAGACGAAAAGGGTTTGTCTTGGTGTTGCCTATCCCCCATTACAATTTGTACAGAAAGTTTTCAAACACCCTGTATATCCTTAACTTTTTTTTCCAATGAATGAGGAATCTCTGTCGAGGTATGTGACGGGTGCCATGATCGTTTTCCAATCATATTCTTATTACAATTAATCCATAAAAAAAAATAAGATATACATATTTAAGATTTGCAGGCCATCTTTTGCATCACTGCAAATCGCTACTCACGTCCACCATAATAAAACCACTGTTTTGAAGATCTGTGAGGTTGCGAACACGATTGTGAAACGCTTGGGTAACCATCCTCCATTCCATGTGCATTCAATTGACGCGAGCTGACCAGAAATGTGTACATAACTACAACACAAAGAAATAAAAAAAATAAGCTATTCCGGAGCCAATTAGGAGTTACAAGGAGGAGGAGTTACAAGGAAAAGAAGTACCTCAAAAGGCCTTGCGGCCCATACCGAGGAGGTACCAATGGCAACGGGTGCCAGGGAAAATTTTGTGAAAGTTTATTTTTCTTTCAACTATCCTAGCAGTAGTAGAAAACTGGATAGAAAAGTAGAAGGCTCTCTCCCCACCCTCCGCTCCCTCCCTGCCAGAGGCAGGTACGGAAAAAGGTTGAAGAAAATACCTTGACCCTGGAAAAGTAGCCAAGGAAATTTTACAGGAAAGTGGAGAATATATAAATAGCTCTATATTTAGCTTGCTCACAGAGACACGAGCAAGCGAACTCCTGCAGAGTTTTCTGAGGTTTTAATCTTAAACTATGAGTGTGTTCAGTACTTTGTCTAGCCTATTTTTAAACAGATTTACACTTTGACTGGAAAAACCTCTGAGGGAAGTTGGTTCCAGATATTAACTATTTTATAGGAAAAGAAATTTCCGCAGACTGAGGTCCTAAATGTCTTTACACACTCAAATAGTGTGCAAGATTTCGTCTAACCTTTTCTTGAACTGATCCACAGAGGAACTGTTCACAACTTCCGAAGGTAACCTGTTCCATGTGTCACAGATCTTATACGTAAAGTAATTCCCACACACACTAGTCCTAAACCGTTTCAAATCCAACTTCCAACCATTGTTGCGAGTTGGGTTATCATTTAAACTAAACATACTTCTAAAATCGACATCGTTGAACCCGCGTAAGAGCTTGAAAACCTCGATCAGTTGACCGCGCAGCCTCCGAGTTTCAAGCGAAAACAAGTTCAGGGCGCGTAACCGTCGATTGTAGCCCATATGCCTAACGGAAGGGATTAACTTTGTGGCCCTCGCCTGCACTCGCTCCAGCCTCTCAATATCTTTCCTGAGGGTGGGCGACCAGAACTGCACAGCATACTCCAGGTGCGGCCGAACAAGGGAATTGTACAGTGAGAGCACAATCTCCTTGTTCCGAAACTGAAATTGCCTCCTGATATAACCCAATAGTTTCTGGGCTTTCTTTTCCACCTCTACACACTGTTTCGTAAACTTAAGGTCGCTGCTAATTAGCACACCCAAGTCCTTTTCTAAATCAGTCACCTCGATATTACTACCCAACATCGAGTAGTCCGACTTGGGATTGGCGTAGCCAATGTGCATCACTTTGCATTTACCCAAGTTAAACGGCATTTGCCATTTTTCGGACCACTCTCCTATCCTACCTAGGTCCGCACGCAGTTCCTCGATCGCTTCGGGCGTCCCAACATTGGCCCCAAGCTTGGTGTCATCAGCGAATTTGGCGATCCGACTGACGATGCCACCGTCGATATCATTTATGTAAATGATAAACAACAGTGGCCCCAAAACGGAACCCTGAGGAACCCCACTAGTGACCGAGGCCCAACCCGAACTAGCCCCTTTAATTACCACCCTCTGCCGCCTATTCCTCAGCCAGTTTTCAATCCACCTACCTATTTCCCCACCGATACCCAGCGCGCGCACTTTCGCCATTAGCCGGCGGTGAGGTACCTTATCAAAGGCTTTCTGAAAGTCGAGATAAAGTATATCAATCGCCCTACTCTTATCGTACTCACTCAACATGACGTGGAAAAACTCGAGCAAGTTGGTGAGACACGACCTATGCCGTCTAAACCCATGTTGGGAGTCCCCAAGCAGCTTGTAGGAATCCAAATGGTCAACGATCCTATCAGCTATTATCCTTCTAATAATTTACCTACAACTGAAGTGAGACTAATGGGACGATAGTTCCCTGGACTTTCGTGATCCCCTTTCTTAAAGATAGGGGTCACGTTGGCTTCCCTCCAGTCACCAGGCACCTGGCCCATCTCCAACGATTTGTTGAAGACTGTAGCCAGGTGGGGAGCCACCTGGTCGCGCACTTCTCGCAACACTGGGGAGAAACTGGTCTGGCCCAGGAGCCTTAAACGCGCTCAGTTTGTCTATTCTATCGGCAACGACTGTCGCGGTACATCTAACACTATCCAGGCCAGCACCTTCGTGCCTCACGCCTGGCTCGGGGATGACGCGGGTATCCTCCCTGGTGAACACTCCCGCAAAGTACTCATTAAGCACATTAGCGATGTCCGCGTCGGAGGTCCGCAGAACGCCGCTTCCGTCCTTTAAAGGACCTATCATGCTTCTAATGGGCTTTCTACTATTAACATAACTGAAGAACTCCTTAGGGTTCCCCTTGCAGAGGCTTGCCACCCGTAGTTCTTCGTTACGTTTCGCTAGCCTAACCTTCGCCTTCACTTCCCTACACAGGCGGACATACGCTTCAGTGTTCTCGTGGGAACGATTGGCCTTCGCCCTCCTATACGCTACTTTCCTATTTCGGATAGCCGAAGCGATGTCACGATTGAACCACTTAGGCTGCGTTGAAGCAGGGGTGACCGGTTTTGAGGGTATGGCAGCAGACTGCAGCACCATAAACTCGTCCCGGAATGCACTCCACACCCCTCAACATCGCCGCCGACCTCTAACCCCATCTCCTACGCTATCCCTGAGGCTAACAAAGTTCGCCCGCCGGAGATCGAGCTTACTGCCTCTCGAGTTACTACGCTTCACCCGAGGGACGCACACGGAACCTAATAAGACCGTGATCACTCCCGCCCAACGATTCGTCAACGGTGAGGCCAGTGACGAGGTTGTCTTCGGTCGTGAATACTAAGTCTAGAACGCTTTCGCCTCGTGTAGGCTCGTTGACCCACTGAGTGAGGAAGTTCTCATCAGCAGTCCTGTCTTCCCACTTTATGCCGCGACAGTTGAAGTCTCCTAAAACTACACACACCCTATCTAGCAGGCTACTGAGTTCGGTGTACAGGGCTGTATCCTCCTCGAGGAGGAGATGCGGAGGTCTGTACACCAAGATTAACCTATAGTTCGTCCCCCCACGTTCAGATCGACCAAGCAGCTCCCGTTCCGATCGGAACTGGCAGTCAACCGGACTCAACGTGTCCTGACGTATATTAGTACCCCACCCCCCTCCCCACGGGTGCGGTCTTTGCGAAACATTCTATACCCGGGAATTTCGAACTCCCCAACGTAGTCCCTACGATCAGTATGAATCCAGGACTCGGTGATAGCAACGATATCCTGGTATTCTGATGCTAAGAGCGCCCGTAGCTCGCAAAACTTGTTCCTAATTGACCTAGCATTAAAAAGCATTGCACGGAGGGAGCCTTCCCTATTCTGACCGCCCCCTAGCACGACCCGTTTCCCGAACAGCCAGGGCTGTCGGGAGTTGAAGAGCCCCTCACTAACGAGGGGGCAACTTCCGCAGGAGACTGAGCCCCCTCCAACGTAGGAGGAGGGTCACCCACCTGTACTTCGACGCACCCTTCAGTTGAAGGTACGTCCGCCACCGGCTCATCCTCATCTCTCCCCGGTGGGGGCCCATCATCTCTCCCCGGACTCGACCTCACCATTCTGTATAGGTGCCGGTCGAGCAGCGCGCCTAGCACACCTTTACCCTTGTTATTGAGGTGGACACCATCCCTCTGGTAAAGGTCCCACCTACCCGAAAATGCATCGAAGGGGTCAATAAACTTCACGCCCAGCGGAACGCACAAGTCTTGTACCCTCTCGTTGATGCCAATGACCTTACTGAGCGCGTGGTCACTGGCATTCATTCGCGGTAAAATACCCATTAACATTCCCCTGTCTGTCTTCAGTTTTAGATCATCCGCAAGAGACATGATCTCGGTGATGATCCCTTCTGTAAGACCTACCCCACCGCCTTTGAGGAACAGGTCATTGCCACCAGCGTGGACAACGATCGCAGTCCTCCGACTAGCCACGCGCACCTTCTCTACCTCCTTCCTTAAGTGCGCCGTTCCCCGCCCAGGTAAGCACCTTACCTTCCTCCCATCCCGGTTTGCAGAAGCAAAGTACTTCTCCTGGCCCCTGATCTGCGAGTCCCCAATCAAAACGGTGTCTTCCTCCTTCGAGCACAGGAGACTAAAGCGGTTAGAGGTCTTGACAGGGGCAACTGGGGTCTCAGGCTTCGGCTTCGCAGCCTTCTTGCCCGAGACCTTTCGAAACCCGTCGCCACCCATACACGCAGTTACACCACCCGACCCACCCCGACGGTAGCTACATCCTTCGGTTTCTTTGGGCCATCAGCAGGCCCCTTCCCACCCTTTTTCTTCATTGGCCCCTTCCCACCCTTCTCTATCGATCCCTTCCCACCCTTCTCTATCAGCCCCTTCTTTGAGCCCTCCCTTTGTTCTAGATACTTAATCTTACAGTTTGAATCTGCTGGTGTGTTTTTAATTTGATCTTGTCCACTGGGTTGGATTTCCAGTGCTACGACCCTAGCTTCAAGCTTTTTTACTAATTCCTTTAGCTCTTTAACTTCCTTTTCGTGGTTGTCTCTAAGTTTACAAAACAAACATACACTAAGGGATGTGATATCGCTGATACTACCCTCAGGGAAGTCAACGCACCAATGATTAACTTTACATTTAAAGCATTCTGCTTTCAATTTAGCTGGCCCTGCCATATTTTCTTTTTTTTTTTTTTCTGAATACTCTGAATAAGATAAAGCGTTCTAGCAATGAAAACTATCCAAAAACGTCTGACCAGTATATAAAAAAGGGGGGGGGGGGTGAATTCATCCCGCGCGTAGACGCATCCACCTTTTGCAAGTGACGTTCATCCTTCCAGAAGACTACACCTCTCCTGCTGCCGCACCGACCAAAGGTCTCCCCAGGGCCGGACGTCCCAAACGTGTCGCAGCTACCAACTGACAAACACTCGCGACGCAGCGTCACGGATTTTCCGCCAGGAGCGACAGCGAGATGCAGCCCCTTACTAAGTCTTACTAGTCACTCACAAGCGGCCAGACTCTTAGAATCCAGTGTTCAAGGGATATCCCACCAGACCCAGAGGCTACGCCCGAGACTTTACGCTGGCCTGGCAGCCAGCTGGGCAGTAAAGCTCTCACCTCAGAGCAGTACAGCCAAGCACCATCAATTGGTCACCAAAGAACGGTCGCAGGGGGCTGGTCAGGCCATTACGCGTTAGGAATGGGCTTAACGGGGCACTAGCCACACTCCATTCATCGCGCCCCTACGCCTGGGACCCCTCCATCCCAGTCTCTCACAACCTACGAGCGTTAAATGGTGTTATTTATAGAGGTTCCAAAGCCTCTCTTCCCACGCATGAGGTAGCAGTAGGGTCCTAATAGTAAAAGAAGAGAAAAAGACTTAATACTAAAAGGTTTTTTTTTTTTTTTTTTTTTGCAGTCAGAGGAGAACAACCTTAACGTAAGCTAAAAGGACAGAGTAGGGATGGGATGGGGTCCTAGTAACCCACGGGACGGGATTGTGCAAAATACTTACCCGCCCTCCCGAAAGAGAGAGAGAACCTAAAGGAACTGGCAGCCAGTTCCTCTAGAATCCCACGACTCGGGACCGGAGGGCTGTCACACCCCAAGTATAAAGTTTACTACATCCAGAAGAAATGTGCATAACCTTTATACCCCCTGCGAGAGAGAGAGAGAGAGAGAGAGAGTTACAAGGAGTTACAAGGAAAAGAAGTACCTCAAAAGGCCTTGCGGCCCATACCGAAGGTACCAATGGCAACGGGTGCCAGGGAAAATTTTGTGAAAGTTTATTTTTCTTTCAACTATCCTAGCAGTAGTAGAAAACTGGATAGAAAAGTAGAAGGCTCTCTCCCACCCTCCGCTCCCTCCCTGCCAGAGGCAGGTACGGAAAAAGGTTGAAGAAAATACCTTGACCCTGGAAAAGTAGCCAAGGAAATTTTACAGGAAAGTGGAGAATATATAAATAGCTCTATATTTAGCTGCTCACAGATAGTGATGTGAGTCGTTTTTATTGTGTCGTTTTTTTTGTCGTTTTTTTTGTTTAAAACGAAGATAGTCTGTTTTTTTTTGTTTTTTATTGTTTTAAACTTATTCCATATTTTTCTTCCTTTAATCTAATAAGTATATTAGTATTACCTATAATTTACTATACTACCATGCTTATACGGTTATACCTAGTATATGTATATAGTCATCTCTTAGAAAAACTGAATCACACAAAAAGTATATAATAGAAAGGAAAAACAAACCCTCATTTTTATATGTATATACCTATATTTTTTAACTAGAACATAAAACATTCTTCTCATTTCAAACAATATACATAATTGTGATTGGCAAGAGTACCAGTATATATTCCAGATCAAAAAAAAATATTCACCTTTTTTTGAACCTTTTTGTTAACCTAATGTTGGTTAACCTTCATTTCCATGGAAGAATCATCACTAGATTGGGTAGAGCATACATGCTAGTTTCAATATCACAGGTACTGGTATAATATCCATAATACTGGTATAAAACAATAGATATAATTGTGATTGGCAAGAATACCAGTGTGTGTGTGTGTGTGTATATATATATATATATATATATTATATATATATATATATATATATATATATATAATATATATATATATTAATATATATATATATTCCAAATAGAAAAATAAAAAAAATATAAATATTCATCTTCTTTCTTTAACCTTTGTGTTAACCTAATGCTGTTTAACTTTCATTATCTGATTCTATTTCCATTGAAGAATCATTATCACTAGATTGATTAAAGCAAATAGTTTCAATATCACAGGTACTGGTATTTATTGCAGATTTGGATGTTGACGAAGCCAATGTAGCACCATGTTTTACTTCACTTTCTTGGAATTTTGCATTTTGGGATATAAATACTAGCTTTGCTGCTCTGTCTGTGCTTAATTGGTTTCTTTTGGCTGTATGGATATTACTGTGTGTGCTAAATGATCTCGGAGGTAATGAAAGGGCGAAATAGAGGGTATGAGTTTGTGTAGGTATATATGTGAGTATGCATGCGTATGTATCTGGAATTCTGGATGTATGCATGTGTATGGGGTATACAATAGATATAAATGTGTATATAAGTATTTATGTATATATTGGTATATATGTATATGGGTGTATGTGTATGTATATATAGTATATATATAGGATGGTCTCGTGGGGTGGGGGGGGAATATGTCATCGCGGGTCTAAAGGATAGTTAATGGGAGATCAAAATCTGAGGCTGGATGGGAGAGTCCTGGAAAGGTTGGACAATGGGCAGTCAGCTCCCAGCCAGTGTTCTCGCAAGTTTAATGGATCTCAAGATACAAGACTTCAGTGCAAGAAAGAGGCTGAAAAGGACATTCTATACTGGTACCATATGGCCTATTTTATTATTTATTTATTTATTTTTATAATATATATCATTGCAAAAGTATACCTTATAATTAAATTGGCAATATCTATATTAATTATTAAAAAAAACAAAAAAAACGAAAAAAAAACAAAAAAAACGACAAAAAAAACGGTTTTTTTACATCACTACTCACAGAGACACCGAGCAAACGAACTCCTGCAGAGTTTTCTGAGGTTTTAATCTTAAACTATGAGTGTGTTCAGTACTTTGTCTAGCCTATTTTTAAACAGATTTACACTTTGACTGGAAACAACCTCTGAGGGAAGTTGGTTCCAGATATTAACTATTTTATAGGAAAAGAAATTTTCGCAGACTGAGGTCCTAAATGTCTTTACACACTCAAATAGTGTGCAAGATTTCGTCTAACCTTTTCTTGAACTGATCCACAGAGGAACTGTTCACAACTTCCGAAGGTAACTGTTCCATGTGTCACAGATCTTATACGTAAAGTATTCCCACACACACTAGTCCTAAACCGTTTCAACAATCCAACTTCCAACCATGTTGCGAGTTGGGTTATCATTTAAACTAAACATACTTCTAAAATCGACATCGTTGAACCGTCGTAAGAGCTTGAAAACTCGATCAGTTGACCGCGCAGCTCCGAGTTTCAAGCGAAACAAGTTCAGGGCGCGTAACCGTCGATTGTACCCATATGCCTAACGGAAGGGATTAACTTTGTGGCCCTGCCTGCACTCGCTCCAGCCTCTCAATATCTTTCCTGAGGTGGGCGACCAGAACTGCACAGCATACTCCAGGTACGGCCGAACAAGGGAATTGTACAGTGAGAGCACAATCTCCTTGTTCCGAACTGAAATTGCCTCCTGATATAACCCAATAGTTTCTGGGCTTTTCTTTTCCACCTCTACAGAGAGAGAGAGAGAGAGAGAGAGAGTGTTACAAGGAGTTACAAGGAAAAGAAGTACCTCAAAGGCCTTGCGGCCCATACCGAGGAGGTACCAATGCAACGGTGCCAGGGAAAATTTTCTACACACTCAAATAGTGTGCAAGATTTGGTCTAACCTTTTCTTGAACTAACCCGAGGAACTGTTCCTGTTATTAAAAGTTTATTTTTCTTTCAACTATCCTAGCAGTAGCAGAAAACTGGATAGAAAAGTAGAAGGCTCTCTCCCCACCCTCCGCTCCCTCCCTGCCAGATGCAGGTATGGAAAAAGGTTTGAAGAAAATACCTTGACCCTGGAAAAGTAGCCAAGGAAATTTTACAGGAAAGTGGAGAATATATAAATAGCTCTATATTACCTTGCTCACAGAGACACCGTGCAAGCGAACTCCTGCAGAGTTTTTATGTTTTAATCTTAAACTATCAACGTGTTAAAGTAATTCCCACATATACTAGTCCTAAATCGTTTCAAATCCAACTTCTAACCATTGTTGCGAGTTGGGTTATCATTTGAACTAAACATGCTTCTAAAATCGACATCTTTGAACCCGCGTCACGTAAGCGTCGATTGTAGCCCATATGCCTAACGAAAGGGATTAACTTTGTGGCATTTTTCGCCAGTTTCCAATCCACCTACCTACTTCCCCACCAATTCCCAGCGCGCGCACTTCGGCCTTTAGCCGGCGGTGAGGTACCTTATCAAAGGCCTTCTAATCAATCGCCCTACTCTTATCATACTCATCAACATGACGTAGAAAAACTCGTGCATGATGGTGAGACACGACCTATGCCGTCTAAACCCATGTTGGAGTCCCCAAGTAGCTTGTAAGAATCCAAATGGTCAACAATCCTACTCGCTATTATCCCCTCTAAATATTTACCTCAACTGAAGTTAAATGGTGTTATTTATAGAGGTTCCAAGCCTCTCTCCCACGCATGAGATAGCAGTAGCGTCCTAATCGTAACAGTAGAGAAAAAGACAATACTAAAAGTTTTTCTTTTTTTCTGCAGTCAGAGGAGAACATCCCTAACCTAAGCTAAAAGGACAGAGTGGGATGGGAAGGGGTCCTAGTAACCCACGGGACAGGTTTGTACAACAGACTTCACCCGCCCTCCCGAAAGAGAGAGAACCTAAAGGAATTGGCAGCCAATTTCTCTAGAATCCCACGACTCGGGACCGGAGGGCTGTCACACCCCAAGTATAAAGTTTACTACACCCAGAAGGAACGTGCATAACCTTTATACCCCCTGCGGAGAGAGAGAGAGAGAGAGAGAGAGAGAGAGAGAGAGAGAGAGTTACAAGGAGTTACAAGGAAAAGAAGTACCTCAAAAGGCCTTGCGGCCCATACCGAGGAGGTACCAATGGCAACGGGTGCCAGGGAAAATTTTGTCTTTCAAACTATGCTAGCAGTAGTAGAAAACTGATAGAAAAGTAGAAGGCTCTCCCCCACCCTCCGCTCCCTCCCTGCCAGAGGCAGGTACGGAAAAAGGTTGAAGAAAATACCTTGACCCTGGAAAAGTAGCCAAGGAAATTTTACAGGAAAGTGGAGAATATATAAATAGCTCTATATTTAGCTTGCTCACAGAGACACCGAGCAAGCGAACTCCTGCAGAGTTTTCTGAGGTTTTACTCTTAAACTATGAGTGTGTTCTGTACTTTGTCTAGCCTATTTTAAACAGATTTACACTTTGACTGGAAACATCCTCTGAGGGAAGTTGGTTCCAGATATCAACATTTTACAGGAAAAGAAATTTCCGCAGACTGAGGTCCTAAATGTCTTTACACACTCAAATAGTGTGCAAGATTTCGTCTAACCTTTTCTTGAACTGATCCACAGAGGAACTGTTCACAACTTCCGAAGGTAACCTGTTCCATGTGTCACAGATCTTATACGTAACGTAATTCCCACACACACTAGTCCTAAACCGTTTCAAATCCAACTTCCAACCATTGTTGCGAGTTGGGTTATCATTTAAACTAAACATACTTCTAAAATCGACATCGTTGAACCCTCGTAAGAGCTTGAAAACCTCGATCAGTTGACCGCGCAGCCTCCGAGTTTCAAGCGAAAACAAGTTCAGGGCGCGTAACCGTCGATTGTAGCCCATATGCCTAACGGAAGGGATCACTTTGTGGCCCTCGCCTGCACTCGCTCCAGCCTCTCAATATCTTTCCTGAGGGTGGGCGACCAGAACTGCACAGCATACTCCAGGTACGGCCGAACAAGGGAATTGTACAGTGAGAGCACAATCTCCTTGTTCCGAAACTGAAATTGCCTCCTGATATAACCCAATAGTTTCTGGGCTTTCTTTTCCATCTCTACACACTGTTTCGTAAACTTAAGGTCGCTGCTAATTAGCACACCCAAGTCCTTTTCTAAATCAGTCACCTCGATTATTACTGCCCAACATCGAGTAGTCCGACTTGGGATTGGCGTAGCCAATGTGCATCACTTTGCATTTACCCAAGTTAAACGGCATTTGCCATTTTCGGACCACTCTCCTATCCTACCTAGGTCCGCACGCAGTTCCTCGATCGCTTCGGGCGTCCCAACATTGGCCCCAAGCTTGGTGTCATCAGCGAATTTGGCGATCCGACTGACGATGCCACCGTCGATATCATTTATGTAAATGGTAAACAACAGTGGCCCCAAAACGGAACCCTGAGGAACCCCACTAGTGACCGAGGCCCAACCCGAACTAGCCCCTTTAATTACCACCCTCTGCCGCCTATTCCTCAGCCAGTTTTCAATCCACCTACCTATTTCCCCACCGATACCCAGCGCGCGCACTTTCGCCATTAGCCGGCGGTGAGGTACCTTATCAAAGGCTTTCTGAAAGTCGAGATAAAGTATATCAATCGCCCTACTCTTATCGTACTCACTCAACATGACGTGGAAAAACTCGAGCAAGTTGGTGAGACACGACCTATGCCGTCTAAACCCATGTTGGGAGTCCCCAAGCAGCTTGTAGGAATCCAAATGGTCAACGATTCTATCAGCTATTACTTTCTAATAATTTACCTACAACTGAAGTGAGACTAATAGGACGATAGTTCCCTGGACTTTCGTGATCCCCTTTCTTAAAGATAGGGGTCACGTTGGCCCTCTCCAGTCACCAGGCACCTGGCCCATCTCCAACGATTTGTTGAAGACTGTAGCCAGGTGGGGAGCCACCTGGTCGCGCACTTCTCGCAAAACACTGGGGAGAAACTGGTCTGGCCCAGGAGCCTTAAACGCGCTCAGTTTGTCTATTCTATGAGCAACGACTGTCGCGGTACATCTAACACTATCCAGGTCAGCACCTTCGTGCCTCACAGCTGGCTCGGGGATGACGCGGGTATCCTCCCTGGTGAACACTCCCGCAAAGTACTCATTAAGCCTTAGCGATGTCCGCGTCGGAGGTCCGCAGAACGCCGCTTCCGTCCTTTAAAGGACCTATCATGCTTCTATGGCTTTCTACTATACATAACTGAAGAACTCCTTAGGGTTCCTCTTGCAGAGGCTTGCCACCCGTAGTTCTTCGTTACGTTTCGCTAGCCTAACCTTCGCCTTCACTTCCCTACACAGGCGGACATACGCTTCAGTGTTCTCGTGGGAACGATTGGCCTTCGCCCTCCTATACACTACTTTCCTATTTCGGATAGCCGAAGCGATGCCACGATTGAACCACTTAGGCTGCGTTGAAGCAGGGTGACCAGTTTTGAGGGTATGGCAGCAGACTGCAGCACCATAAACTCATCCCGGAATGCACTCCACACTCCCTCAACATCGCCGCCAACCTCTAACCCCATCTCTGCTACGCTATCCCTGAGGCTAACAAAGTTCGCCCGCCGGAGATCGAGCTTACTGCCTCTCGAGTTACTACGCTTCACCCGAGGGACGCACACACGGAACCTAATAATACCGTGATCACTCCCGCCCAACGATTCGTCAACGGTGAGGCCAGTGACGAGGTTGTCTTCGGTCGTGAATACTAAGTCTAGAACGCTTTCGCCTCGTGTAGGCTCGTTGACCCATGAGTGAGGAAGTTCTCATCAGCAAAGTCAACTAGCCTCTCCCTTCAGCATCGGCAGTCCTGTTTTCCCACTTTATGCCGCGACAGTTGAAGTCTCCTAAAAACTACACACCCCTATCCCCTAGCAGGCTACTGAGTTCGGTGTACAGGGCTGTATCCTCCTCGAGGAGGAGATGCGGTGGCTGTACACCAAGATTAACCTATAGTTCGTCCCTCCCACGTTCAGATCGACGCCAAGCAGCTCCCGTTCCGACCGGAACTGGCAGTCAACCGGACTCAACGTGTCTCTGACGTATATTAGTACCCCACCCCCTGCCCACGGGTGCGGTCTTTGCGAAACATTCTATACCCGGGAATTTCGAACTCCCCAACGTAGTCCCTACGATCAGTATGAATCCAGGACTCGGTGATAGCAACGATATCCTGGTATTCTGATGCTAAGAGCGCCCGTAGCTCGCGAAACTTGTTCCTAATTGACCTAGCATTAAAAAGCATTGCACGGAGGGAGCCTTCCCTATCTGACCGCCCCCTAGAGAGAGAGAGAGAGAGAGAGAGAGAAGAGAGGAGAGGAGAGAGAGAGAGAGAGAGAGAGAGAGAGAGAGAGAGAGAGAGAGAGAGAGAGAGAGAGAGTTACAAGGAGTTACAAGGAAAAGAAGTACCTCAAAAGGCCTTGCGGCCCATACCGAGGAGGTACCAATGGCAACGGGTGCCACGGAAAATTTTCTACACACTCAAAGAGTGTGCAAAATTTGGTCTAACCTTTTCTTGAACTGATCCACAGAGGAACTGTTCACAACTTCCGAAGGTAACCTGTTCCATGTGTCACAGATCTTATACGTAACGTAATTCCCACACACACTAGTCCTAAACCGTTTCAAATCCAACTTCCAACCATTGTTGCGAGTTGGGTTATCATTTAAACTAAACATACTTCTAAAATCGACATCGTTGAACCCTCGTAAGAGCTTGAAAACCTCGATCAGTTTGACCGCGCAGCCTCCGAGTTTCAAGCGAAAAAGTTCAGGGCGCGTAACCGTCGATTGTAGCCCATATGCCTAACGGAAGGGATCAACTTTGTGGCCCTCGCCTGCACTCGCTCCAGCCTCTCAATATCTTTCCTGAGGGTGGGCGACCAGAACTGCACAGCATACTCCAGGTACGGCCGAACAAGGAATTGTACAGTGAGAGCACAATCTCCTTGTTCCGAAACTGAAATTGCCTCCTGATATAACCCAATAGTTTCTGGGCTTTCTTTTCCACCTCTACACACTGTTTCGTAAACTTAAGGTCGCTGCTAATTAGCACACCCAAGTCCTTTTCTAAATCAGTCACCTCGATATTACTGCCCAACATCGAGTAGTCCGACTTGGGATTGGCGTAGCCAATGTGCATCACTTTGCATTTACCCAAGTTAAACGGCATTTGCCATTTTTCGGACCACTCTCCTATCCTACCTAGGTCCGCACGCAGTTCCTCGATCGCTTCGGGCGTCCCAACATTGGCCCAAGCTTGGTGTCATCAGCGAATTTGGCGATCCGACTGACGATGCCACCGTCGATATCATTTATGTAAATGGTAAACAACAGTGGCCCCAAAACCGAACCCTGAGGAACCCCACTAGTGACCGAGGCCCAACCCGAACTAGCCCCTTTAATTACCACCCTCTGCCGCCTATTCCTCAGCCAGTTTTCAATCCACCTACCTATTTCCCCACCGATACCCAGCGCGCGCACTTTCGCCATTAGCCGGCGGTGAGGTACCTTATCAAAGGCTTTCTGAAAGTCGAGATAAAGTATATCAATCGCCCTACTCTTATCGTACTCACTCAACATGACGTGGAAAAACTCGAGCAAGTTGGTGAGACACGACCTATGCCGTCTAAACCCATGTTGGGAGTCCCCAAGCAGCTTGTAGGAATCCAAATGGTCAACGATTCTCTCAGCTATTATCCTTTCTAATAATTTACCTACAACTGAAGTGAGACTAATAGGACGATAGTTCCCTGGACTTTCGTGATCCCCTTTCTTAAAGATAGGGGTCACGTTGGCCTCCCTCCAGTCACCAGGCACCTGGCCCATCTCCAACGATTTGTTGAAGACTGTAGCCAGGTGGGGAGCCACCTGGTCGCGCACTTCTCGCAAAACACTGGGAGAAACTGGTCTGGCCCAGGAGCCTTAAACGCGCTCAATTTGTATATTCTATGAGCAACGACTGTCGCGGTACATCTAACACTATCCAGGCCAGCACCTTCGTGCCTCACAGCTGGCTCGGGGATGACGCGGGTATCCTCCCTGGTGACACTCCCGCAAAGTACTCATTAAGCACATTAGCGATGTCCGCGTCGGAGGTCCGCAGAACGCCGCTTCCGTCCTTTAAAGGACCTATCATGCTTCTAATGGCTTTCTACTATTAACATAACTGAAGAACTCCTTAGGGTTCCCTTGCAGAGGCTTGCCACCCGTAGTTCTTCATTACGTTTCGCTAGCCTAACCTTCGCCTTCACTTCCCTACACAGGCGGACATACGCTTCAGTGTTCTCGTGGGAACGATTGGCCTTCGCCCTCCTATACGCTACTTTCCTATTTCGGATAGCCGAAGCGATGCCACGATTGAACCACTTAGGCTGCGTTGAAGCAGGGGTGACCGGTTTTGAGGGTATGGCAGCAGACTGCAGCACCATAAACTCATCCCGGAATGCACTCCACACTCCCTCAACATCGCCGCCAACCTCTAACCCCATCTCTCCTACGCTATCCCTGAGGCTGAGAGAGAGAGAGAGAGAGAGGAGAGAGAGAGAGAGAGAGAGAGAGAGAGAGAGAGAGAGAGAGAGAGAGAGAGATAGAGAGAGAGAGAGAGAAGAGAGAGAGAGAGAGAGAGAGAGAGAGAGAGAGAGAGAGAGAGAGAGAGAGAGAGAGAGCGAGAGAGAGAGGAGAGAGAGAGAGAGAGAGAGACTTTAAAAAGAGTGATTAAAAAAGTACAGCAATTTTCAGGCACATTTAAAACAAAAATTAGCTCATACCAAGGGTTCGGGATAAATACAAATATTTGCCCAGAAACAAAATTTTTAGAAATATCTAACTTCTAGGCGAATTTTTATTTTTCTGAACTTGTCCAACAATAACAAATACTGAATACTGGCCGATCTGAATCTCGAAATCTCGCGTACACAGCATTCTAAATGCATTAACATTCAAGATTTTTGCACCCAAAAACTCCCATATCCAAGAGAGAGAGACCAAAGATATCCTGCCAAAAAAGCTTATCATTATCATATGAATCCTAGGAAATGCTACGCGCGTGCAATATATCCGTACCGAATTCGTAGTAGAGAGATGAAGAAATTTCGTGTATTAAGTGTATAGTATTAAGTAAAGCGCCAAAATTATCATCTACTAAACTTCAAACGAAAGTACAAAAGTAACGAAAAACAAAAACGAGGAACCAGCAACATTTTGAAACAAAAGACTGGGCAGTGTCTGTTATAAAAGCAACAGTGTTGGTTTCGAACAAAGAGGTAAAAGCTGGTACGAATGTGGGTACGCACTTTCGAGAAAATATTGGACACCTGGTTTACGATAATCATAGGAGCACAGTGCAGGTACACCTGTCTATGCAAAATGGGGACCTGATAACATTCGCAACTTTCTCATGTACTTTCATACCAAGATAACGGGATCTCCGTGTGAAAATGCATCTCGGCGCGAAACCTGTGACACAAACCAACCAACCAATCACTCAACTAATATAATATATACTGTACTTCAGTATTCGTGTGTGTGTGTGTGTGTAATACCATGCACGACTTTTCATGATGAAAAATCGTGTGTTCAATCCATTTACATGACCCCCAGCATTCCACCAGATAGTTTGAATTAAATGCTGGTCATTAGCTCGAATGCGGGAGGGTTAACACGTAAAATGCCTCTGGACGCGAAAGTGCTATGCTTAAATATTTTGCGCCCTCACCTTCTACTCAAGAGGCGATGGGTTTGAACCATGGTGGGAGAGATTTATTGATTTATTTATTCATAATATTATATAATATATATATATTATATATTATATATATATATATATATATTATATAATATATATATATATATATATATATATATATATACATACTATATATACACATACATACATATATATATACACATACATACATATATATATCACATACATACATACACATACATACATATATATATATACATACATATTCTAAGCTCGTGCTCTTGAGTGCTCTTTGTGCTCGTTTGTACGTGCTTGTTCCTGGAGGTTTCACGTGCGCCCTCCCGGCCCTAGCACCCAAGGATGATGGGGCTCGACTCTGCAGTCCTTGGTCTTTTTCCACTTCGACTGTCCCCTCCACCCTTTCTTTTTCCTCTGTCTTTCCTCTCACTTTTTCTTTGTTTTTCCGCTGAGATATGCCCTTTAAATAGAGGCGAATCGGTTCTTCCCGAACAAAAAAAAAAAAAAATATACATACATTAATATATATATATATATATATATATATATATATATATATTATATATATATATATATATACATACAAATACATATTATGTGTGTATGTATGTATATATATATATATATATATATATATATATACATATATATATATCATACATGTATGTATGTATGTGTATATATATATATATATTATATGCACACACACCAAGGTGTACACAAATTAATTATCTTTACAACTTCTCTCAAATAAAAATATCAGGAAACGAGGTACATATACCGTTTTTGAGCCATCTGTGAGAGAAAGTAATAAAGTTTCACATAACCTCAAACACATTCAACATGGGCACCATTTGTCACACGTAAGACGTCCAAACGGTATTTCTTATTTCTTCGCTGAGGCGACAGTAACAACCACCAATTATCTGAATATGCTTAAGAAATACGTCTATCCACAGTTAGAGGAACTGCAGCCGTGTGTATTTTTCCGGCAAGATGGCGCGCCACCACATTGGAGCTTGTTGGTACGAAATTCTCTTAACATGCATTTCCCAAATCGGTGGATTGGCGTGGGGGGCACAACTCTTGGCCGGCCAGATCACCAGACATAACACATTGTGGCTTTTTTCTATGGTGTTATGTAAAAGACTGCGTGTACACACTTCCAGTGGCCAACATCGACGATTTAAAGACCAAAATTGCTGCTGCAAGAGTTGACGTTGAAATGTTGCAGCGTACAGGATGGAGATCGAACACCGTTTGGACGTCTTACGTGTGACAAATGGTGCCTATGTTGAATGTGATTGAGGTTGTGAAACTTTATTGCTTTCTCTCACAGAAGGCGCAAAAACGGTATGTGTACCTCGTTTCCTAATATTTTTAGTTGAAAGAAAAGTTGTAAAGATAATTTTTGAACATCCTATATATATATTATTTTTTATATATGGGATAGAATGGTCCCATGAGGTTTTTTGATACACACAGACCGTGCGTTGAACAAGGAACTCTTCTGGGAAAATTAAATCCAATATGGTCCGAATAATTAATGGTAAATGACAAACACTACATTTTTTTCTTTTTATGATGTTAGCCCGACGTGGGCAACAGATCATTCGCAGAGAGGCCCCAAAAATATAGCTTCCCTCATCAGCCATCTGCAAAGCAGATATAGCAAATATAGCTTTCCTCACCAACTATCTGCAGATAGCTGGTGAGGGAAGCTATATTTTTGGGGCCTCTTTGCGAGTGACCCGTTGCCCACGTTCGGCTAACATCATAAAAAAAAACTGTACCGTACTTACGTATTATCGGGACTACCAAACTGTTTATTATGTACCCTTTCAGTGCCATACTTGAAACAATTAAGGAATATTGGCCACCTGAAATTGATTATTGAGTGTTTATCATACTTACGTTATCTTATGTATATATCATATCATATATATCATATCCACAATGAATAAAATCGCTCAAAACGGAAAATGTGTTTTTCGTAGGTAGTCCCGATAATACTAGATGAAGACAAAGCACTGGATGTTTTTATCAATTACGGCGTTATTCTCTCATCCTTAACATGCCCGAAATGTGACAGCGAGTGCCTAATACGAAACGATCAGAAGATATTTAGGTGAAATAACCAATATTAACCCGTTAGGTTAACTGAATGCCCGGTTAGGTCAACTGAATGCCCTTGATGATTGGTTAGGTTAAGTTGTGATATTTTCGTTAGTTTAAACAAAAATGACAAGCAAAAATACAAAATAAAGTTTGGTAGTCCCGATAATACGTAAGTACCGAAAAAACTATAGTGTTTGTCATTTACCATTAATTATTCGGACCATAGTGGATTTAATTTGCCCAGGAGTTCCTTGTTCAATGCACGGTCTGTGTGTGTGTGTGTGTGTGTGGTGTGTGTGTGTGTGTGTGTGTGTGTGTGTGTTTTTAACTTCAAACAACACAGTATAGTTAATGTAAAGAACGACGCTTGTGTAGAAGAGCGTTCCGCACAAGATGGAGGGAGAACGAGCAAATGAAAAATGAAGTACCTCCCAGAAATCGAACCCGGGATCATCCAATTGCCGGTCGGATATGCTAACCACTGCACCAAGGACCCCGATTAGTCAGTACTCGTAATTCTCCTACATACGAGCGGAATCAAATGCCCTGAGGGGGCACCTTCGCATCTCTAGTTCGATTCCTGGGAGGTCCCTCATTTTTCATTTGCTCGTTCTCCCTTCTCATCCTGTACGGAACGCTCTTCTACACAAGCGTCGTTCTTTATTTATTTTATATATATACAGGGTGGGCCGAAAGTCTGGATCCATAGGAAAATATTTATTTTAATACATAAATTACAACAAATGGTAAATACTTAAAATGAATATCAACTTTAACTCGTAAATGCGTATCCGTGATACTGTACAGTAGTTCGTACTCCAGTATAAATACTCAAATACTTTTTTTATCAGCCCAGAAATGGCTTCGAATCTAACAACAGAAGGCCGGGTAGAACTTGTGCTCATGTACGCAAGACAGGGCGCTACACACAGAGAAGTTGCTACCGATTCATAGAAATCATCCTGATAAGCATCCAGTAACACATGCGACTGTTGGCAAGTTTTTTAAACGTTTCAAAGAAACAGGAAGTGTACATGATCGACGGCGTTCTGGTCGTCCAAAAACTGCAACTGATGAAAATACCTCTGCAATGGTATGTGAAACTTCAACGAATAGTCCAGTAAAGTCAACAAGAAGATTATCAAATGAAACACGCATCTCGAGAACGTCAATTCGAAGAATTATTAAAAATCATAAATTCCATCCCTAAGTGTCTCGATGTCAAGGCCGCCAATTTGAGCATTTGTTATAATTTGTTGTTTATACTGGAGTACGAACCACTGTACAATTATCAAATGAAACACGCATCTCGAGAACGTCAATTCGAAGAATTATTAAAAATCATAAATTCCATCCCTAAGTGTCTCGATGTCAGAGGCCGCCAATTTGAGCATTTGTTATAATTTGTTGTTTATACTGGAGTACGAACCACTGTACAGTAGGGTGGCCCCTTTTCAATTTTTTTTTAAAAGTATAGGTTATCGTAGTTTTTCCCATTATTTGGCACTATACTAGCACATTGGTACCATTTTTACAAAAATTGATCAATATTTAGGGTCTCGCATCGACCTTGAAATTACGTTTTTTTTTTTAAATGCGTACTTTTTAACTTTTTACTGAATCAGATAAATCATTAAGTAGGGATGTTTTCTGAATCCTCTTGATGAGAGAAGTCGTTTGGTGTGCCTTCCAATGTCATACGACTAACGGTTTAAAAGTTGTGCCTGTATACAGGTAATACCAATGTGCTAGTATAGTGCCAAATAATGGGAAAAACCGATCACCTATACTTTTCAAAAAAATCAGCAAATAGCAGACAAATAAGGAAGAAAGAAACAATAACTTAAACAATCACTTTTGCATTGTATTGACCACTATCACACGTCACTGCTGCAACGTTGTCCCCTCTATGCTATGTTATCGTGGCGAGTGATGACTTCTTGAAGTCGCCAAGCTCTTTCCGGTTCTTTTTCACCACTTGCAGAAGATCCTGCAGCTGTGCCTCGTCCTTTGTGACCGTGTTCGCATAGTCTTGTATCAGTTGGACTCCTCTTTCAGCGACGTCATTGGTGACCTGGAGATTAGAGATCACATCCTTCAGACGACAAAAGTCCTCGTTCTCGTCCCACTTATCAGTTGGCAGGGTGAGCCACGAAGACCCATACATCTTCAGACCTGCAAATAAGAACCAGGAGGACTCGTCGATCAGGTCGGGGAGTAGCGTCATCTCGTCGACTGAGACGTTCTCGTATGTGAGGTTTGCGACTCCTGGCGAGGACGTTTTCTTCCTTCCTGTAGCTTTCTTTTACAGCGAAAACTTTATCGTTCCCGCTCATCGTTGCCACCCGAGGACCACGTTGATCGAGGTAGAAGTCAATGTCTTCTTTCTTGTCCTTGTCGGACAGCAGTCGATTCTTCTTTATATCTTCGACAACGTCAGATGCTCCGATATCCCACAGCTTGTCCACACTGTCCGAAAACTTCTGCCGTTTTCCTCCGGCGTCAGTTTCTCGTTTTCTGCTCTTTTGGAGTAAGTGCCACTCTTTCCACAATGCCTCTAGCTTCCGTTCGCAGTTGAGCTTTGTGATTGTTTTAATGCGGGCCATGTTCCAAAACTTTAAGACGTTTGTTTACGGTTTCTTTGAATGCGTCTTCCTGTTAGCAGTGTACTGGATAACACTGAAGAAGTATTGCAAAACCTGCCGTGTTTGTTGGCATTTGCTACCACTGATGGAGGACGACGGTTGGCCAACTAAAAAAATTTCCGAGGCCGATCTTAGAGAAGGTAGCGAGTTATTTTCGCCTTTCCTTTTGATGACTCTCTATTTGTAGCTTCAAGAGTTTTTCCAGTTATGGTTGCCATCGATTTGTCCATGACAAAGGATGAGGAACTCAGACAGAATTTCAAAATGTTATGATCTGCAAAAAAAAAATAGGTTAGGTACCTGGCACAGGCATAGTGCATTTTCTAATTACCTATATACATTATACATTCCGCCCGTGTATGGTGACTCATTTTTTTGAAAAGTATAGGTGATCGTGGTTTTTTCCCATTATTTGGCACTATACTAGCACATTGGTATTACTTGTATACAGGCACAACCTTTAAACCGTTAGTCATATGACATTGGCAGGCACACCAAACGACTTCTCTCATTAAAAGGATTCAGAAAACATCCCTACTTAATGATTTATCTTGATTCAGTAAAAAGTTAAAAAGTACGCATTTTTAAAAAAATACTAGTAATTTCAAGGTCGATGCGAGACCCCTAAATATTGATCAATTTTTGTAAAAATGGTACCAATGTGCTAGTATAGTGCCAAATAATGGGAAAAACCACGATCACCTATACTTTTCAAAAAAAATTGAAAAGTGGGCCACCCTACTGTACAGTATCACGGATACGCATTTACGAGTTAAAGTTGATATTCATTTTAAGTATTTACCATTTGTTGTAATTTATGTATTAAAATAAATATTTTCCTATGGATCCATTGATGTGGATATGCTGCAGCGTACATGGCAACATTTGGAGTATCGATTGGATGTTTTGCGAATCACTAATGGTGCACATATCGAATGTTTGTAACAACGTTACTTTAATAAAAGAAACTTGAAAATACAGATTCTAAATAATCTTGCTTAAAATTTTACGTGGTTATCAAGAATTTTTATTAAAGAGAAATTGTACAGATATGTTCGAAACACTGGAATTTCTAAAAAACTTGTCAAAACTTGTATCAGAAAAAACTTAATGAGATTCTCTGTAAATGGGACAACACTGGAATTTCTACACTTCATGGTTGACTTTTAAT
>JAJOZX010000286.1:35000-65000 GCA_023014485.1 Bathynomus jamesi
TGTGGGGCACTATCAAACGCCATCTTGAAAGACAGTCAACTAAAGACAAACGACGAAGAGGGAGGCCGAGAAAAACGACAAAATCTCGAGACCAGTTTGCGAACGTTACTTGCCTAAGAAAAAGAAAAGAAAATCGAGGGGTAGGAGTTTGCGGCACAATTTGAATTCCTCACGGGGCACTAACGTTTCGGCGTAATAATAATAATATAATAATAAATAATAATAATAATAATAATAAAAAATAATAAATGCAAAAAACTTTTTTTTTTTTCTAAATAAATAATAATAATAATAATACGACGTCGATTGCAGGAAGCAGGGTTGCACGGAAGAGTTGCTGCTAAAAAATTATACCTAGCTAAGACCAAGGAACGAGTGTAAGAGGGTAAAATATACACGAGATCATGCCACGGAACGTCGACGGATTGGGCGAAGGTTTTGTGGACGAGTCAAAATTTGAAATCCTTGTGTCTATAAAAGAAGAATGTTTGGAGGTCTATAAGTTCATCTCTAGTTGGCTCCGTCGTGAAAATCGGTGGTACTCTAAAGAGAAGTACGAGCGAATTCTTCAACTGCATACTGTCCCAGATGAAAAGTATTTCATCGGAGAAGGGTTCATCTTCCAACAAAATAACCACCCTCAAACACAGGGTACGGATTGTAAAATATTTGAAGGGGAAGGAGGACTTTGGGGAACTAACAATTACGGAATAGCCATCACAAAGCCCCGACATGAATCGAATTGAGACTATAGAGGTTGAAAAAGGATAAAGTGAAGCCATCAAATATTAAACAATTGTGGAGAGACTTGTATATTATTTGGATGAATATTGCACCATCAATGGTAAAGAAATACAATGACACCATTATTAACGGAGTCCAAGCCGTTAAAAGGGCAAAGGAGGGACACGCTAAATACTAACATATACATATCTGTGTCTTATTCATTAAAATAATAATAATATATTTGTACGTCTTTTATACTCCACTGACCCATTCAAAATGTACATATACGACGGATGATGGCTAAGAAATATCCATATACTTTTACGGTTTCTAAACTTATTAAGAGTAATATATATACTGTATCCAAGAGTGTATAAGGGCCGATAATTGAAGTTATTTTAAACTATATAAAATAAAGTACATTTATATAATTTGAGTACAACCTGTTAACGGACAAGCACAACTTAACTCCTCGAAACTACTCAAAAAGCAAGCCCAACGTCTGTGGTGGCTCAGTCGGTAACACCGTTTCCCTATAAGCCAAGTGAAGACACTGAGGTTGAGGAGTTCGACTCCCGAATGTGCTGGTAATAATAATACGAGTTAACGCAATAATTGGCCGTATTACTTAACCTGAGCGCTGTGCCACCTTCTGGTACTCCTCAATAATAATTATTACTAAAGGGAAAAAAAAATAACGCAGAATTTTTCAACAAACTTCACTCACATTTTTGCCATTTTAAACCCTCAATTTTATCCCGCTCCCCTTTTTCATGTCCCCTCTTCACATCTGTATACTGAAAATTCCAGCTTTGCTCCATCTACTGTACCTTCTGTTTTATTTTACTTTAATATATAAGGGGTGTTGCAAAAATGCAGCTGTTTGGAAAAAAAAAAAAAAAAAAAAAAAAAAAAAATCGCAACACTCCTTATGTGCCAAATACTGTATTAACTAGCACAAAATCAATGAAACCCTTCCGTGAATTTTATATATACGGATTTATTTTATGCAGGAAGGAGGGTCTAAGTGGCGAACGGCCGCAAAAACGCTCCCCGATAGAAAAGGAGGAGACCCGAAATCAACACTTTACGTTTGATAGGCAGGGGGAAAGATGGATTGAAGAAGGTCGTTGACAATACCGATTAACCTTCGCGTGAGGGAGTTGGGAGGAAAGGGGTACTACTACTACCGCTTTCCTTATAGAGTTCAGTTCACTAAGTTTATTCCGGTTAAGCCGCTAAGGTTTTTTTATTCATTTTCATGGAAGACCACGATACGAGAAAGGGTTTAAGCAGTCCTTCTATCATACCTACTTCAAAAGGTTTCCCCAACTAGACCCGAATAAAAATTGTCGTTCATTGTATGTTACCAATAGCCACCGAATTAACCTTCTCGCTTCCTTAAATAGTGTCAACAATTTATACTAATTTCTAACTAATGACTGAACATTTCACTGTTCTGATCGTTGCAACCAACTGACTATTTGCCGTTTTCTTTATTTCATCTTTTTCAGCACACCTTATCTTCCCATACACGAGCTTTTCATTCATGAATAACTTTTCTACCATCCTCTCAATTTACTATATATTCATTTATTCACTCGCTTCTCTTTTGTTCTACTCCACTCTCCCGCAGACAATCAGTTCTCTCCACTCTCACTTTCTTGAATGATTCGACGCGTTTGCAATCAAAAGTTGGAACAGCTTTTGTATCTCGCGCACAGACACACGCGTTAGCCATTCACTCTCAAACTCCCAAATCGCTAAAAACTGAAAAAGTGGACGACGGGTTCGTACTTAAAAGTTAACACTCGAAACTAAAGTACCAAAAAAATTTAATGTAGAAAAAGAATCTTTCGTCAAATGGGGGGGGGGGGGGGGGGGGGGGGGGGGAGAAAAAACGGAAAATTAGGAAAGGTGTTAATCCAATACTGTACACCATACAGTTTAATCCACGCAGTAATCTCTAATCCCAATCCACCCATGCAGACTGCTCTCGGACAATAACGTGGATTAACTCGCATTTTATATATATACACACATTTATATTTATATATATATATATATATATATATATATATATATATATATATATATATATATATATAAAACACGTAAGAGTAGGTGTGCAGGGTTGTGATAATTACTTATCTAGTTACTATAATTGAATTTCATAACTACGTTAAAAACTCGTTTATAATTACTACTCGTAGTTAACTAAGTTTTATTTTGGGTCGCCTAAGTCAATAACTAAGATTTTCTTAGAACTAAATTTTTAACTTAGTTACCAAGTTTTGTATTGTTATAAAATGGTAATCAGCAGTGCATGTTCCAACAGAATTCAAAGGCGTGAGAGTCTCAAAACGAACATTTGAAATAGATTTTCTGTATATGGGTACACATTCGTTGGTGGTGAGCGGGCGGCTGCGTGTAATTTGCCATATTATTAGAAAATAGATTTAGCAATTACTCTCTAAATAAAAGATTGCCAGTCTTCGATCGATTGATGAAAGGCAACGGAGAACGCGAAAAAATGTTCACATTTTCTTTGGGAAATTAGGGACTTTTTTTTTTATTATTATTATTATTATAAACAGAGTTTTAACATAGTTATTAATTAATTAATTAAATTTTGGGGGTAAAAATTGGGGGTGGGGAGATGGAGACCGATAACAAATTTTTCCGTAACTATCCCAACATTTCACGCGATTTTTGTATGAAACAAAAATGCCCCTGCAGGGATTCGAACCAGGGAACTCGGCACGAGTCGAGAGCGGTACCATCACACCACGACGGGATACGAGTTAACACAACCTATTGTTTCATACAAAACCCACGCACGCTCTCGCGTGTTATTCGATCTATGGGACCTCTGTGCTATACCAGAAACATTTGAATTAAATGCCATGATTACCTCGAGTGCGGGAGGGTTAATATCGTAAAACGCCTCTGGAAGTGAAAGTTGTGTTTCCTCCGTTGTTTAAATATACGTCGGGTTGTATTAACGTTTATTTCTCTGTAGTATGATGGTAGCGCTCGCAATTCCTACTCAGGAAGTCATGGGTTCGTATTCCGTTGGGGCGTGTGTGTGTGTGTACACAAAGAAGAAAAGACAAAGTAAAACACTTTCCTTTCTTGAAGGCAGTAAGAGCGAAAATGTAATTTTAAAGGATTTGTGGGTGTGGTTGGTCAGAGTGACCTGAAATGACCCTAAATGACCGTTCCCACGAGATATTCCTCATCTATTTAAAGGAGGCCGAGGGCAGGAGAGAGAGAGAGAGAGAGAGAGAGAGAGAGAGAGAGAGAGAGAGAGAGAGAGAGAGAGAGAAGCAGGTTCAGAAAAAAAAAAAAAAAAAAAGGAAGAATGAAAGACGGGCAATAAAAAGACAGACTGTAATAGCTCACTGGAGGTGTGGGGTAGAAGTGGGGCTTGGGGGAGAAGCAAAGAACAAATTTCGAAACGACCAAACAACCCCGTAACGCTGGAGGTGATTACACGAGAAAGGGGAAGACAAAAGAAGTCGTGAAGACGGAGAACGAGCGAGATACCCTGTACAAACGTTACGTGCGATGATAAGAATGGGTTGGCATCGATGCCCGTATACCCGCAATGGAAATACGAGAAATGACACCGCAAACAAGCAAAAGATAAAAAAGAGAGAGGCCCCCCTTTAGCAAAAATAAAAAATAATGATTCAACATTTTTTTTCAATTATCAAAATCATTATTTTAAACCTTTTGAAATTCGTCTTTTGAAGGGGGAAAAAAACCAAAATCTAAACAGGTTAGCCAAACCTCTTCGAAACTCGTTATACTCACTGAAATCTGAGGGGAAGGAGAGGGAAAATACATCAGCTTGACGAGGGGAGGAAAGTTGAGGGGAAAAACAAAGAAAATGCCATAGGCGAAACCTCAACATGATTTAAATCTACTTCAAACCCGAAAACAAGAAAATATATTCACAAATTAAAATTGAACACGTGACCCAACTCCATATATAATTATTCGCGAAAATTACCAACGTCAGACTATTACTATTAATAATAATACTTTTATATTTACAAATCACTACAACAACGCCTTAACGTTCTGAAAGTCCTCAACTTCAGGACTAGTGGTGCACCGATTAATCGGTATCGGCACCTGGCATGCCGATATTAGGAAATACCTTGCATTGCCGATGATCGGCATGCAAGGTGCCGATACCGATTAATCGGTGCACCACTATTCAGGACTACTATTTTATATATATATTGGTGAAAAACTTAACGCAATAATGCATTTACCATTCCTATGAAAAGGACAGGTGTAATCTTCCCTCCCCCAAAAAACACCCCCCCCCCCCCCAAAGTCAAATAAAAAAATCTTATTCGGTGGCATCTTGATGGTGAGGCATAAATTATGATGATGGAAGCCAGAAAGAGGATTCACAAGGATTCATCTCTCACTCCAGAATCCAGAGAGGAAATTATTATCATCATTATTATGAGTTTAACAAAATAATTTACATTTGTAAGAGAGAGAGAGCTTTCTCGGGGCCATAAATCGTGAATTACACGAAACCCAGTATGAACTTGTAGCGAAAGGAGGGGCCATTCTTCACAATTTGGTTGGCGGCCTTTCGACGAAAAGGCCGTAATCACGACTCATTATGCGAACTTTTGCGCGAGTTTGAATAATGAGACCTCAGTCTCTCCCCACAACGAAAAAAAACCTCTACCGCGAGTGCGTATAAGACCCATTATTCTTCGACACACTCTCTTACGTAAGAGGCTTATTGATAAGGGCCTGACTTATAAATGAGACCTATATTTTCTCATATACAGGCCTACACCTAAACCTAAATTTAAATATGAAAATATAAACACCTAATAAAATATATTTATATATATATATATATATATATTATATATATATATATATATATATATATATATATATATATCGTATATACGCGCGCCTCGGTGATGTAGTGGTTATCGTCGCTGACAACGAATCCATCGGCCCCGGGATCGAGACCCGGTGGCGGCAGGCAGCGCGCAGCAAACCCAGACGTCCATCCTTCCACACAGTAAAAAATTGGTTGGTAGATAAATGGGTACCCTGGGTAGCCTAGTGGTTAAGACTAGAGGTGGAAAGAGTACATCAGTACTTCGAGTATTCTTGTACTCGAGTACGTGTATTTGTTGTACTCGTATTCGTACTCGAGGGAATCTGAAATCGCTGTAGTAATCGTACTCGACCAATCAACCTCTCGTGACCAATTACCACGTGCTACTAATTTGTCCATGCTGTTCGATAACTATAGCAACCTATTATCCTATAGCTTCCAAAATGTTCTAGAAAGCCTTCAGCAGACTATTAATGTAGAGATCTGCTGGTATCTGACTTCAATGTGGAACGTTGCACATATATATACATTTGAGTTTTACAAGGTAAGTAATTATATTTTTAGTTTTTATTTATTTTTATAAGAAAGCTGACTTATTTTGATGGAATATAAAACATCTTACAAAAGATGTTGAATAAAGCATTATGTAATTGACATTACTTATAACCAGGGCTGTGGAGGCGGAGTCGTGGAGTCGGAGTCGGAAGTAAATTCATTGCTAGAGGAGTCGGAGTCGGTAAAAATGGACCGACTCCGCTTTTTTTTTATGATGTACTTTATATTGGTTCAGGTTAAAGCTCCTAATAGGAGCTTTAACCTCCTATCTTGCATTATAGTTATTTTATGATGATTCCCCTACATCATGATCTTTCTAGGAGCTTTTCCTGCATGTTACTAATTACTGTTGATTTTCTTTTCAGAAATTTATATTTGAATACATTCTGTGTAAGCTAATTCTAAATTTTTATTTTCAAAAGCCCCTTATAAAATGGCTAAGAACACTCCGGTTAAATCTAGTGTTTTTGAATACTTTACCATAACCACAGATGAAAAACATTTTGTGTGTCAATGTGTGGTTGAAGATGAATTTAGAGAAATTGAGCTTAAAAAGTAGCCTGATGATTCACTTGGTAGTGATGAAATGCCATTCTGGGTTAATATAATCAAAGTATATTTTATATTATTATTTAGAGGCAGGAGTCGGAGTCGGCCCTTCTAAAATTCTAGGAGTCGGAGGCTTGGTCTACCGACTCCACAGCCCTGCTTATAACTTTATAAGTACCTGTAATATCTATAAATATATATATATATATATATATATATATATAGAGAGAGAGAGAGAGAGAGGAGAGGGAGAGGGAGAGGGAGAGGGAGGGGAGAGGGAGAGGGAGAGGGAGAGGGAGAGGGGCAAAAGTAGGTATACAGTTTCATATGTTGATTTTTTAAATTCATTTTCCTTTCAGGGTAGATAATAATGGCTGGTAACCTGACTAATGACCAACGGAAGTGGGTGCTGAAACATTATCGGAAATCAGAAGACGCTGAAACTGTAAGGGAGTGGAATGAAGCAGACTATCAATGAAAGGAAAATTAATTTAAAAAATCAACCAATGAAACTGTATACCTACATTTGGGCCACTGTATATATATATATATATATATATATATAATATATATATATATAAGGTGAGGTACCCGGCGTTGCCCGGGTTAATTGAATGCCCGGTTAGGTCAACTGAATGCCCTCCAAAAAACCCTCACCCCCCTTTATGCAACTTGGGAGCTAACCCCCTCACCCAACGTTCCACCATTACTGCCCGGGATAAATTTCATACAGACAGACAGGCTAAACTACAGAAAAGAACGCAGCCGTGAAAATCTTGAGCTTCACATTTCCGCCCGTAATACAGACAGGCTGACCGACTCTGTGACGACCTTCATTCCATAAGAGGTTCCCGTGCCAAATTTGGTAGCTCTCGGTCAAACGGTTTGCGCTTGCATAAAGGACAGACAGACAGGCGAAAATATATAATAGACTAGGTGAGGTACCCGGCGTTGCCCGGATTAATTGAATGCCCGGTTAGGTCAACTGAATACCCCCAAAAAAAACCTCCCCCCTTTATGCAACTTGGGGCTAACCCCCTCCCCCACCCTTCCATCATTACTGCCCGGGATAAATTTCACAGACAAGCTAAACTACAGAAAAGAACGCAGCCGTGAAAATTTTAAACTTCACATTGTGTCAAGATTTCTGAATCTGATCAGATATCCCCCAAAACCCCCCCTGACCAAATAATTGAACTCCCAATTGCTGTCGGTTCAATTATTTGGTCAATAAAACTAGAGAAAAGAACAGTCATGAAAATCTTGAGCTTCACATTGCCGCCCGTAATACCAGACAGACAGAGAGACAGAGAGACAGGCTGACCGACTCTGTGTTGACATTCTTCATCCCATAAGAGGTTCCCGTGCAAAATTTGGTAGCTCTAGGTCAAACGGTTTGCACTTGCATAAAGGACAGACAGACAGGCGGAAATATATAATAGATATATGGGATGAATTTCACAATTAAACACTTGAAATGAATGAATGCTGCAAACCCACAAGGAAAAAGAAAAATGATTCCAAGGCCTTTCGTGTATTCAGAGCTACACCTCGTCATTCCCTGACGAGGTGTAGCTCTGAATACACGAAAGGCCTTGGAATAGTTTTTCTTTTTCCTTGTGGTTTGCAGCATGCATGCATATATACATTCAACTGCAAAGAACACGCAGTATAAATAACGTAAAGAACGACGCTTGTATACGAGATATTCCGCGCAAGACGAGAGAGAACGAAACAAATGAAAAAATGAGGTAACCACCCGGGAATCGTCTCGTCTTGCGCGGAATATCTCCTATACAAGCGTCGTTCTTTACTATATATATATATATATATATATACAGTATATATCTGTAAAGAACGACGCTTGATAGAGGAGCGTTCCGCACAAGATGAGGAGGGAGAACGAACAAATGAAAAATGAGGTACCACCCGGGAATCGAACCCGGGATTCCCGGGTGGTACCTCATTTTTCATTTGTTCGTTCTCCCTCCTCATCTTGTGCGGAACGCTCCTCTATACAAGCGTCGTTCTTTACATTAATTATACTGTGTGTTGTTTGCAGTTAAAATGTGTGTATATATATATATATTTTATATATATATATATATATATATATATATATATATATATATATATATATATATATATATATATATATATATATATATATATATAAAACAGTAAAGCAAATACATTTTGTTCCTTTCGTGTCCATTTTTTCATTTTCCATTGTAATGTGTTCATATGGTCTCATAACAAATAAGGTTTACTCATGCAAGCACCACGTAAAGCACTGAAAAACGTTGGACTCGTACTCAAGGTAATCTGAAATCGCTGTACTCGTACTCGCTTACTCCAAAAAGTCTGTACTTGTATTCGTACTCGTATTCCTCCAGTTACAAAACTTTGGTATTCTTTCCACCTCTAGTTAAGACGGTGGGCTGCTGCTGCTGCTGGTGGTGGGGCGTGGTTCGGATTCCACGTTAAACTGTAGGTCTAAGGTGGAGTGAGAAGTTTGACCTTCGTCAGAATTAACAATTCGGACGGAAGCTAAACCAAGGTTATATAGCCTTGGTTTAGCTTAAACCTACAGCTTAACGTGGAATCCGAACCTAGTAGTCAGTAACGATAACCACTACACCACCGAGGCATATATATATATATATATATGTGTGTGTGTGTGTGTGTGTGTGGTGTGTGTGGTGTGTGTGTGTTGCTGCAAGTTTACGTAACTGTATGTAGAAGCTTTTTGTATAAACTCTTCCTGTTCAACACAAAGAAAAATTCTCTTCAATAGAAGGGAAAAAACTAGTGATATCTAACATTACGCATCGAGCAAATGCAATTATATATTTATATATTTATATTTATATATATAAGACCATCTCGAGGATACTCAAGCAAAACCAATGTAACAAGAGGTCGAAGAAGGAAGTAGTTCAGCATCGTGATATTGAAACGTGAGTTTGAAAAGCTTCGAGTACACACCATTTCTATTACGATAAAAGATGAACCTCGATCGCAGCAGCTTCTCGGTGTGGGAGGGAGGGGGGGGGGGGGGGGGGTTAAAAAACTCAAACGGCCGTTTTGAAACTTTCAGAAGTAAAATGAAAAAAAAAGAAAACTTTGGTTACATGGACAATTCAAAGTGGCCTACCGGGAGCCCTTTGAATAACCCCACTCCTCCCCCAACAACCCACCCCATGGGGGACCACCATCGGACAATAAAACCGCGGAAGAGAATTAAAAAAATTCTTCATTTGAAAGAAAGAAGTATTTGGAGGGATTCATTTTTCACGCAAAAGCAAAACATAAATGAGCGCGAGTTAAGAGAGTTTAGCCGGGTGAATGAGTTCGGTTGCGTGAATTGAATAAATAAGTTCCGACTCAGGAGTGAATGAACGAGTGAATGAGTTCGGTTGAGCGAGTTCTAATGCTATCGACAACAAAAAATTCTCAACTATATAACTATATATATATATATATATATATATATATATATATATATAACTCGTGAACTCTAAAATTGGAACGAAACCTCGAATAAAGTAATAATAATAATTTTTGTTAAACATTAAAATTTATTCCCTTGTGAACGTATATTAGAGGTGAAAATGTGCGCACCACTGAAACACCAAATAGTTTGTACGTATTGCGGAGCCATGTACGTAATTGGGAAGATTCGTTAGTCACGAGTCGTCCTTCGCTGATCGTAGTTTTGATCGTCACGCATGCTGAGGAACGACGGTATAACTACACCTTCGAAATGGTCACTTCGATCTAATCAACATTTCCAGACCCGCTTCAATTAAAATAGTGCCGTTATTACGCCCTCAAATAATGGCACTTAGTGGCCGGAGCTGGCCCAAAGAGCACCCACTGTATTTTCCGTAGGCCTACTTTGAAAAGCCTTATGTACATTTCTCTTTCTCTTATATTATATATATTATGCATCGATGCCTTTATACTTTAAGTGGAAGTATGAAGTTAAATATATTTTCCTTATATCGTAGACCATCATATATATATATATAAAATGGTGAACATTTCATCAATTAACTTCAGTACCCCAAACGTTTTGGCAACACATTTGCCATTCTCATTGGAATCTAAAGATATAATTAAAAATACAAAACAAAAAATAGTTAAATACAATTAAAATGAAAAGCTGATTAGACAATATAAATTACATAGAATTGAAGTATATAAAAGATTTATAAAGAATACTCGCTAAGCAATAACAACGAGCGAGAATAAACGTCCGCCTCCATAGTTGACGTAAGACTAGACTAGATAAAAAAAATAAGAGTAGAGTAGCTATTTCAGTAGGTTGGTTGGACACGAGAACTTTACTTGGTTAGAACAAATTCAATTTAAAGGAGCAGTTATTGTTATTTGTCGTACGTTTATTTTCGAAAACGAGAATGACTAAAATCCTTAAGTTTTATAGGGTTATTAGCGCGCTTTAAAATTTCAAATTTATTTTTGAGGAAGGGAGAGTGCGTGATCATCAGGGCCGGATTTACTTGCTTGTGGGCCCTAGGCCAAACCTTATCAGTGCCCCCCCAAAAAATATATATATATATATATATATCGTAATATTGTAATGTAAAAAAAAAAGAATTACAACATAATGTAACACATCAATAATTTTATTCAAATTAGTTTTATATCATGTACATTGTACAACTTATTCTTACACAAAGGAATAATGGAAAAAAATAGTCAAATTGAAGCATAATAAATTTTGCAATAAGAATTACAACATAATGTAATACATTACACATTAATAATTTTTAATCAAATTAGTTCCATATCAAGTACATCAAAGTAAATCAAGTTCCATATCATGTACATCTTACACATAGGAATAATAGAAAAATAATGAAACTGAAGCATAATAAATTTTGCAAGAACAACTATGTGAAGTTCAAAATGACTTTTTCCTGCTTTTTTCTATGGCAAATTTGTCAATGATACTGTTTGTGTCAAGGGATTGTAGGCAATGTTCCCTCTAAGGTGTGCGCGTGTGCGCGCGCACACGCGTTGTGAAACCCGCGCACACAGCAAAATAAAATGCGCACAAGCTCAAGCGTATCATGAGTCACGACAGTAAATGAAGTATCATAATTTAAAAAATATACCGTCACACAAGGTCTGACCATTTGCATCAACATACTCTATAGTCGCTCTTTTAAGTATTAACCCCTTCCGCCCGACTTCGCCGACGTCCGCGCAATTACGCAATACAGATTTGTTTTACTCTTTGTATTTGCATTTTTTTTCTTTTATGCATTAACGCATTGAATATAAACCTCCTCTTTCTTATTTTTGCATAAAAACGAATTGCAATTATCTCATAATTCATAAAAAATACAATTATTTTTTATTTTAGTCCTATTTTGTAAATGGATAAAATCATGTATTAATCTTGATAGTCTATTTTAAATTGCTAAATGCTAAAAATTGTTTTGAGAAATGATAACTAAAATAGTTATTTTCAATTAATGTTATTTTTATTTTATTTCTTTATTTTGTTGAATTTTATTTTACTATTTTTTATTTTATTCATATTTTTAGAATGGATAAAATGTTTTCTTTTTCAAGAATATATAATATCGTAAACAGTTTTTTAATATCCATTTAATAGTACCGTAATGATCAAGCTATCACCTTACAGAAATAATATTTATTAAGTATTTAATATTTATATATATTTCATTTTGAAGATAATAGCGCTCAGAAAAGTTTGCACAATTTTTCACCATGAATCTAAATGTATGTATGCACAACGAAAATTTCTTGCGCACACGGACTAAAAAAATTAGAGGGAACATTGATTGTAGGAGGTCCCCAGTGGGCCCCCAGTTACTGGTGGGCCCTAGGCCAATGGCCTATGTTGCCTATTGGAAAATCCGGCCCTGGTGATCATGTTGAACACTATGATTTCTGATGGATGAATAAGGGAGATTGGTAAAAGGGGACGGGTTTGTTCTGACGGATAAGCCCGGATGTTGGAATAAACGTATCTGAAACTGAAACTGCGCTCCCAATATTGTAGTATTTGGCTTCCAATGTCATGATTTTTATTTAATGATATTTGTCATATCGAACTTACGGCCTAGAGTGATGCAAAAAAAAGAAAAATTATAAATGCCAGTGGGCTCAGCCTTCATTTGGTGCTTTTCGGTGAAAAATTAAGTCATGCAAAATTATGGGTCTTCAAAATAATATTTAAAGGTCGTTCAATGACTAAAGTTTACCCTCTTTAGTATAAATTTTGTCATTTGGAGAAGTTACAAAAAAATTCTAATGTTCATACATGTATTGTACAAAGCATATTAATTATACACATATATATTGAACACTACCCTGGAAGCTATGCCAGATCTGGGTAACTGAAAACTTATGATGCATGGGCTCTAGAGATTCTCCTCATTTTACCATAATAAAACTGCTTTTAAGCCAATCACTGCTTCAAGATGTGTATGATCGGTAAAGGCAATATGACAGGGGATTAAACTAGTGATGTAATCAATAAAACAGTACATCAGGAGAAAAAAGTGGGCTGATCGTAGTCTCACTTGACAGACTTTGGAGTCATTGAACAACCTCTAAATATTATTTTCAGCGGATGTGATGTTATATGGCTTAATATTTCAAGCAAAAGGCACCAAATGAAGGCCGAGACCACTGGCATTTAAATTTTTTTTTTTTTTGGCATCACCCTAAATTATACACAGTAGGATATATATATATATATTAGGCCATATCTAGCCCTATATATATATATATTGTTTCTGAAACTACAATTACTGAATAGTCACTTTAATACAGACCTAAGTAAAGTGTGCCGCATTGAGATTGCTTCATTTATAATAATAATAATGAGTGAAGTGTTAATTAGTACAATTCTGAAAAGTTAAATGATAAAACGAGATATTTTAGTTTCCTGGATGGTGTAGTGGTAACAGACGTGCTCGGGAAGTGGCCCAGCGACGCAGGAACGAACTTTCGTGTGCGCACTTTACTTCACTCTTCATTTTATTTATTTATATATTTATATTTATATTTATATATATATACATAATATATATATATAATGTGTGTGTAAACTCACAAGGAAAAAGGAAAACGATCCCAAGGTCTTTCGTGTATTCAGAAGTACATCTCGTCAGGGAATGTACGGTTCTGGGAGTGTACTTCTGAATACACGAAAGGCCTTGGAATCGTTTTTCTTTTTCCTTGTGGGTTTGCATCATTCATTCATTCATTTCACGTGTTTAATTGTGAAATTTATCCCACATATATATTAGGAGGGTTTTCTAAATAGAGCCCATGAAGGAAACCGAGGCACCGCGAGATGCAAGTTTTGGTAAAAGTCATTAAAAATAAAGACCAGTTCAAAAAGGTACAAAATTTTCAAATCTTCACTTATACTATTCGCGTTAAACAACCATACAGTTATCCCGTGCAGAAACATGCAAGAATTTGAACTTTACATAAAAATTGTAGCTACGTTCTTACAATTTAAAAACACTTAAAAAAATATATATAATTTTCAACTTTCTTCCCCCAATTAAAACGATGATTAAAAGATACAAAGAACAAACGCTTAAAATACTTCAAATTTGAAAAAAGAAAAGGTCACTAACGATTAAAAAATACCAGAAACATTACGATATTTATTGTCATCGTCTTTTGATTTGCGAGAAATTCGGGGGCTAGGAAATGGAGGGACCAAAGAAAAAACTTAAAAATACTCTCTTCCCAAGCCCAATTCATTCTCAAATTATACCAATTTTATATATATATATAAGATCACTTATGCCCAGTTGCCTGCGCGCGCACACGCACACAAAACGGGTAGCACGCAAATGAAAGAGCGTCTCCTCTCCTTTCCCCCCCTATTTCGTTGAAAGGTATCACTAGGTACGAAGGAAGAGCCTGACGGAATAAAGATTAAGAAAAGAAAACGTCTCCCGTGGCACCATTCTTCCGATTCATTTATTCTCTCAGACGTCTTTAAACTTAAGTCAACATCATTATCATCATCATTATAACTGCCTATTTTATACATACATTTGTGTGTACACACACGGAGCCCATCGCGACACGTACGTACAGTACGTATCGTTATAAATGCTATCTTCTTTCATGAAGAAAGAGGATATAATAAAATTAGAATACCGTAGGTTAGTTAAGGTTTGGTTAAATTTATTACTTTTTATAAATTGGATAAATGTCGCGGTTTCATAAGGTAGCCAAACACTGTGTGTGTGTGTTTTTTATGAGAACCGGGCGGGCACAAGCGTTCTTTATGCAAAGGTTGATAATTCCTTCAACCTCAAGGTCGTTCCCACACTTTTAAATAACTCTCCCCCAAAAGATATTCTCCCACTACCACACACACTCCCCCAAACTTCTCTTCAACCTCGTTTTAATTAAATTATATATGTATATATGGAGAAGTGGGTATAGTCATAAATGCCGAAATAGGTCGAACATTTGTGTAAAATTTTCATTTTTTACCCAGCGGGTCGAATGAGTTATATATTTTATATTTTCAAATTTTTAATCACTTTTGTTTGTGTTAAGGTGTACGGGGATAGGGGTTAGGAGAAAGTTTAGAGAACTCTCTTTTTTATTCTATACAATGATTATTTTTCGAATGTCACCCGTGTCAGAATTTTAATTAAAAAACCTCGTAGACACACCCACTGGTTTGTTTTAGGTTGGGTTACCTTAACCGGAGTTAACCTAACCTCTAAAAGCTGGTCATACAAAAAACCCAATTTATTTACAAAATCCAACCTAACTTGTAAAAAAGCTGTCTCACTATTGGCGCTACTTTGGTATATATATATTCGTTTATGTTTGTATATAAATCCTTGCAACCTTCCAGATGTTCCGTGCGTCGGTCTTTCTTCACACGAAGGTGGCCCAAGCTCAGAGTTGGTGCAGGGTAGTAGAAGTGTTGTCCTGAGCTTTTCACCTCACATAACCAAACACAACTGGCTCATCCGGGACCATTCCTTGGCCTGGCGTCTAATCTTCTTCTTCTGAAGACTTCAACATCTGTGGACTTTTTGATACGTCTCTGGTGGGTAGCTGGTAAAATATAAATAGTCTCGACCCTCGGGGCGTTACGTCGTAACACCGCTTTCCGTTGATCAGCGAAGTTAAGCGACACTGGGTCGGATAGTAGTAGTAGTAGTTGGACGGGAGACCGTTCGCCGCATCCACACTATGTAGCGACCCGTGGTTCGGATCTCACGTAAAGCCGTAGGTCCGTTTCATCATATGACCTTAGATGTTGCGAAGGAGGTTAAATCACCCCATCATTACATTATTCTGACAACAAAGCCATTTTCTCAGAGTTGAGGATGTCCCTAGTGTGGTCTTTTGTTTGGGAACACTACACATTCTATCTTCTTTTCCTAGTTGTGTTTGGGGGTTATAGGATTCAGTTTGAGGTTAGGTACTAGTTATTATTATTATTATCATCATATAATTTAAAGCTCCAATAAATAGAAAAAGGGAAGAAAATAGAAAAAGGGAAGAAAATAGAAAAAGGGAAGAAAATAGAAAAAGGGAAGAAAATAGAAAAAGCGAAAAAAAAAAAAATGAGTAGCAAACAATTGGCGACCTTGCAAGGTTTGCCTTCCTGCAAACGGAAATTACAATCTTTCGCAAGAAACATCAAGGAACAGATATTTCAACCAGAATTCTGCTCCTTGTGATGGATCACCTTCACCCGCACTGGATTATTCATCCCGGATTCGAGGATCCGAATCCGGGATGGGGAGCGGGGAGGAGAGAGTGCACCAGACCCTGATCCTCCATTCATGAAATAACCCACACCTACAAAAAAAAAAAATGGAGAAAACGTTCGCGTCCAAATCCAACACCTCTCCCTCTGCCCCCCAAATTCCGTTCTGGGCATTACCTCGTTAAAAAAAAAAAATTATATATATATATATATATACACGAAATATTTATCCACATGAGGTCTTCGCCGCAAACACTGACCACGCGGAAAGAGAAAGAATAATCTCGCTCTCTCTCTCTCGTGTTTCGGTTCCGCTCCGACGCCTCCTTCCAATCGGAATTCCGTTCCGAGAAACGAGGCATCATCGTTGCAGACAATGGCTCTGCTACCCGACGTTTCACACGCTTTGGGGATAAGGGGGTGGGGAAAGTTTCGCTCCCTAAAAAAGCATTAGGAGTGTCTTCGTCGAACCATCTCCACGTTCATCGACATTCCCGCTTTGTCATATGACATTCAAACCACCACCAACACAAAAATGCATTCAACGCTGAGACGCGTACAAAGAACTCTCGCACCAGGTCCATCCCACAGACTGATACACCTTCAACCAAATTCGGAAACGAAGCTCTCAAACGAATACATACCCGAAGGGTCTTGAAACTACCCATAACACATTTGAACACTAAAGCCTTTTAAACACTGAAAAAATACAATCAATACTTCGCTTCACTTAGCGTATACCCAGAGACCGAAAATCTTAATTGGAATTACCGAACTTATAAAATACCCTGTGACAACACTTGGAGAAAGAGGGGGGGGAAAAACCCTCAAATTCCAGACGAACTTCTCTTCATCCCCCGCATATTAAACTCCCAGAAATATTTACCTCCACAAATTTATGAGCGATCGCAATAACCTGTTTTGGCGAAGAGGCGAAATGTCCACAGTTACTCTTAAAAAATAATTAAAAATAAAAACGGGGGTGAGGTGGGGTGGGGGGTTCGTGTACACCCCTCGGGGTAATCGAGAAAAAGAAAGATGAAGTAAAAAAAGAAGAAGGTACCGTCAATGACGTCATAAATGGTCAAAATGGGAAATCATTTTTCCGACAATTACATTGCAGTTTCGCTTGGATTGCGCCAACGTTTCCAAAACAAAGAATTTTTTTTCTCTATACACGAACCTTCCAAGATGTTAAAAAAAAAAAAAAAATATTAAATGAAGCCTTACACGCTTTATACGAAATAAAAAAAAAAAAATTACAGAAAAAGAAACAGAATTCGAACCCCCCTCCCCAAGAAAAAATGTATTTATATATACAGTATATATATATATATATATACACAGGGTGTCCCATAAGTCCGGCATCATAGGAGAAATTCATATTTTTTCTATTTCTACAAACCATAATTCATATTTTTCTCTTTCTACAGGCCATGATGATGATGATCCCGACCGGCGGATGAAATTTTGTGAATGGACTACGGAAGAATATGCTCGGGATGCCAATTTCCCGTCGTATACCTCTTCAAAGGAACAAGGTGCATCTCGGGTGATGGTATGGTGTGGCATTTGGAACGATCGCATCATAGGCCCCCTCTTTTTCGATGAACATGTCACTGGAGGCACCTACCTACGTATGCTCAAGGAAGAAGCATTTCCCAGTGTCTTGAACGAAGAAGGAAATTTCCCAACATGGTTCCAGCAAGACGGCGCTCCCGCACATTTAGTGATGTGTCGTTTTTTATTGTCTCGTTTTTTATGTCGTTTTTTTTTTTTTAAAACGAAGATAGTTTTTTTTTTGTTTTAAACTTATTCCATATTTTTCTTCCTTTAATCTAATAAGTATATTAGTATTACCTATGATTTACTATACTACCATGCTTATACAGTTATACCTAGTATATATAGTTATCTTTTAGAAAAACTGAATCACACAAAAAGTATATAATAGAAAGGAAAAACAAACCCTCATTTTTTATGTATATATATTTTTTAACTAGAACATAAAACAACCTTCCTCGTTTCAAACAATATACATAATTGTGATTGGCAAGAGTACCAGTATATATATTCCAAATAGAAAAATAAAAAAAATAAAAATATTCCTCTCTTTCTTTAACCTTTGTGTTAACCTAATGCTGTTTAACTTTCATTATCTGATTCTATTTCCATTGAAGAATCATTATCACTAGATTGATTAAAGCAAATAGTTTCAATATCGCAGGTACTGGTATTTATTGCAGATTTGGATGTTGAAGCCAATGTAGCACCATGTTTTACTTCACTTTCTTGGAATTTTGCATTTTGGGATATAAATACTAGCTTTGCTGCTCTGTCTGTGCTTAATCGGTTTCTTTTGGCTGTATGGATATTACTGTATGTGCTAAATGATCTCGGAGGTAATGAAAGGGTGAAATAGAGGTGTACCGTATGAGTTTGTGTAGGTATATATGTGAGTATGCATGCGTATGTATCTGGAATTCTGGATGTATGCGTGTGTATTGGGTATACAATAGATATAAATATGTATATATAAGTATTTATGTATATATTGGTATATATGTATATGGGTGTATGTGTATGTATATATATGGATGGTCTCAGGGCGAAAATATGTCATCGCGGGTCTAAAGGATAGTTAAGTGGGAGATTCAAAATCTGAGGCATGGATGGGAGAGTCCTGGAAAGGTTGGACAATGGGCAGTCAGCTCCCAGCCAGTGTTCTCGCAAGTTTAACGGATCTCAAGATACAAGACTTTGTGCAAGAAAGAGGCCAGTTTTTTCTGTAAATAGGCTGAAAAGGACATTCTATACTGGTACCGTATGGCCTATTTTATTATTTATTTATTTATTTTTATAATATATATCATTGCAAAAGTAGACCGTATAATTAAATTGGCAAAAAAAAAAAAAAAAAAAGGTTTTTTTAACATCACTACGCACATTACAGCACCCAAGTAAGGGAATACCCGTACCAACAATTCCCTGGCCATTGGATAGGACGTCGAGGGCCTGTGGAATGGCCAGCTAGAAGCCCGGATCTCACGCCACTAGATTTTTATCTCTGGGGCCACTCGAAAGCGCTGGTATACGCAGAGAAAATTAGGAGTGTTGAACATTTGCGGCAGCGCATTATTGGGGCATGTAACACCATTACTCCCGACATCATTCACAGTGTGCTTGCTGACTGGGTATCACGTCTGAATTTGTGTATTGAAAACAATGGTGGACATATTGATCACGTTCTGTAAATAAAAGCTTTTGTTTTGCCTTTTTTTATTATGTTTCCTTTGATGCCGGACTTATGGGACACCTTATATATATATATATATAGGGGGGGAAAAACTGATTTAAAATGAGTGATTTAAAAAATCGCAGAGAACCCCCCCCCCCCCCCCAGTACCTTAAAAAACCACCATCCACGTTTATCGTTCTTAAAATTTTACATAAATAAAGCGATTAATAGCAACATGGTAGTATTTCATAAATTAAGCCAAATCACCTTCCATTATTCGGCTGAATCTCATTTCAGGAAATAATCTCGTACAAGAATATTAACAGCATACAAAAATAGCGAAAAAGAAAAAAGAAAAAAGAAGGACGAAGAGTTTTCAAACTTATTAAAATAAGAAAAAACCTCGCTCATTACGCAATAAAACCCAACAAATTCATTCTTAATCTTCATCTCGACACGAGAGATGGGAACTAAATATGTTTTTATTATTATTCTCAAATGCAAGATGTCGAGATGAGGTTTGTCGAGAGAATTAAGATTATTTTTTTTTGTTTTGTTTTTTACTTCAACTCTATTTCATTTAAGGCGATGCGTTATAATCATCTCCGTTAACAATATAGACCGGAATCACGAATCCTATTAACGATTTAAACGCATCCGAGCCCGTTTGCGTTACTTTTACGTTTATTGGCGCTGCACTCTCCATAACTCGGCTATCAAAGTCCGAATACGTCGTAATACTCTTGGCCGTATAGGTACCACTTTAGTGTAACCGATGGTATCCCGATCACGTGACACATATCCGGGCACTCTTCCTCTTAACTCTCCAATCACTCATTTCTCATTATGTAAGCAACTGCATTATGCAAAAATATCACACACACACACAAGGTATGGGGGAATTACAATTAAAAAAATTTAATTACTTTGCATATGCTCAATTACAATTACTGCAGTTGCCAAATATACTTAATTACAATTACATTGAAAATTAATTAATTTCAATTACTGTTCACAGAAACACTTGATATAATGAAAGGAAAGGAAAAAAGTCTATCCTTAATGTACAACCTTAACCCTTTATTTCCACTCTCTCATTGTGTGAATATTATTCTATTTGAACATGTATTTAAATCACAGTTCAATTAACAGTCAATGCGCGTTGCACATCAATTGATGCATCGAACATTGAAAAGGTTAATTGTAATTGGGTCAATTGAAATTCACTAAATGTAATTGATTACAATTACAATTTTAGTCAATTACACAGTAATTACTTGTAAAAGTTAAATCATTTACACACACACACACACACACACACACACACGTATTGGCACTTCGTAATAAATGCCAAGAGTTCACAAAACTTGAAAAATTACATGTTACTCTAACATTGAGTCCACACACGCACACATACAAAAAAAAATAATTCTTTTGAGAATCTCTTAAACAAAAGAGCATAAATTCACCACCCGGAAAGGCGGAAGGGATGTGAAGCAATCCAAATCGGAGACAGAAACTCACCAACCATAGCCAACCAGAGTGTGTGTGTGTGTGTGTGTGTGTGTGTGTGTGTGTGTGTGTGTGTCGCAACGCGCGGTACCATTCGGGGACTCTACATTACGGACGAACCTCGACAACCCCGATATTTTCCTTCTCAACAAAATAGATGAAAATTCCTCCAATCCTCCACCCCCGAGCAAGTTAATTTTTAAGCGGTTAAACGAGTTTATAATTGGCACAAACATGCATATGCATTCGTTATAAAAGAGATACATTGTGAGATGAGAAGGAAGAGGAGGAGGCAATTAACAAAAGCATTTAAACTCAATAGAGGTGGAACAATAGATAAATATTTCCTAATCTTTTCAAGCTTCATATCAAAGACGCATATAAAATTTTCACTTATCAACGATGAAACGAATCAAAGTTAGATTTCTTATAATAAAATAAATTAATTAATAATAGCAATAACAATAATAAAGCCATGAAAACACAAAAAGATAAGGAGAGAGATGTGGAAAAAACTGGGCGTCATTGTAAATCGTTAAAGTAAAAAAAAGAAATGCATGAAACGAGCAACCACTCGTTAACCTTCGACAACGTCGTCACCGTCGTCGTCAAGAGGAAATAAAAGCATCTTCCTCGTGCCAAATGATGACGATGACGACGAATTCGAAAAGAGCAACAGAGTCGTCCTCGACGGCGGAGAGTTGCGCTCTTCACTAGATCAGAGAGAGTGAGTTACAAGGAGTTACGATGAAAAGTAGTACCTCAAAGGCCTTACGGCCCATACCGAGGAGGTACCAATGGCAATGGGTGCCACGAAAAAATTCTGTCACCCTCAAATAGTGTGCAAGATTCGGTCTAACCTTTTTTTTTAACAGATCCACAGAAGAACTGTTCACAACTTTTGAAGGTAGCCTGTTCCACGTGTCACAGATCTTATACATAAAGTAATTCCCACACACACTAGTCCTAAACTTTCAAATCCAACTTCCAACCAGTGTTGCGAGTTGGGTTATCATTTAAACTAAACATGCTTCAAAATCGACATCGTTGAACCCGTGTAAGAACTTGAAAACCTCGATCAGTTGACCGCGCAGCCTCCGAGTATCCAGCGAAAACAAGTTCAAGGTGCGTAAGCGTCGATTGTAGCCCATATGCCTAACGGAAGGGATTAACTTCGTGGCCCTCGCCTGCACTCGCTCCAGCCTCTCAATATCTTTCCTGAGGGTGGGCGACCAGAACTGCACAGCATACTCCAGGTGCGGCCGAACCAGAGAATTGTACAGAGAGAGCACAATCTCCTTGTTCCGAAATCGAAATTGCCTCCTCATATAACCCAACAATTTCTGTGCTCTCTTTTCCACCTCTACGCACTGTTTCGTAAACGTAAGGTCGCTGCTAATTAGCACACCCAAGTCCTTTTCCAAATCAGTCGCCTCGATATTACTCCCCAACATCGAGTAGTCCGACTTGGGATTGGCGTAGCCAATGTGCATGACCTTGCATTTACCCAAGTTAAACGGCATTTGCCATTTTTCCGACCATTCTCCTATCCTACGTAGGTCCGCACGCAGTTACTCGATCGTTTCGGGCGTCCCAACATTGGCCCCAAGCTTGGTGTCATCAGCGAATTTGGCGATCCTACTGACGATGCCAGGCGTCGATATCATTTATGTAAATGATAAACAACACTGGCCCCAAAACGGAACCCTGAGGAACCCCGCTAGTAACCGAGGCCCAACCTGAGCTAGCCCCTTTAATTAGAACCCTCTGCCGCCTATTCTTCACCCAGTTTCCAATCCACCTACCTACTTCCCCACCGATATCCAGCGCGCGCACTTTGGCCATTAGCCGGCATACCTTATCAAAGGCTTTCTCAAAGTCGAGATAAAGTATATCAATCGCCCAAATCTTATCGTACTCGCTCCACATGATGTGGAAAACCTTGAGCAGGTTGGTGAGACACGACCTATGCCGCCTAAACACATATTGGGAGTCCCCAAGGCCCAAGCAGCTTGTAGGAATCTAAATGGTCAACGATCCTATCCGCTATTATCCCCTCTAATAATTTTAATAATTTACCTACAACCGAAGTGAGACTAATGGGACGATAGTTCCCTGGACTTTCGTGATCCCCTTTATTAAAGATAGGGGTCACCTTGGCTTCCCTCCAGTCACCAGGCACCTGGCCCGTCTCCAACGATTTGTTGAAGATTGTAACCAGGTGGGGAGCCACCTGGTCGCGCACTTCCCGCAACACTGGGGAGGAACTGGTCTGGCCCAGGAGCCTTAAACGCGATGTTTGTCTATTCTATCAGCAGCGACTGTCGCGGTACACCGAACACTTCCAGGCCCCATCTCATCTACGTTATCCCGGAGGCCAACAAAGTCCACCCGCCGTAGATCGAGCTTACTGCCTCTCCAGTTACTACGCTTCACCCGAGGGACGCGCACACAGAACCTAATCAGCGTGATCACTCCCGCCCAACGATTCGTCAACGGTGAGGCCAGTGACGAGGTTGTCTTCGGTCGTGAATACTAAATGTACAGCGCTTTCGCCTCGTGTAGGCCCATTGACCCACTGAATCAGGAAGTTCTCATCAACAAAGTCAACTAGCCTCCTCCCTTCAGCATCAGCAGTCCTGTCTTCCCACTTTATGCCGCAACAGTTGAAGTCTCCTGAAACTACACACACCGTCCCCTAGCATGATACGAAGTTCGCTGTACAGGGCTGTATCCTCCTCGAGGAGATGCGGAGGTCTGTACACCAACATTGACCTATAGTTCGTCCCTCCCAGGTTCAGATCGACGCCAGGCAGCTCCCATTCAGACCGGAACTGGCAGTCAACTGGACTCAACGTGTCCCTGATGTATATTAGTACCCCTCCCCCTTCCCCACGGGTGCGGTCCTTGCGAAACATTCTATAACAAAGAGAGAGAGCTCACCCACTTTGGAGGATAGGGGAACAGGGAGTAGAGGGGAAAATACAAAAATGGGGAGGAGTTGCATAGGGAAATCGGCCTTAAGAATCCGATTCCGAACGGACCGAAGAAAATGAATGACCAACTACGCACGACCCATTCACAATTGGTTAACGATAATATTATTCACGTCCGGTTTTTATTTATTTAATTCTTTTTTAGAAACTGTAAACACCAAATGTTAAAGTAGAAAACAATTACATGTTATAACAAACTAGCGTCATGACATCACCACTGCAACGTACTCTAAAGTAAGACTTATGAAGCACTACTAAACGCGTGCAAAACAGGATTAGAACGATTTACTGATGCACCCTCATATATATATATATATATATATATATATATATATATATATATATATATAATATATATGTAATATATATATATAACACACACACACACACAAAAGTAAACGGTATATCGTAAAATTACCGCACTTATACGCTAGCGCATGACCCATATTCTAAATTGCAACCAAATTATGCGATTATCTACAACAATTATCCACTCCGTTTTTGTATTCGACACGTCAATGGCAAAGTAATCGCTATTTCGTTGAACGGCAGCGACAGAGAGGCAACTAATCAAGGCTTAAAACGCTCATATACGCCTACTTTCATTTGCAGTGCGCGACCGACGGGACTATTACTACTCTCTAAAGTTTCACTGATATACGGTCAGCTGAAAAAGTCCCGTGGTGACACTGCGATGGTCGTTACTAACAAATATCGGTATAAGGAACATGGGGTTTGATCACAGAACTTCTCGAATCGACTGTATATTGGGTATACGTTATAACGAGTTTCCCACATCACAACGTATTAAATGGCAATGTCCTCCCTATTACAAATAATTATCACTCCCGCAATGCAGTTCTAACCGATCTCAAAAACTATGGTGATGCGTCCCACGTGATTACCGGTTTCGCATGAACCATTGCGCTCATATATTACGCACAAGCCGCAACATAATTTATTACAGAATAGTCTTAAATAACTGAGAAAGTTACGTAACATAACGTTACGTTAAGTTTTCGGTTGCAACAAATTATATGTTAAAGACCTTCATTTGTTTAGTGTATATATATATATATATATATATATATATATATATATTAGGCCGGGTCGAAATTTTTCATTTCTTAGGTACATAGTGTGAGGTGGTTCAATCGATCATAGTAATACCCTAGTAAAATATTTTTGAATTCTGAGGACCCCTACCCCTACTACCGGTTTCAGTTTTTTCAAAAAATTTGTAAAATTTGAGATAATTTGCGATTTACTGCGAAATTTGTTTATTATTACAAAAGTTCGCTTATAAAACAGTTATATTTTTTAATGAAAAAAAAATTTAAAAATACAAAAATTTATGCATGAAAAAAAATTTAATACATAAATTTTTAGCTATTATTGGTAGAAATTTAGAAATTAAGACAGAAATTCAATAAAATTTTTGACCTAAAACTAATGTTTTTTTTTATTCCTTCCATTGACCTTTCCACTCAAAAGTAGGCAGTTCTTTTCTAGACTCTAAAGTATTTAAAGTAAATTTATGCCGATTAATATAACCAATTCTTTCCTGGCTAGATTTAGTTACTAAGTTCACACCCCGTTCAACGCTTTGGCTGTGACATGGAAAATCTAGTATTTCTAGAGGTTTAGTTCTAATCTGAAGCAATTGCTCATTGGTAAAATTACTTAGCAAAGGTGGAGGAGTGATTACCTGCTCATTCCAATTAATCAAATCAATATAATCATTTGCTAGAAAATTTATAGATCTTGGTAGCTCAAAATTTCTGGCTCCTGAAAACCCAGTTCTGGAAAGAATTATCTTTTGAATTGCTAGCTCTCTAATATGTAATCGTTCGTCAGAAACCATTGACAGGAGTATATTTTCAGGATTAGCGAAGTAAGTGTTGTTTTTCATGACCGGATCAATAATTTTCTTCAATTTTACATCTAAATTTCGAAGAATTGTCATAAACCAAAAATTTCGCGCACCCTCATTGGCTTTTGGGTGTGATTTTATTTGAAACCACGCAGGGGCATTAAAATTGATGACAAATATGACAAGATCTTTTAGGTTAGTATCATGATTTGATGTAGAAATGTAGGCGGAGAACCCTATTAGCCAAAGTCAGCCACCTGGCGTGATTTAGTCGTCCTGGATTGTGGCCTCTTTTTCTAGTAACCATAATTTAATTCAATAAGATTTTAACTATATTTTATTTATTACTGATATTTTAAAATTAAATAACATATTTTAATACAAACTTTTAACATTCTAGGTACCTAAATAGGAATCTGGAAAAAAAAAAAAAAAAATAATGTAATATATGGTCTTATATCCGGTGCTATGAGTCAGCACCGGATTTAAGACCCTACCCCTTACACCCCGATCTCAAAAAAAGTTGGTGAATGGTCTATTCTGATGTATTTCTTGCCGGAGAACCCGATTTTGGCCATCCGAAAGCAAAAAAATTAATATTTAGGGCCGATTTTTACGATTTTCGGCCTATTTCCCATACAAATTCATATGGAAAAAAGTGAGTATCGGTAGGGGGGGTAGCGAAGGTCTCAGCCTTGATTTTTGGTGTGGATACTACTATTACAAAATGATCAACCTCAATATGTACCGAAGCAAAATCTTGACCTTGACCCCTTTTCGACCCGGCCTAATATATATATATATATATATATATATATATATACACACGCAACTACTTGCTAGAAATAACTAATTTAAAATAATAGGAACTCACCCACCACCCCAAAAGGTTAAACTTTAGGTAAAACAATGACACTAATTCCGATTGGCGTTGCTTGCTTTTCAATTTAGTTTCGACTATCGAACAACTCGGAAAAAAGACCACTCCATACTTCTGCAAATTACTTTCAAATTCCCATTTATTACTACATTGGTCAGACAATAGCGATGCGTCACGGTCCGTTTGTGAGGGAGAAAGGCTTTGTTTAAAGCGCTAAAAGAATTATTATTGTTGTTGTATGTATTTGCATGTTTAATAATTCATTTGGGGCCAGTTTAGTGAAACAAAGAAACATTTTGAACTTTATTATTCTTTATTATTCTGGATGATAAACACAGCAAGCATCATCGCAGTACAGTACTTATAAAGAAAAGGTATACGTAATAGGCGATATTATTATTATTATTATTATTATTATTAATAAATAATAATAAACACTTTGTACTGAAAGACAGTCTGCCCAATTACGTGATGCTGTGGTAGCACGAAAAATAATAGCTTTATACAGTATATATACAGTATATACTGCGGCCGAATATATGCTGGTGCGCCGCTTTATCAGACGCATTTTTATTTAAAGATTCGACCATCGCGGGCTTCGATACGAGACGAGGTCGATGAAAGACGGAGAGGAGAGAGGAGAGATAGTCTCGTAAATGTTCGCTTTATTCGTCTCTCGAACGCAGTTACAACAGTTATGGCAAGACGATTGAGACGCATTTACAGGCGGCGCACCTTTCGTCTTCACAGGGTTTATTGCCAAGTACTGCACTTCGGCCTCACTAACGCCTCTCCGAACCGCTTTCACCTTCAACAGTGTGTGTGTGTATATATATGTATATATATATATATATATATATATATATATATATATATATATATATACTGCAAATTTTGAGATGCTCTAATCAGTTCAAATATGAAGTCTACCGTAAGCCTACTAATAATAACTCTTATGTGCATTTTTATTCTGACCATCATCCTTCGATTAAATCCTCTATTTTCTCTGCTATGTTTCTTCGAGCATTGAGAGTTCTCAGTCCTGAATTTTTAGATTCCGAGTTATGCAATATCATGAATATTGGTACTAAATTATGTTATCCTATTTCATTTTTAGATAACTGTCTTAAGAAAGCCAAGAATAGGTATTATAATAATGTAATTGTAAAGGAATTTCAGCGTAAAAATATCCTTAGCCTACCTTACCATGTTAATTTTCAATACCTTCCAACTTTACTTAAAGCAATTGGCATTAATCTTTAGGTATAATAATACTGTTAAATCACGCCTAATAAAGAATAGCCCTTATAATGTTGTTGGTTGTGTGTATTCGATCGGATGTACACAATGTAACTCAGTATATATAGGCCAAACCGGTAAAACGTTAGATATTAGGGTAAAACAGTATAAATATGCTTGTAGAACAGCTAATAATTCCAATGCTTTATTTAACCATATGTATAGATGTACCCATAGCATCAAGTGGGATAGTTCTAAAGCGCTAATAGAAAGAAATATTCTACAATGTGCATTTATTCATTTTAAAAACAATTTCAATAACAGTGCGGGAATGTATAAAATTGACAATATCTTGTTAAGATTTCTTTTGCCTCTCATTAACCCTTGTTAAGTATGTGCTAATTGTTTTGTTTTTCCTGTACGTTGTATATATTTATGGGCATCTCTCCTTTTATCTTCATTCCCTGACGAGGTGTAGCTCTGAATACACGAAAGGCCTTGGAATCGTTTTTCTTTTTCCTTGTGGGTTTGCAGCATTTATTAATTTCAAGTGTTTTATTGTGAAATTCATCCCATATATATATATATATATATATATACACACGAGTTAAGAATAAGGTAAAAGGGGAGGGGAGGCCTGTTATGATCCTAAAATTTACGGGGTCTTTTTTATAGTCAGGGTGGATGGAGGTGGAGATGAGCGGGGAGGTGGGGGTTGAAATTTATTAACGGAGAGACTTATCTTCATTACACGGTCTGCCTCCGCCTGCAATTTATGCAAGTTCGGAAGCTTATAATGCCGAAAATTTAGAACCATAGGATACTAGACGCAATATAGGATAACAGGCTCACGATATAGTGGAGGAACTTTGTTAAGAGATAATTTCCACAAAAAGGAAAAAGGGGAAAAAAAGTTGGGGAAAGGTGCAAAAGGAAGAAATATTGGTAATGAATTCCAGTATTCACAATTCCTTGGGCACCATTTCGTTATACCCTCATTAAATAAATAACTTAATATCATAATAATGGTAAAATGAATCCATTTTATATATATATATATATATATTATATATATATATATATATATATATATATATATACTGTATATGATATATTGTGCGTGAACCCGCACGACCTTTACATAACGAAAAAAACGCCCCCTCGACCAGGGTTCGAACCCACAACCTCTTGAAGAGGTGAGCGCGCTCGCCACTACACTACAACGGGGTATAAAGTTAAGAGAACCCATCATACAATTAAAACAACTGAAGAAACGCATAAAGCTTTCGCGTACCGAAGGATTTTTCCTTATTTTTTTCCCATCATGAAAATGTCGCGTGGATTCATGCACGATATTCCATTTATGGCACCTCAGCGTTGCACCAAAGAAGTCTGAATTAAATGCTGGTCATTACCTCTAATGCGGAAGGGTTAACACGTAAAATGCCTCTGGACGGGAAAGCGTTGAGAGTTTTGTCGATTGTTTGAGTGTGTGAGAGGTTGTGCTAACTTTATATCCCATTGTAGTGTAGTGCAGCGCCCTCGCTTTTTATTCAAGACGTTGCGTTGGAACGCTGGTGGGGGCGTTATATATATATATATATATATATATATATATATATTATATATATATATATATATATATATATATTATAGATGCATTTAACTGCAATGACCACGCAGTATAAATGTTATAATGTTATAATGTTTCAGACCAACAAAGACCCTAGGATCCACTCATGGCTGGTCTACCTAACTGTGTTCGTAAT
>JAJOZX010000286.1:742500-1125000 GCA_023014485.1 Bathynomus jamesi
ATGAAAGAGTTTAGTCCTGCTCATAACTGAATATTGCTCAGTTCTCATAAGACCATATACAAAAAACTAGACATTGCAAACATAGAAGCCAGACAAAGGACTTTTACGTCCAAGATAGAGGAAACGAAAGGTAAAAAAGTCAACTGGTCTCGACCACAAACCCTGAAACTTTACTCCCTGAAAAGAAGACGTGAGCGATATACAATAATATAAATACGGGAAATGTTCGAGGGATGAGTCCCAAACTTTAGAAATGAAATAGAAACAAACTGGAATGAGAAAAGAAGCAGATTCTGTACTGTCCCAGCTGCGGTGGGATAGGGGGGAGGGGGGGGTCATGAAAACGAAGATGGAAAATATCCTAAGAATACGTGGTTCAAAACTCTTTAACGAGCTGCTGAAAGAACTGAGGAATCCCCAGCACACCAACCTGAATAATTTCAAAACTAAGTTTCAAGTTCCAGTATAAAGTTCTTAACCAACCAGGGGAGCAGGAAGAGAATGGAAACCAATTCTCTCCTCGACCAAATCCTGCAAATGAGGCGAGGTGCTGCAGAGGGGTCGACCGCAGATCGATCCTGAACCGTCGTTCGAAGATATCAAATCCAATCATATACTGTATACAGTGTGTTTCATGACATGTGGAACGCACTTTCAGGATGGATTCAGGACCTGAAAACAATGAAAAAAGTTTATATAAACATATGCCCGAAATCGTTTTGTTTCCGAGTTACAGCCCGTTGTGTTCCAGCAAGTATCCGCCTTACCTTTAGGGAAGTGCTTAAAATGACCGCCTTGCGCTTGAATACACGCCTGAACACGCCTCGTCATAGACTTGCCTGACGCGTTCAAACATTCCAGGTATTGCTCGGATTTTCTGGCATCCTTTTCTACACGTTGGCGAAACATTTCAACGTTGTCAATGGGTGTTCACGTAAACGATGGATTTCAGATGACCCCACAGGTAAAAATCGAGTGGAGTCAGGTCCGGGGAGCGAGCAGGCCACGCAATGGGTCCTCCACGGCCTATCCATTTATCAGGGAAATGGTCATCCAAATAGCCTCTGGCTACTCGACTGAAATGAGGCGCAGCGTCGTCATGCAAAAGCCACGTACGACGTTGGACACCAAGAGGAACTTCATCTAGTAAATCGCTTAAATCATTCCTTAAAAAATTGGAATAGGATTCTCCTGTTAATCTTCCAGGCAAAACAAAAGGACCGATTAAGTTGTCGACAATAAGTCCTGCCCATACACTGATACTAAATTGTTGTTGGTGCTTTGACTGGATGATGGCATGCGGATTCCCTTTGGTCCAGTGACGAGTGTTGTGAAAATTGATCACGCCATTTCTTGTGAAGGCAGCCTCATCAGAAAAAACACGGAGGATAGAAAGAGAGGATCGCGAGCACACTGTTGAAGGAACCAAGTACAAAAAGCCTCTCGTGGTGGGAAATCAGCTTCAGTAAGGCCTTGTACTCTCTGAATGTGATATGGGTAAAGCTGTTGTTCCCGTAAAATTCTCCACACAGTTGTGTATCTTACACCCTCTGCTGCTGCTATCCTTCGGGTGCTGACACCAGGATGTTCCTCGACGCGATTCAGGACCCGCTCCTCCAACTTAACAGTTCTGGCGCTGATTGGTCTACCATCATCTGAAACTCGCTTGTTGAATGATCCTGTATCACCAACACGCTCGTCTATTCTCTGAAAGGTCTTCTTATCTGGCAGACGGCGATTCGGAAACCTTTCCGCATACAGACGTCTTGCTGCGGCTGCATTACACTCGGCAAGTCCATACATAAGATGCATGTCTGCCATTTCTTTGTTTGAATAAGCCTCCATTCTCACTTCAAATGCACACTATCACTGAATAGCACAAAAAGTTAAGGGTTTTTTTTCACTGGGCTGCACTTACAGTAAGAAGTTACGAATACGAACAGTGAAACACCGCGATGCACCTCTGACTGACTGATGGCTCTACACTCAACTATAGTGAATCATGTCATACAGTGTACGAAACATTACAATCAGCAAGGCCATACATGAAATAAGTCTCATACACACTCACAAACATTGTGGACAAGCAGTGTTTGTAAACAGTTTGCGGAAAGAATTGCTGGAACACAAAACGGGCTGTAACTCGGAAACAAAGCGATTTCGGGCATATGTTTATATAAACTTTCTTCAGTGTTTTCATTTCTTGAATCCATCCTGAAAGTACGTCCCACATGTTATGAAACAACCTGTATATTGAGGGGTGGGGTGGCGAGTACGAGGGGCGAACTCGCCAAATTAGTTTTGAGATAAACGCGTTTAAACTTTGTGACTATTGTGTACGAGGGCCACATAGCACAAATACACGCATTGAAATAACTACATTTTTAATGTACGAGGTGGGTATTTGGCTATACCAAGTTGTCTGTGGAATGGGGGAAGAGATGAACTATCCATTCGTGGAACAATCGCAAAATCGCCAATGTGGCGAGTTCGTCCCTCATATATACAGTATATATATATATATATATATATATATATATATATATATATATATATATATATATATATATATATATATATATATATATATAGCACAAATAGGACAAGACAAGAGGGCAGTCAAGTAAACGAAGTAAAACTGTCCCCCAATAAGGAGCAAAAAACAAAAGCCAAGAGTAAATATGGGGAAGGAATTATATGCAGGTATTATATAAAAGAAAATTGCAGATTTAAAAGAGGACAATGTATATATGAACATCCCCCAATATGCAATTTCTTCTATAATAATGGTCGTTGTAAATTTGGAGACGGATGTAAATTCTACCACCCGGACATTTGCAGAACTTACGCAAAATACGGAACCTGCAAATTCGGGAATAAATGCTACTATCAACATCTCCCGACGGACTCAACGAACAAAGGAAAAAGTTTAAATGACAATAGGAATAAAAATAACAATAGGAACAACAATAGGAACAATAGGAACGCAATAAGCGAACAAGAAAATTTTTTCAACATCTCAGACACCTTACGAATGCTAAATATCATCCACATGCAGTTGACACAGCTGGAAACCCCCGAGCCAAATCGCTACCGGGCAAGAAGCTACCAATACAAGTAGGAGGAAACGGATCTCTTTCGGAGGATCATAGAGCAACGAATCAAGCGATATCGAAGGAAAACGAACTTGAAATGCACAAGGGGCAACGAAAAACAGAGAACATAAAAATTGTCCTGGCTAATATTCAAGGAATAAGACCAAATCAATCACTCAATAAGGTTTCGTACCCGAAAGGATTTATGGACGAAACAAGGGCGGACATCGCATGCCTCACAGAAACTCATCTTAAAGATTGCCAAGGAAATTGTGAAAACTGCGAACATTGTATTGATAAGAAAGAGATAAATATAGAGGGCTTCAACTTACTAAGAGCGGATAGAACGACGAGACGGAAAGGTGGCTGTGCTATATATGTACAGGAAGGTCATATGACAGAGACGATAATAAGTAAATCAAACAGCTATGTGGAACTCCAAGCAGTGAAAATAGAAAAACTAAACTTGATAGTAATAGTCATCTATAGACCTCCAAGCACCCCAACCGAAAAATTCTCGGAGGCCATTGATGACATTAGAAAGCTAATAAAGGCCATAAACCCTCCATCCCCAATATAATGATCTGCGGAGACTTTAACTTCCCATTTATAAAATACAAAAAGGTGAATAGGAATATATATATTCACCAGGACAAGGGGGGCACAAGAGAAGATCAGGAACAAGCAAAAATGTTGATGGCTCTCACAAACGAGTTTATGCTGACACAGGAGATAACAGAAAATACCAGAAAAAATAACTGCCTGGATCTGGTATTCACGAATAACACGAACTTGATTGCTGATATAAAAATAACCCCAACCATTATCTCAGACCACAACTTAATCGAGATATCAACAAATATGATGGCAGCATTAGAAGACAATACACATACTGTGGAAAGAAGTAAATTCGGGGCCTTTAACTTAAACTCGAAGACTATAAATTGGGAAGCAATCAGATCGCACATGGCCCAAATAGAATGGAGAACAATTTTCGAGAATAAAACAACGGAAGAAATGCTAACAACTTTGGAGGAAAAAACGCTGAGAATTTTAGAAAAATATGCTCCGAAATTACAGCCAAAAGGAAAGAGCTGGCTGGCTAGAAAGGCAAAAGAGAAGACTATTCCGCAAAAGAAAGAGAGTGGAGGCGAAGTTAGGAAACTGCGGAGATAATGGCAGGAAAATAATAAAAGAAAAACTGGAGGGTATCGATAGGGAAATACAAGCCCTGATTAAGGACCATACAGAGAGGGAAGAGGAAAAAGCGGTAGAAGCAATAAAGGAAAATCCAAAATACTTCTATAGCTATGCAAAAAGGAAAACAAAAACGCGCGCCGCTATTGGGCCCTTAAGGACGGGAAATAATGAACTAACCGACGATCCAAAAGAAATATCTGATACATTGAGAGCTCAATATGAATCAGTTTTCAGTACCCCAAAAAGTGACAAAGCGATACCTGACATAAATGCATTCTTTGAAGAGGAATTGCAAGGAGAGTATAAACAGACTTTGAGTTTACACCAGAAGATGTAGCGAGAGCTATAGAACAAATGAAACTACATTCAGCTGCAGGTCCGGACAATTGGAACGCATTATTGATTAAAAACTGTAAAAATGAAATAGCTACACCTTTATACTGGATATGGAGAAGATCCCTAGACACTGGGGAAATACCGAGCATCTTGAAAAGAGCAAACATTGTCCCTATATATAAAGGAGGGGACAGATCTCAAGCAAAGAACTATAGACCAGTGTCATTGACGTCCCACCTCACCAAAGTATTTGAAAGAATAGTTAGAGAGAAAATTTATGATTTCCTGGAGACACGGGAAAGATTCAACGAAAACCAGCATGGATTCCGATCAGGTAGATCATGCCTATCACAACTAATAGAGCACTACAACAATATCCTAGATGCATTGGAAGGCAATGACAACTACGATGTTATATACACAGATTTTGCTAAAGCTTTCGATAAATGTGACCATGGTATAATAGGACATAAAATTAAAGACATGGGAATAACAGGCAAAGTTGGAAAATGGATCTACAACTTCCTTAGTGATCGTCTGCAGGTCGTCAAAATTCAAGGTATATCATCATCAGAATCGGAAGTACGCAGCTCAGTACCACAAGGGACAGTACTGGCCCCACTCCTGTTCATTATCATGCTAACAGACATAGACAGCGGAGTAAACAGCAATAGTATAGTAACATCCTTTGCAGACGACACAAAGATCAGCAGAAAAATCAGCGATGTACATGACGTGGAGGTCTTGCAGAGGGACACGAACAAAATATACAAATGGTCAGAAGACAACAACATGTCATTCAACGCCGAGAAATTTCAACTCTTGAGATATGGTAGAAAAGAAGAACTTAAACAGACTGCATATTATGCTCCAGATAGACAGGAAATTCAGAGAAGCATGAAAGCGATTGATTTCGGGATAATAATGACAGATGATGCGAAATTCGAAACACAAAATCAGATAGCGATAAATAAAGCAAAAAGAGTCGCCGGACGGTCTACAACACCCATTGGGTAAGTTGTGAGGATTTCGATTAGGCAGCATCCTACGTCACATTGCTACGGGAATTAATTCAACCGGTAGATACGTGAGAAGGCAGGGACTAAAACTCACAATCTCACCCCTTGCAAGATGTTACCTCCCTGTTGAAACTCACAAGATTTCGGGCGCCTTCAGAGCCCAATCTGCGACCTTCCATCTTCTACTTATTGCTGATCGCTAGCCCTATGGGCCGCCATAGGCATCGGGGAGACAGTTGCTCCGACGAGCCGAGGCGTTGGGCGCGCGATTGATGGAAAATTTTGGCCGAAGTCATAGGCCCTATGACGCGCTACTTATAAGTCAACGAGTGGTTTATAGAGGGGTCTGCGGCCGGGCTGGGATCACCCCGGCCCTACCTTTTCATAGGTGCTTTCAGCCACGGTCAAACTTCGATAGGTACCCGGGGACGTGAACCGAGAATTAATTGAACGGCTACAGAGGCTACTTTGCGCGGCTACTAGCTCCATTCGCAAAATTCTCCAGGTTGTCCCCGGCACACGTTTAGACTCATCGGCGATCCCATTACTCCGGGAACCCAATACGAGGCCTATCCATTAGGCCTATGGCTCTGGAGAGAAGATTAGATTAGATTTCCCCCGGACTCCTAGCCTTACAAATTCATGGAATCATAGGCTAACCGACGTAGTGCAAGGTACGGTCGTCACGTGTTGTCGTACCCCGAAAGACTTATCGGGTCCCCTTGACTCCGGGAACCCAATACAGCCTATCCATAGGCTAATGGCTTGGGAGGAGAAGATTCCCCCCCCGACTCCTAGCCCTATAAATGGAATCATCGGCTAATCGCCGTAGTGCAGTCGTCAATCACCTGACCAAAAAGAAATCTACCATTTCATAGGTGCTTTCAGCCACGGTCAAACTTCGATAGGTACCCGGGGACGTGAACCGAGAATTAATTGAACGGCTACAGAGGCTACTTTGCGCGGCTACTAGCTCCATTCGCAAAATTCTCCAGGTTGTCCCCGGCACACGTTTAGACTCATCGGCGATCCCATTACTCCGGGAACCCAATACGAGGCCTATCCATTAGGCCTATGGCTCTGGGGAGAAGATTAGATTAGATTTCCCCCGACTCCTAGCCTTACACAAATTCATGGAATCATAGGCTAACCGACGTGGTGCAAGGTACGGTTGTCACGTGTTGTCGTACCCCGAAAGACTTATCGCGTCCCGTTGACTCCGGGAACCCAATACAGCCTATCCATAGGCTAATGGCTAGGGGAGAAGATTCCCCCCGACTCCTAGCCCTAGAAATGGAATGATCAGCTAATCGACGTAGTGCACTGGTCAATCACGTGACCGAAAAGAACACCTCCCACATCGGTGGGGGATGGGGGATCTCCTGAGCCCCGGACCCCTTCGTAAATTGCTTCGAAATCTATGCTGAGGGGGAGAAACCGGTCGTTCCCCGATAGGGACATAGGTCCTATACCTGAGGAACTCAAGGTCCCCCAGTTTTACTCTCACGACAGGTTCTAAGAACGTTCAAGAGAAGGGACAGGACAGTAATGATCCCCTGCTAAAAACACTGATTATACCAAAACTTGAATACTGCTCAGTTTTGACGTCCCCATATAAAAAGGAAGAAACTAATAAACTAGAAGAAACGCAAAGGCATTTCACAGCCAAGATTGATGGCTGCAAAGAACTCAACTACTGGGGAAGACTACGTAAACTAAATCTGTACTCACTGGAAAGAAGGAGAGAGAGGTACATCATAATCTACATATGGAAAATGATCGAAAAACTGGTACCAAACCTAAAACTAAACCCAATTACCATTCAAACAACACTGGAAAATAGGAAAGGCAGAATGTGTAGTGTTCCCAAATTAAAAGCACGACAAGGGACCTCCTCAACACTGAAGGAAAATAGCTTGGTTGTCAGGGGGCCAAGACTTTTCAACCAGCTTCCTAAGGACCTCAGAAACGTAACGGGGGTCAAAGTTGAAGTCTTCAAGAAAAGACTGGATGCCTGGCTCAGGACAGTACCAGATGAGCCGGGCGTGCCTGGCTATGTACGGTGGAGAGCGCAAGAAAGTAACTCGCTCCTCCACCAGGCCAGACCTAGAGGCGGGGCCACCAGCTTGACCTCCGTGTGAAGAGAGACCAACACACGAAACAACATAAGGTTCATAAGGTATATATATATATATATATATATATATCTTACCTTACAACCTCACAAAGGTTTCGCGCGATGATTTCTCATTTCGCGATTGTCAAGCTCGTCGCCCCTCCTCTCGAATTAGCCTGGTGAAGTAGTGAGTTGGATTCTTGCGCTCTCCACCTCACATAGCCAGGTACTCCTGGCTCATCGGGGATTGTTCTGAGCCAGGCGTCTAGTCTTCTGTTGAAGATTTCCACTGCAACTCCCTTCGTGTTTCTTAGGTCTTTGGGCAACTGATTAAACAGTTTTGGTCCTCTCACTACAAAACTATTTTCTTTCAGGGTTGAGGATGTTCCCTGTCTCGCCTTCAATTTGGGAATACGACACAGTCTACCGTTTCTACTTTCCACCGTTGTTTGGGGAGTTATTGAGTTCAGAGTAAGATTAGGGACTAGTTTCTCCATTATTTTCGAAGTGTAAATAATGGTGTATCTCTCTCTCTTCTCCTTTCCAGTGAATATAGGTCTAGTTCGCGTAACCTTTCCTGGTAATTTAGTTTTTTGCACCCATTGATCTTGACTGAAGCTTCTCTGGATTCCTTCCAGCTGTCTAATGTCTTCTTTTTTATATGGGGATCTTAGGACCGAGCAGTATTCCAATTTAGGTATTATCAGGGTTTCAGTAGAGGAATCATTACATTCCTATCCTTTCGTTTAAAGGTTCTCAATATCTGACCCGTTATATTCTCTCTCTCTCTCTCTCTACGGGTGGCAAACCTCTGCAAGGGGAACCCTAAGGAGTTCTTCAGTTATGTTAATAGTAGAAAGCGGCGTTCTGCTGACCTCCGACGCGGACATCGCTAATGTGCTTAATGAGTACTTTGCGGGAGTGTTCACCAGGGAGGATACCCGCGTCATCCCCGAGCCAGGCGTGAGGCACGAAGGTGCTGGCCTGGATAGTGTTAGATGTACCGCGACAGTCGTTGCCGATAGAATAGACAAACTGAGCGCGTTTAAGGCTCCTGGGCCAGACCAGTTTCTCCCCACAGTGTTGCGGGAGGTGCGCGACCAGGTGGCTCCCCACCTGGCTACAGTCTTCAACAAATCGTTGGAGACGGGCCAGGTGCCTGGAGGGAAGCCAACGTGACCCCTATCTTTAAGGAAGAGGATCACGAAAGTCCAGGGAACTATCGTCCCATTAGTCTCACTTCAGTTGTAGGTAAATTACACTGCCCAACACCAATTTTCCTGATTTAATTCGAACACCTGTTTTTAGGTAACTTTGATGTGCTGATTTAAAAAATCACCTTAGTTTTTGCCTATCACGTCAGGTTTTCGAGCAATCAAATAGGGAGCATTTTGGCAGGGTTATGCCCAATTTTTTTCTTTTCAAAAAATAAGTTTTTACATACTCAGAATCAGCATGGAAAAGTAAACAATTGTGCAGGGAGTGAACTTTAATATACAATGGTAATATTGACACAAAGTGATTAAAAGTGTTTAAATAAGCAAAAAATGAATCCATGATCATGACGTCACGCTCACACCTGGGGAAATCAGAGATACCCAAGATTTTAATATGTTGTACATGACCTTTAGATTTAATGCACAGATTTGCGTATTCCACAGATAAAATTTTAACAGCAAAACAGCTGTTAACAGGTCTCAAAAATCATCAATTTTGATAAGTGCCCTTCATGGATCACCCAAAATAGGCATATTGCATTGCACATTGCACGTAAACCTGATGTGATGGACAAAATCTAAGGTGATTTTTGAAATCAGCACATCAATATTATCCAGAAACAGGTCTTAGAATTAAATCACCAGCAAAAAAATGTTTTTTGTTGGGCAGTGTTATTAGAGGGGATAATAGCCGATAGGATCATTGACCATTTGGATTCCTACAAGCTGCTTGGGGACTCCCAACACGGGTTTAGACGGCATAGGTCGTGTCTCACCAACTTGCTCGAGTTTTTCCACGTCATGTTGGGTGAGTATGATAAGAGTAGGGCGATTGATATACTTTATCTCGACTTTCAGAAAGCCTTTGATTAAGGTACCTCACCGCCGGCTAATGGCGAAAGTGCGCGCGCTGGGTATCGGTGGGGAATTAGGTAGGTGGACTGAAAACTGGCTGAAGAATAGGCGGCAGAGGGTTGTAATTAAAGGGGTTAGTTCGGGTTGGGCCTCGGTCACTAGTGGGGTTCCTCAGGGTTCCGTTTTGGGGCCACTGTTGTTTATCATTTACATAAATGATATCGACGGTGGCATCGTCAGTCGGATCGCCAAATTCGCTGATGACACCAACTTTCGGGCCAATGTTGGGAAGCCCGAAGCGAACGAGGAACTGCGTGCGGACCTAGGTAGGATAGGAGAGTGGTTCGAAAAATGGCAAATGCCGTTTAACTTGGGTAAATGCAAAGTGATACACATTGGCTACGCCAATCCCAAGTCGGACTACTCGATGTTGGGGAGTAATATCGAGGCGACTGATTTGGAAAAGGACTTGGGTGTGCTAATTAGCAGCGACCTTAAGTTTACCAAACAGTGCGTAGAGGTGGAAAAGAAAGCCCAGAAGCTGTTAGGTTATATCAGGAGGCAATTTCAGTTTCGGAACAAGGAGATTGTGCTCTCTCTGTACAATTCCCTGGTTCGGCCGTACCTGGAATATGCTGTGCAGTTCTGGTCGCCCACCCCCAGGAAAGATATTGAGAGGCTGGAGCGAGTGCAGGCGAGGGCCACAAAGTTAAACCCTTCCGTTAGACATATGGCCTACAATCGACAGTTAAGCGCCCTGAACGTGTTTTCGCTGGAAACTCGGAGGCTGCGCGGTCAACTGATCGAGGTTTTCAAGCTCTTCCGCGGGTTCAACAATGTCGATTTTAGAAGCATGTTTAGTTTAAATGATAACCCAACTCGCAACAATGGTTGGAAGTTGGATTTGAAACGATTTAGGACTAGTGTGTGTGGGAATTACTTTACCTATAAGATCTGTGACACGTGGAACAGGTTACCTTCAGAAGTTGTGAACAGTTCCTCTGTGGATCATTTTAAGAAAAGGTTAGACCAAATCTTGCACACTATTTGAGGGTGTAAAAATTTTTCCCTGGCACCCGTTGCCATTGGTACCTCCTCGGTATGGGCCGCAAGGCCTTTTGAGGTACTTCTTTTCCTTGTAAATCTCTCTCTCTCTCTCTCTTAATAACAGTGGACAATTTTTGTTTTATTTAAAAACAATAAAGTGATCAATAAATTTCAAATAGCCTTTTATGCCATGAATAAATGGTTTTGGTAAAAAAAATTGTAAATAAATCTATGAATAATATTAAACATGACTAGTTCGTGTAGCGTATAGACTCATTAGGTATTTCGATATTTGGGCGATTAATTATACAGGGTGTACATAAAGTCAGGATCTATTTTTGTGAAGCACTTGGAAATTATATGGAATTCAATCATAAAATGATAAAGTGGTAACATTTATTAAATAATTAAGAGTAGGATTCGACGTGACGCCCATCAGTATCCCTGCGCAGCTCAAATCGTTCCGCAGCATTTCTAAACACATTCTGGAGCATTTGCGGGGTTATGTTATCTGCAGCAGTTCGTATACGTGTACGTAAGTTTTCAAGACTCGTAATCTTCGTCTGATAGACGTGCGATTTGATAAAGCCCCATGCAAAGAAATCTAAAGGGGTTAAATCTGGTGATCTCGCTGGCCAAGGTCTGTTGCTTCCGCGTCCGATCCAGCGATTTGGAAAACGTCCATTTAGATAATCCTGAACAATTTTGGCATAGTGACAAGGAGCACCATCATGTTGATAGACGACGGTACTAATAATCCTATCCCCAATCAGCTGAGGTTCAAGGAATTGCTGCAACATGTCCAGATAAATAAGCCCCGTAACTGTAGCTTCAGCAAAGAAAAAAAGGACCATAAACCTTAGATTTTGTTAAACCCATCCAGACATTAACTTTAGGTGAGTCTCTTTCCCAATTTTGGATGAAATCATTCGGTCTTTCATCTGGCCAAATTCGACAGTTATGGCGATTTACTTTTCCACACGTATGGAAAGTGGCTTCATCACTAAAGAGAATGTTGTCCATTAAATTATCACTCCAGATTTGTTCTACGAGATCAGCACACACAGCACTTCGAGGGAAATCTTCCTCATGTAAATCATGTAAAACCTGCAAATGATAGCTTTTTTTCTGCAAATTAACTTTCAGAATTTTGTGCACAGATGACGTCAGGAGGCCGAGTCTGTGTGATGCAGCACGAACGGACGGACGTACGTGGCTCCTCAGTGATAATTCCGCGTACTGCATTCACGGTAAGATCTGACATACACGGTCGTCCTGATCTTCCTTCATCATTTACAGATCCCGTTCGTTTAAATTTGTTCACCAATTTTCGTATTGTCTTGTCTATTGGCCCCGGCTTATGAAATCTCCTTCTAAACTTCTCTCTGATGTAATTGTATTTCTTTCCCTCGATTCGCCAAATTACTATTGCCACACGCTCTTCTGTATTCATTCTAAGGGCTTCTGAAAAGAAAAATAGAAAAAAATAATTATTTCACAAAAATAGATCCTGACTTTATGTACACCCTGTATTAACTGAAAACCATATTAGGCTCCATATAAATCTAACGTAACTTAACCTAACCTAACTTAACTTACTAAAAAGCAATTACATGTCGTTGTATGCTCTGTTGGGAGATTTATTTGGAGCCCATTATTGATTTCGACTACTATAATTATTGACGTATTCAAAAAACTTTTTTGGATTATGTTTACTATCCGCTGCTATTATGTTTACTATCCGCAGCTGTAGCCAATAGTATAGTTATGTGCTAAATATTTCAATGGAACTCATAAAACTTACCCTATTGAAATCGATGTTGTATTGGCCCCCCATTTTCTTGAATTACGGCCAGTACTCTCCTTTCCCACTGATCCATGGATGACTTGATTTTGTCTTGGGACACCATAGAACAAACAACCTCAATTCTTTGTCTAAGTGCTTCCAGGTTTGAAAATGGTTCCCTGCGACCATGGTACACCAAATCCAGAGGATTTAAGTCAGGAGAATTTGGTGGCCATTCTTCACTTTTTATGAATTCAGGAATGTTCGCCATCAAAAATTCTTGGGTTACTTTGGCTGAATGAGATGGTGCATTGTCTTGAACAAAAATAAAATCTTCGTTCGGGTACAAGTCTTGGCATTCCGGTAAAAGCTCTCCGAGGTGTTCAATGTAATTTTGCGAGTTCATTTTTGTTTTCTGTGGATCAGTAAAGAATAATTTGTTTTTTCCATTGTAAGAAACACCACAAGATACCATTAATTTCTTGGAAAATCGTGAAATTGGATGACAAAGATGGTCTGGCGGGATTTCCGATTTTGAAGTTAATGCATTGACTCGGTTGTTTTGTCGATTTGTTGATAGAGTTAATGTAAAGTCGGACTCATCTTGAAAAAACACGCGTTTAATGTCTGCTAAATTAAATTTCCTGTACAAAGAATTACACCTTTCTAACCATTTTCCCATGGCTTCTTTTGTTATTCTGGGGGCACTCAATCTTTTAAAAGATCTGATTCCTTTACTTTTCATTATGTTTTGGACACTGTTGCGCGAAATGTTTAAGTTATTCGCCATTTTTCTCTGCGAAAGATGAGTACCAGGATTATTTTCCTGCGACAACGCATGCTCTTCAACGTACCTATCGTTTTCTCGAGTCCGAGTGGTACGCAGACGACCGCTGCCACGTTTTCTGTCAGTTGACCCTGATTGTCTAATTTTATTTATTACGTATTGTACTGTACTTCTCCAATTTTTTCCCGAAATTCCCTTATTATTTTTCTAGCACTCCATCCTTTCTCGGCAAAACACGCCTTTATAACAACTAAGTCTTCTTTACTTAAAACCATTACGAAAGAATTTTAATTAACACCACAAGAAAAAAAATAAGAAAAAACATTCCGTCAGCCAACACTTCTTAAAGAAAACTGACACTGCTAGCCTACCAATTCGCCATGTGGCCACTTATCATTGGCTCAGGTGTGCATGCGCAAACTGCTTGTTTTGTAGCGAACATCTGACACATTCAAGGGCGTAATCAGCTTCACAAAATCTCGCTGTTTGTTTCGTCGTTAAATTTTTTATAATTAAGAAACGGCCAAAGATAATTAACTGAGGTTTTCAGCACATGATAACCATACTATTGGCTACATCTTGTACTAATTTGGGTGTATTAGCTTGACTAGTTTGAAATTTGTAGGAAAAACAAAAGTGTCCAGGTTTTTTTTCGTCCACCCGGTATATATGATTGGATTTGATGTCATGGTGTAATAAACAGACTTGGCAAAAGAGTTAAGATTGTAAAAAATGTCGGAACTATTTACAGATGTAGAAATTCGGGGAGAGTGAAATTGGGCTAAAGTCTCATGAAATTAAAAGTACAATTTCAGTAAACAACCTGTTATCCGACCTCCAGATAACCGACTCTTCTAATTTTAGCCAAGATCAGTTCATTTTCGGTTATCCGACCTTTGTAGTTCACGAGTCGATTACCAGGGCAGCTGTATCGGTGTCTGCGGATGCTCAGATCACTTTTTGTCGGATGGTTAGTGTTCTTTACATTACAATTCCAACCAGAATTCAATAAAACCCAATAATAAATATAACATCAATGTGTAATTCCAGCAAAACTAAGGAATGAACAAGAACTTATCTAAAAACAGTTCATCCAAGTATCCGACTATCTCCAGGTCTCTTTAGGGTCGTATAACAGGTTATTTACTATGATCAGAAATATAAACTTAAAATCAACAAAGTTTGCTTTAGTAATTACCGGTTATTTATGAAATATTCATAAATGTCACTGAAAAGCCGCAAAACACTGATAAATGTTTGTGAACAACAGATTATGAACCACAAATTTCCATATACGCTTCAGAGTTTACAAGGAAATTTATGAAGAATTTAATAAACTTACGAAATAAATTTATAAGTATGCGTAAGCAAAAGGGTTCGCAGAGATATGCTTAGCTTTGTGCGGACGGTTACTTAAAGTTTAGTGGAAGATACATTGAAAATACCAACTCGTAAGAATTCCTTATCTAATGGAATCCTTACTCCAAATATATTCAATTTATTTTTGTAAGCCGACCAAAGATTGATTGCGATCTATCTGATAGGTTTAGTTATATATATATATATATATATATATATAGAGAGAGAGAGAGAGAGAGAGAGAGAGAAACGCATGAAAATTGGGCCAATATAATTTTATGCATCGGCAAACAGAAATGACAAGGTAGGCATACATGGTAGGTTTTCTCTAAAATTCAATGTGGGCTCCAAATCTTTCCGCCAAGCTTCTGGAGCCGCCCAGGAATGGCGTCCACTGACTTTAGCAGGAACTCCGGCTGGATGGAGGACATGACTTCCCGAATTCGGTCCTCCAGTTCTTCCAATGTCCTCGGTTTGGTGCGGTAGACTTCTTCCTTTACCCACCCCCAAAGAAAGAAGTCGCACGGTTACCGCTGAAAAACGGCAGAATCGGTTCAGTGTAACGGTGTGGTGTGGTATGACCTCAGATCAGGTTGTGGGCCCGTTCCTTCTGCCCAACACCATGAATGCTGAGCGGTACCTTGCTATGTTGCGAAACGAGGTCTGGCCGGTGTCAGCACATGGGAGAACATCGACGATCTGATATTTATGCAAAATGGCGCCCCTCCACACTTCGCTCTTGTTGTCCGTGAGTGGCTGGATGCCCACTTCCCTGGGCGTTGGATGGGTCGTCGTGGTCCACATCAATGGCCAGCCAGGAGCCCCGACTTGACACCGTGCGACTTCTTTCTTTGGGGGTGGGTAAAGGAAGAAGTCTACCGCACCAAACCGAGGACATTGGAAGAACTGGAGGACCGAATTCGGGAAGTCATGTCCTCCATCCCGCCGGAGTTCCTGCTAAAGTCAGTGGACGCCATTCCTGGGCGGCTCCAGAAGCTGGTGGAAAGAGTTGGAGCCCACATTGAATTTTAGAGAAAACCTACCATGTATGCCTACCTTTTCATATTATTTCGTCTGAAATAAATGGATAATATACGTATTTTTTTACCAATCCAAAATAGGGAGCTACTTTCCGCCCACCCTGTATATATATATATATATATATATATATATATATATATATATATATATATATATAGAGAGAGAGAGAGAGAGAGAGAGAGAGAGAGAGAGAGAGAGAGAGAAACGCATGAAAATTGGGCCAATATAATTTTATGCATCGGCAAACAGAAATCACCTTCAAGTGATGTCATGTAACAGTTTTATTTAGGGCTCAGATCCACGCGTTTATTCTCTTTAGTGACGGGTTCCTAATAACACATTATAAAGGGTGTCCATAAATTATCTTTACAGATTCAACATTATTCCAGATTGATTTCTAAACATGATTTATCGACATTCTGTATATAATTTCGATTTAAATGGAGTCATTATAAAAATTGTGAGCGCCTCATAGTTCAGTGGTGTATGTATGTATACACATTAAATGCCAATGTCGGACTCTGGCACCGGGTTGGGTTGAGCAGGCCCCTTACCCTGTGAATGCTCGGTCTCGTTTGACCCTGGGTGTACAGGGTCAAAGAGGAAATGAGTTCCGGATGTTGCCATATGATCTCAAATAAAAATTCATGAGCTAATTTTCATACTGACGTGGTAAATTCTCGATAATTTAAATAAACGACAACAACAACAGCCAAATTACACAGCAACTAGCTAGGACCGAAGAACGAGTTTATAAGTTCCTACGTTACTTTCAAAATCTGATGAATCTATCAACATATATTAGAAAAGATGCTAAATGCCATAGAGTAACGCCCTTATTCGTCTCTGTCTGATGATAGATAGTGAACTTCTACTTGGAGACAACCTTTTCTAAATTAGTCATTATTACACGCAGGTAGTATATATTCGAAAAGCATATGCGAGTACACTATATATATATATATATATATATATATATATATATATATATATATATATATATATATATAATATATATAAAATGTTAAACACAGACCGTGCATGGAACAAGGAACTCTGGGAAATTACATCCACTATAGTTCGAATAAGTAATGATCAGTGTTGGGCACTAAAGCGTTAATCCGATAACAGTTAATTAACGAAGTTAACTTTTTTTAACGGACTATTAACGGAAGTTAATTTCCATTTATCGTTATCGGACCAGTTAACTTCCGATAACTCGATATTTAGTCTGTTAAAGTCCGTTAACACGTTAACTGCGAAGAGTCATTCACGGAAGATCACCGCTCCGCGAATGAATTCAAACCGCCATAACTTCAGTCTGCCAATTCCGTCCTCTGCCGCAGTAGAACGGCTCTTCTCTCTCGGCAAGGACATCCTGAGGCCCAAGAGGTCAAGACTGGCAGTTGGGCCTAACTTTGAAAAGTTGGTCTTTCTGAAGGGCAACCAGCACATTGTGTCATAGTCTTTAATAAATGTGCCTAAAATTTAATTTTACCTTTCAGTTCCCGCCATAATAATTCTCTGGTAAATTAAAATTTAGTTAATGGTTAGTGGTTACAAGGGTTTCAAAACATGTAATCAGTACATTTTTTATTAAAAATAAAAAAAAAGTTATTAAGCAAAAAAGTTGCAAAACTTGATAAAAATACAGTTAAATACCTATTTATTGTTGGATTTTGCATAAATAAACATTTTCTATGGGTTTTAAAGCTTTTTCCTTGATTTTTTTAAATGTTAGTAAAGAAATAGTTATCGTTAACGGATTATCGTTAACTTCCGTTAACTTTGTAGTAAAATTATCGGATTATCGTTATCGGAGTTAAAAATTGGGGTTAACGGATTATCGTTATCGAAGTTAACTTTTTGGTTAACGGTGCCCACCACTGGTAATGATAAATGACAAATACTGTACTATAGTTTTTTCTTTTTCATGATGGAAAGCCCAACGTGGGCACCGGTTACTCGCAAAGAGGCCCAAAATATAGCTTCCCTCACCAGCTATCTGCAAAGCAGATAGGATCCAGCTTTGGATCCTATATTTTGGGCCTCTTTGCGAGTAACCCGGTGCCCACGTTGGGCTTTCCATCATGAAAAAGAAAAAACTATCGTATTTGTCATTTATCATTACTTATTTGAACTATAGAGGATGTAATTTCCCAGATGAGTTACTTGTTCCATGCACGGTCTGTGTTTAACATATAAGTTTCTCAGGGGACCATTCTGAGTGTGTATATATATATATATATATATATATATATATATATATATATATGAGAATAACAGACATAGGCAAATGGATATATAACTTTTACTGAAACCGTAAACAAGATGATGTTGCTACAAAAATCAGCATACAAATTAAAAACTCGGGTAACGAGTCTTCAAAAGCGTTCACATACAGAATATGGAAATTGTCAGAAAACAGCATGAAATCTAACACCGAAAAAAATCTAATCCTTAAGGTACAGAATAAAATGCGGAACTAAAATCTATGGACAATATCTGTGACCCCAAATGGACATGAAATTGAGAGAAATTCAAAGGCAAAAGAATTTAGAGTTATAGCGATCGACGTTGCGAATTTCGAGACACAAATAAAACAAAATGAATAATTGGACGAATACCGAGAACCTTGAAAAGAAGGGGCAAAAACGTAATTATTCCTTTGCTGAAAACTAATCATACCAAAACTGAAATTGAGGTGTGCTGACCGGCTGGAGGTATACGTCTGGATGAGTGGTCCTTTATCTGAAACTAATAATTCTAGGTCGAAAAATTGCTATATTTGTTACGGCCTTTTAGCGAAATCGGCCGTTTTGCAAAAAGATCGGCCTTTTTGCGAAAGGGACAAAAACCCGGCCTTTTCGCATAATGGCATTAAATGCCAGGTCACTTTGCAAACAGGCCGGCATATTGCCCATTTTACAAAATGACTGGTAATGCTGTCGGCCATTTTGCGAAACGGCAGAACTTCACATTGAACTGGACAGTGAATGGCTGGTTAGGTCAACTGAATACCCGGTTAGGTTAACTGAATGCCCGGTTAGGTCAACTGTCCGCCCATGACGATTGGTTAGGTTAAGGCGTGATATTTTCGTTGTTTAACGAAAATATCGTCCCTTAACCTAACCAATCGTCAAGGGCGGACAGTTGACCTAACCGGGCATTCAATAATTTAAATTTCAGTAATTTCAATCGAACTGGATTGAATCTCTCAACTGAAGTTCTGCCTTTTCGCAAAATGGCCGGCTGGATAACCAGCCATTTTGCCGGCCTGTTTGCAAGTGGCCGGCATTGTAATGCCCATTTGTAAAAAGGCCTTCATATTGGCCTTTTTTGCAAATGGGCCGGTCATTTGGCAAAAAGGCCGATTTCGTAAAAAGGCCGATTTCGCAAAAAGGCCGTAACATATATATAATTAATGGCCCTATAGCCATCGTATCGACATGATCATAAACATTGACACGCTAAAAAACCAAGTTAAACTAAGAAACCTAACCTATGCAAACTTAACCCACAATCAGGGCTGTGGAGTCGGAGTCGTGGAGTCGGAGTCGGAAGCAATTTTGGGTGGAGTCGGAGTCGGTAAAAATGTACCGACTCCGACCTCAATATAAAATCTTAAGAAAATACTATTTTAAGTATAAATAAGAAATATAAATCAAATATATTTATTATTTATACTTAATTAATAATTTTTATAATCAGTATTAACCCTTACTTTTTTTTCAGGAAATATTTTTATAATTGTGATACTGATAACTTGAAAGTTTAATTTCAAATTATTGATAAAATTATTTGTTCTAAACTTCAATGCACAATGGCAAAGAGACTTCCAACGAAATCAGCTGTATTTGAACACTTTACAATCACTAAAGATGGACAACATTTCGTGTGTCAGTGTATAATACAAGAAGATGATGAAGAAAAATACTGCGATGCCAAAATCAGTGCATATTCTGGCACTGATAAAAATGCACCTACAAGAGCATCAAATTTAAAAAGACACTTATAGCGTCTTTATCCCGAAGTTTTTAAGGCTGTCAATGAGAAAGATGACAGAAGTAAGGAAACCATCCCAAGTACTTCGAAGCTAACAAAAGATCAGAAAACTACTCAGGCAGCAGTTACAAGATACTTTGTTAGTGACAAAGTTACTGTAACGATGACAGCAGATACGTTCAAGAAGCACATCATTGGAACTGGTGTCAAGGAATGGTGTATCTCTATCATTATTCTCACAACCAGGCTTTGTTGGTCTGAATGGAGAAATGGCCCGCAAATTTGGCGTTTCTCTGGAAAGAGACAGCATTAGAAAGATGGTGATTGAAGAAGCCAACAATAAAAAGGAAGAACTTCAAAGAACTCTCAAGGGACGTTTTGTGTTTCTCAAAATGGATGCCTGCACACGTCATAGAGTGAACTATTTTGCCATTAATGTACGATTTGTTGATGAAAACAATAAAATGGTGACTCGGACACTGGCAGTAAAGGACACAGAAGCTCATCACATCAGCGAGTATCTTCAGAAGTTAGTGGAAAAAGTTCTACAAGATTTTGAAATTAAAAAAGAGCAGGTTCTATGCATCGTAACTGACAATGCTTCAAACATGCTGAGCACAATCAAACGAATGAATACAGATAATGAGGTCGACCTACAATTTGAAAAACACCTCAGTGATGTAGAAATGTTGCCAAGTGAAGATGACAATCCTGAAACTGAATCTCAAGAAGGAGCAGAAATAGAACCAAACGCTGATCTTTTAGATGATCTTGTTGAAGCTGCTTCTAAGCTCTCTCGAATCCATCACATGCGCTGTGTTGTGCACACACAGCAGCTGGCAATAAGAGATAGTCTGCAAGAAGGACACGCAGCTACTCTGATCAGCAAGGTGAGGAAGGTAGTTACTACAGCCAGAACACCTAAAATAGACGCAATTCTGAGGAAAGGGAGCGATTATAGATCAAGCCACACGCTGGGGTAGCACCTACCTGATGATCCAGCGCTTGCTTGATCTGAAACCCTTTCTTGTAGACATGGCCAATCCACAAGTAACATTAAGCGAAGGACAATGGACGCAGGTGACAGAATTAGAAGGTTTGCTTCGTCATCCATATACTGTGACTAAAAAGTTACAAGCCGAGCACTTAACCCTTTACTGCCCAAAAGGACAAATTTCTGACCTTTCAAATACACGCATTCATAACTTAACCCTACAAAATATTTTGGCAGTAAAGGGTTAACTCTTGGTACATTCTTGAAGGAGTGGAAGAATCTAATGTTTCGCCTGTCGCAAACTGGAGGGTTGATTGCTCATGGCATCGCTACTTCAATGAAGCAAAGGGAGGCACTTTTACTAAAAAACAAGATCTTATTGGCTGCTGTTTATGTAGACCCGATGCACCGAATTCTGTTGGATGATGAGCAACTATCTAAAGGAAAAGCTGCACTTTGTGAGGTAGCAATTCGGATGAATGGGCCACATGAACGTCAGGAAGTAGTAGTAGTTAGCACTGCCCTATCATCAGCCTCATCAACTGATGATGAATTAGATTTTGAGAAATATTTGGATCAAAAAGAATGTGCAAAGCGTCGCTGCTTAGAAGAAGCACCCCCCCAAACCTGTGGAGAATAGATTAACTAAATTTAAGCGAAATTTTTCAAATGTACTAAATGAAGTTGAAAAATTTGACCGTTCATCAAAACTGACAGTGCAAGAAGTCATCCCCTTATTTCCCGAGGTTGTAAGAGATGTTGCCCTGGTTGTTACTGCTCTGCCACCAACCCAAGTCAATGTTGAGCGGTTGTTTTCTGCACTGCGAATAATTAGATCAGATTTGAGGGCATCCATGAAGGAGGATCTGACGGAGGCGATTCTTTTTCTGAGGAGAAATTCTTTTAAATTTTAGATTTTTTATATAGTAGTGTATTTCTTGTTTATCTTTTATAGTAATGTATTTTTTTGTTTAGAAGTTTTGTTCAAATAGATATGTTTATGTTCTCTTAGTCTTAAGTTTGTAATTTCTGTTCTTGTTAATATTATACCCAGTATAATAATATTGAATATTCATTATTGTAATATCACTAGATATGTTTCTCTAATTTTATTAATAAAGGAAAAAAAAGCCATAAAGGCATAGCTACAACCATTAGACTTATACTTGAATATAGGTTATGAGTCTAAAAAGTAGCCTGATGATTCACGTGGTGGTGATGAAATGCCTTGTGTTACCATTTACCAATAATATATATTGACCTTTTATGAAGGAGTCGGAGTCAGGAGTCGGAGTCGGACATTTGAAAAATAGAGGAGTCGGAGGTTTTGTGTAGTGACTCCACAGCCCTGCCCACAATATAAGGGGTTCCAAAAAACATTAGCCCCCACATTTGCAGCTTACATGTTTACTTATATCGAAATAGTTTTTAGTGATTATAAAAATATATAAAATTCTTCATTTATTGCAGGTATTAAAATTACTCTAGCTGATAAAGTGATAATATAATGGCTTCTCAATTAATTGGTGATTCTGAGAGGCAACGTGTGATAGATCGCATACGAGCAATAACATTTCGGGAAGCTCGTGATGCTGGAGCCACCTTTATAACACGTTCATGGGTTGCCAAAAAGTTGCGAAGAAGTGAGGACTTCGTCAAAAGAAATTGGAATAAAACTTTGGATGAATGTGAAATGGATAACCAAATCTGGGCGCCCAAATTTGCCACTCTCTCAGGAAACAAAGGACGTCATTGAAAGCGGTACGCGTAAGCGGAAAAACAGCTGTGCTAAACTTTCTAGAGAGATCGAAGTGTTGAGAGGAAAGATCGTTAGTGGTGAGATCATTCGACTGTACCGTCATAGGCAAGGTTTAAAGCCTTGGCATGAACTTCCAAAGCCAAGAAAAACTCAACTTAACATCGATGACAGAATGTGGTTTGCCCATTATCTTGAAGATTGGGATGTGGATGATTTCATGCATTTAGCTGTCTCCGATGAATTTTTTGTTTACGTAACACGTCAGCCTAACTACCAAAATGATCGAGTGTGGGCCACAACACCAGATGAAATCGATGACAATGAACATTATCGCGAATTATTAAAAAGTTCAGACTGTGTTGGTGTGTTTGTTTTGTTCACTGCAAAGAAGCTCATGTGGGTGCTGAAGCCAAATGGTCAGAGTTGGGATGGACAGTATCTTCGTGATATTATTCTATCCCAGCATGTCATTCCTTTTCTAAGAAACCCAAACAATGTTATGGATGTCGATCAGGTCACACTTCTGCACGATAAGGCCCCCTACTTTAAGGCATTAGCCACTCAACAGTTGTTGCGGAACCATGAGATCGATTTCTTTGGAAATGAAGAATGGCCAGGAAATTCCCCTGACCTGAACGTCTGTGAACACATTGGATCAGTTATAAAGGACAAGGTTGAATGTCTCTTGTTTCAAGAACCTGCAGCAAATCGATTTTCGAAGGATACAATGACGCAACACACTGAAACTGTTTTAGCAAATTTGCGTAACGATCAAGATCTATTCACGTCACTTTTGGCAAGCTACCCAAAGCGAATTCAGGCTGTCTTGGAAGCCAATGGCGGGAACACCAAGTTTTAATTGTTTCTCATTAAATGCAGGATTAAATTCTCTTTTGTAAGGTATGTTTAGTTTCACTGTACCTCTAATGGTTTAGGCCATGGCGGGGGGGGGGGGCTAAGATTTATTGGAGCCCCGTATAATTAATGGCCCTATAGCCATCGTATCGACATGATCATAAACATCGACACGCTAAAAAACCAAGTTAAACTAAGAAACCTAACCTATGCAAACTTAACCCACAATATACTTGTCGATAGAATGTCAAGTCGAGCAGATGTTGTAATTTTGGAAATAATTTTAAATACTTAGAAAAGTATGGTGGCCTTTGGCATTCATGGGAGAACTGAAGCAGCGATGAAAAGATAAATTCTTGTACATAATTATAAATAAAAAAAATCTGTCGACTAATGCGTAATTGGGTATGACCGTATGCGAGATAAGCGTACGCATGGTATGAATGAATTCTGAAGCTAATCTTTTCATTACACTTTTTCCTACTTTCCTATAAAGCTTATTTCACAACAATTTTCTGTCATCAGTAGCTGTTGGAAGAAGGAGGAGAGCTTATCTATTCTATACTTTACTACTATTTTTGTATGAAAGCTTTAAACATTTGTAAATATAAGCATGGTAAGAAGAGTTTTCAATATTCTTTATTTTCATTGTCTGTCTATCTTCTGCTTCTTTCCTAGCGTGTATCTTTGGGTCTTCGTCAGCTTGTAACTTAAAAAAAAAAAGATACTATTTTCATTGTTTGTATTTTTATTTTACTTCCAAAATCCTATCGTCACACTTGAAACATGAAGGAGATCCCTTCGTACGAAGGAGATCCCTCTCGTGCGACGGAGTTGAGATTTAGAATAATCTGGAAATAAATTTAAAATCGAATACTTCTCATACAAATTTTTGTTTTCACTTAAAAATGAAAATCTCGGATGAGTATTCTCCCTTCTTCACCCTATTTCCCCTCTTCACCCTATTTCCCCTCTTCACCCTATTTCGCCTCTTCACCCTATTTCGCCTCTTCACCCTATTTCGCCTCTTCACCCTACTTCCCCTCTTCACCCTACTTCCCCTCTTCACCCTTCTCCCCACATCTTATTCTTTCATTTCTCCGAAGACCTTTTAAACAAAATTAATTTTATATGTAAATTAATGCGTTCTTTGAATCAAAAATATTTACCTAACTTAAGTTAACAGAAATCAGTGTTAACCCTTTCAAGACGACTGGTACAAATTGGTAGCGTTTCAAATACACGCATTGGTAACTTAATACAAAAAAATCCGGCATTAAAGGGTTAACCAATGTACGCTATTCATTTATTATTTCAACAATAAATTCGAATTAAGTGTCTATAAATGTCATGACCTCTACGTATTTAAACTGTATATAAATGTGTGTAGGCAATTACTGCCATGAAAAGTAACTCAAATTGCCTCATTACCTAACGTAATCTAAATTGAATCTCAAAAAACATATCCTTCAACAAAGGATTATATAGGAGCGAACGTAGCTTATATATCAGAAAGCAATTCCCTCCTCCACCAAATACTGCAAATGAGGCGGGATGCTGCAGAGAGGTGGCCCGCAGGTCGATCCTGAAGCCCTCATAAAGTAAGTGTGTGTATATACACATGAAGTAAGTGTATATACACCTCGGTCGTGTAGTGGTTAGCGTCGCTGACTACGAATCCATCGACCCCGGGATCGAGACCCGGTGACAGCAGGCGGCACGCAGAAAAACCCAGTTGTTCATCGTTTCACACAATAAAGAAATTGGTTGGTATATAAATGGGTACCCTGGGTAGTCGTGGTTAAGACGCTTGGCTGCTGGTGAGGCGTGGTTGGGAGTCCACCTTAAACTGTAGGTCTAAGGTGAAATGACATGTTTGACCCTCGTCAGAATGAACAATTCGGGCGGAAGCAAAACCAAAGTTATATATACAGTACAGTATATAGTACTATATACAAACAAATAAATTTCATTTAAGAAACTCTACGGACATTAGTCCGAGTGTTTCACTTCCCAAATCCAGCTTGGTTCCCGGATCCAATATGATTGATGACAGCATAATTATCGACTATCAGCTCTTAAGCTTTCAATATTCTGCATGATCGGCAAAAAAGCCCTTTCAGCCAATCATTTATTTTTAGGAGAGTTCTGGAATCTCGTTTACACCCCTCTAAAGCTGGATTTAACGATCTTTTGCTAACTGCAACTGTACTTATAGATTCTGTCTATTTAAAGTCATAAGTCAGGAGATTATCAGTTAGTCATAGAAGAATAAATTAATGCATTCAATAATGTATTAATTATAAGAATGTTATTTTTCATTAGAATTTATTAACGAATTCAAACACGTCACAAATTTTTTTTTCTCAAAATTCGGATCTGCAAAAAGCCTTCGATAAATTGAATTACCTTCCTATGGGTTGAATAAAGAATAGAGAATTCAATAAAGTGCACCTCCCTCTCTCTCTCTCAGACACTGACGGACACACACACAGGCTTTCTCTTTCTGAAAAAATATGCGCGCACACACACACACACACACACACACAGACACATACATAGACATAGACACATACACACACGCACATATGTGTACATAAATACACGCGCGTGGCTTTCAAAATCACAATTCAGTGAAATTTAATTACAAATTCGATGGAAATTTTTGAAAATATTTTTGAAATTGCTCATTACTATTCAAAGACTGAATTGGGCTCACAATTAGGATAGTAACCAGCTTAAAACGCTGTTATTTGAAGTCAATTTACGTTTTGTAAAAAATTTCAACCTACATCATTGAACTGTAAGCAAAAGGTCATTGCAGTAACTCATGTGCGTACGTTACGCTTGCTTACATAAGCAAGTAACTTGCCCACACACGCTTATATATATATATATATATATATATTTTTTTTTAATTGGGGTTGTTTAACCTCCTTCACAACATCTAAGGTCATATGACGGAGGGGACCTCCTACAACTTTACGTGGGATCCGAACCACGGGTCGCTACATAATCTGGGCGCAGAGGACGGTCTCCCATCCAACTACTACCCAGACCCAATGTCGCTTAACTTCGCTGATCTCCGGGAAGCGGTTACATCGGCCACGACGTAGCCCACACATATATATATACCGGATGTCCCATAAGTCGGGTCTCAAAAACAAATGTTCAAATTGATGTCTTGTTTTGGGGCCTTTTTTTTTGTTGCAGGTAGAATAACACGCATTGGCTAATATGGAATCGAGTTACACTCGTGAGGAAAAGACCTCCAGAGACCTTTTCCTCACGAATGTAGCTCATTTCTTCCCAAAACAAGACTCAATTTGAACATCTGTTTTCGTTCTAATCTATTACTTTTGTAAATTTAACTTCAAATTAAATTTTCCGATGAGACCGGACTTATGGAACACCCTGTATATACGTTAATGTAGGGGTTGCGTGCATTTTACGTCAAAAGCGAAAACAAGTTGATTCCTATATTATGATTATACAAAGTGGATAATTTTCCACGCATATTAATTCTGAGGCGGTTTGTTGATTTCAATTTGGCTTTTTCATGGATAATGTCAAAAAGGTCATGAGAGATTCATTAGTTGATCGTGTACAGTGTAAAGATGTTTAAAAAGCGGTCATTAATTTTGTGCAGTTGACGTAGGAAAAGTAAACATCGAAATTTGTGAGGAGTTAATGCTTTGAAAAGCTAATGCGATTGTACCAAATATATATATATAATATATATATATATATATATATATATATATATATATATATATATATATATATATATATATATACATACACACACACACACCAAATATGACGTTATAAAGACATGGAAATTAATAATTTGAAGCTGAGGGTGAAACGCTAACAAAAAATGAAATTTAAAGAGTTTTATATTTAATTGAAACAAAAAAAATTTGTTTCGATTTTAGACTAACGAATTAATGGTGTGTTGTTCAGAATTATATGATCGAGTTTTGTTAAAATTGATAAATTAACAAATTTCGTTTAGATTAAACACCCACAATATTATGTGAACATTGGATCACCTGATGATCAGGGTCCCCAGCTTCGTTAGTTAGGCTTATAAGGCTAACTAACGAAAATATCACGACTTAACCTACCAATCGTTAGGTCAACTGTACGTCCTTGACGACTGGTTAGGTTAAGTCGTGATATTTTTGTTAGTTAGCCTTATAAGGCTAACTAAAGAAGTCTGTGGGCCCTGATCTTCAGGTGATCCCGAACATTTACTTCGGACTTCACTTCATGTGGGAATTTTGGAAATAATTAAATCCAGGTAAATACAGACTTATATATATTTATATTAAACTAAAATTATTTTCAGGTAAGGTATTTTATTTTTTTCAATTTTAACAAAACTAGGACTAAATTTTGAACACTGCTTTGTTCATCTAAAATCAAAACGAATTTGGGATCACCTGAAGATCAGGGCCCCCAGCTTTCTTTAGTTAGCTTTATAAGCTAACTAATGAATATATCACGACCTAACCTAACCAATCGTCAAGGGCGTACAGTTAACCTAACCAATAAGTCGTGATATTTTCGTTAGTTGGCCTTATAAGGCTAACTAAAGAAGGCTGGGAGCCCTGATCTTCAGGTGATCCCAAATTTGTTTCAATCAAAAACTTTTTCCGAGTGAATGGGTGAAGAACATTCATCCAATTTGGTAAATGTTTCGATGTAACAACTTCCCTCTTCAAGAATTTAAACGGAAATCATATCTGAATTTCTGAAGATGAAAGGTCGCACTAAAGCGAAACTGAAGAGTAATTTTTATAAAGTTCCTTTGGAATTCTCGACTCCTCCTCCTCTCCAACAAATTTGATGAGTGCCAGTGCCACAGGCTACGAACACAATACCGCAACACGATTCTTAAGTTACGAGATATCCATAGGCATTTTACTATTAAAAATTCTGTTTTAATCCAAAATTATTTGAGGTACATTTTCGTAAAAAGTTCGCCTAGAAAAATAACATTTCTAAAAAGCATTAAAAAATTACTAATTAGGTTTTGTTTCTTGAAATTTTATTATTGTCACCAAAACGAATAAAATATGGAAACAAAGCAGAATATTACCAACTACTATATTTTTTATTAATTTTGGGTTTCTAGGCGAACTTTTTCCCCGAAACCGAACGAATTAATCCTTAAAGATTTGGGTAATATTGTATTTTCAAAACATATAATCCAATGGTTGGCAGAATCTCAAGCATTTTAACAACTGCGAATCACTGCAGGGTGTCCCAGGAGGAAATGTCAAGAATGCACCATTTCACTCTTTGGGTATTTCTAAGTAGAAAGTATTATATCGATATGGGTCTGATTCCCAACCGTTACCGAGATACAGGCCTCTACATTTGGGTAATTAAAACATAATAAAAAGGCGATCTTAAGATACTATTTAATGACACTTGTGGTTTACAAAAAGTACAAACATACAATACACTATTGCACTTATTGCAGAATGGTTTCAAAGTGACCCCCTCCTTCTTCAATGCACGCGGCGAGCCTCCGATCCATCGAGTCCTGCCAAGGAAAACGCGGAAGTTCATTTCTGAGGTTTATGAACGCATCCTGTATACGTGCAACCAACTGCTCCCTAGTTTCGGGCTTACCCCGCTGATAAACGTTACTCTTCAAGAACCCCCAGACAAAAAAATCTAGGAGAGATAAGTCAGGCGAACGAGGGGGCCATGCCACAGGTCCTCCACGTCCAATCCACCTTCCCGGAAACCGTTGATTTAAGTATGTAGTAACCTCCCTGCCGTAGTGAGGTGGTGCTCCATCGTGTTGCATCCACATCCGTTGTCTGAATGCAAGAGGTACATCATCAAATAAAAGGAGAAGGACCTGTTCTAAAAAATTTCTGTATTGTACAGATGTTAGGCGGCCCTCAATGAAATGTGGCCCAATGAGGTTGTTTTGTAGCAATCCGCACCAAACGTTATAGTCCAGGCAATTTGTAGTTAGACCTAGGCAAAATTGCTTCAGAAGCTTTCTAAACTGTTTCCAGCTCAGGAACCATTGCCGAATAACATATCCAAAATCCGACAAAATTGGACCCCGGGAACACCCCCAAAAATGAAATTCAAAATGGCGGACTGGATGTTTCCTACGAAAAAAAAAATATATATAATTTACGCTTTTATTTATAGAGATACATTTGATGCTTTTTCTTTCAGTTGTAATGTTTTAAATAATTCACCAATATACAACACAACCAGTTATTACGCAAATATAATGTGTTATAGCTTTTTACAGATTTTTATAATCAATAATACAACAATTATTTTTTTCCCAGTTTCAAGTTATGTTCATTACAGAAGAAGTGATACCTGGTCACAAACATACAGAAATTAATCCTCTTCATCACTATCATCGGATAGATTACCGGTACTTGGGTTGTTATCGCAACCACTGATTTGGCACTCGCCACAAGCGGCTGAACAGGGCATTCCATTACGCTTGCATCCACATCTTGAAGTAGCACATTTCGTCTTGCAGGAGCAGCGGATCATGTTGAGTAGATAATTTGGAGCTGGTGGCTTGTCGCAGGCTGTAGGGTAGTAGGAATTATTCTTTACATACCAACCCCACTGTTCTGCATCGATCTTCTCTTCTGTAGACTTCCAGATTATTATTTGAAAGTATGTGCGAAAGCTGTGGTACTTTGTGGACGCATCGGTAGGTGGCAAACGTTCGGGTGTAACAAAAGATTTAGCTGTAGCTACCTTTTCAACTAACATTCGATGACGTAGTGCGTTAGTGGATTCAAGTGTTTTGCAGCCATACAACAGAAGCATTGCCTTTCTTCCAGCGGCTTCAATGTCAGAGTGTTGGCAACAATCAGAACAGAATGTATTTGCAACTGAACGGAGTTCAGCCACCTTCATCAGTGTGTCGAATGCTTTGGCTTTACCGATCGAAAAAATTCTGGATGTGCTATCACAGCACGTGAAAGCATGCACAAACAGGAGATACTTGCAGATGTCATTGCCTAACAATGACTGAATGCTGAGAATATCATACACAGGATTAGGAGATGGTCCCCGTCTTATATCGCTGCGATAGTACAACTTGAAACCACTGTCCTTGGCATGGTACAGAAGGAGAATCAGCAAGTCGGTGTCTTCCCCTATTACTGTTGTAGTTGCATTTTCTGATGAGGAAACTGCTGCACGAACGATGTCCACATCAGCATCCCCATCTGCGTTGTGAACAGTACACCCGTGCTTCTTCAACATCTCACGTACGAGGGAAATAAATGCTTGCTTGTTGTTTTCATTAGCCAAGAAGTGTTCCTTCTGGCCAACAAACTTCATGCTTGGACTGAGATTCACATTTCTGCTTGTCTTGGTGCTGCGTCTTCTGTGGGTCATGTCCTTGATCGTAGGAGAGCTGCTGTAGCCATCAAAAACAATGATTGCTTTTCCATATGTTTTCAGAGTGAAATCGGCATATCAGTTGGCGATGCTGTCATATGTTTCATCTTGACGCCAGGAAACACGATGTAGTAGAGATCCACCATCCAATACGTACTGGTCTGTGCACTGAATTTCTTGAACTTCTTCCATGCGTAAAGTGTCAGTGTATTTGATTATTGCATTAGCTAGCTGAGACTTATCGGGTTTCCTCAAGATACTTCGTGATTCGAACAATGCAGGAGGATATGCACACAGTTCGTAACACATGACATCTTCAAGATTCATGTCTCCGCCAGTGGCAACAGTCATCATTCTCTGAAACAGTAGTGCAGGATCTACTTCTATATCTGAAGCATCAGTGATCACAACGGCAGAAGCAGATCCTAGTGTTTTCACTTTGTCAGATCTTTTGGCAGAATATGTAAAGGCTTGTTTCCCAATCATTTTTACGACAATGTTCGTACCGATTGAATGCAATTGATGAACGTTAACTCCAGGATCAGCAGTTAGCCCTGTTACAATGTTGCAGAGACCCGAGGTAGAATGGAATGGGGATAAGGATTCCAGACGTTCAAGTACTTTCTTCATGTCATTACTGTCCCTGATTTGTCTACTTCCCCTCATTTCCTTGTGCTGTTCACTACTTTCCAACAAAACTCTGGTGTATTCCTGCATTGCTAAGTTATAAGTGGAACACAGAGGCATAGAAAAGAGCCACGTTGTCCTTTGGATGTCTGTAAATCCACTTCCGCGTGTCAGTCCGCCTCTGCTTTTCAGGGAACGCATTAGTACTTGTTCTATCACCAGGTCTGTGCCGACTCCGGCCCATAATCTGTCGCTTCTTCTTACCACAAACTTACCTTCCTGGAACATTTTGTTAACGGCTGGATTTTCAGAAGGCAAACTTAACATTTTCTGCAGGTACAGGTATATCGATTTCAGGTAATTGTGATGTCCGGCTGCTGCAATTATGGGGATGGTCTCCAGCATAGCTTGCAAGTGCAAATCCCACGAGCCGGTTCTGTCTGCTGTTATCAAGGAACGTGCAATGTTGATCATTCGCTGATATTCCAACCAGAGTTGACTTGTTTGCGAAGTAGATTGTAGGTCAGTTTTCTTCGCATCCAAAGTGGTAGCAATCTGAGACAATGCATTCGAAGATTCCACATCCTCAACTGATTGTTTGGCGGTCATAACATCGTCGAGCAGGTCACAAGCTTCCTTATGGAGGTCATGAGGAGTTCCATCTTCATTACGAGGGAAAACGTCTGCGACTAGTAAGGTACTAAGAGCTGCATCTACTATCATATGACCACGTATCGCTCTTGAAACAGCTTTTCCAGACATCATGTGTTGCACGGCATTTGGTCCGTATATTTCTTGAAGTACTTCAGACAATCCTGAACCATTCATAAGAGTACCGACTGCTCCCAAAAGATTCATCAGTGTGAAATGATCCCAGCATTAAAACAATGTCCTGTAGGTCTCTCTGTTCATTGATGATTTGGGAAGCTTTCCAGAACAAAGGCTGATCAAAGGTAATAATGCATGGGACCTTTTGATCGCGTGCTATCTTGCTCAAATATAGTAATGTCGAAAATATGCAGGTCATGTCAGTTGGCGACATATCTATGATGGGAAGGAACGTGATCGACGCCACACCTGGATGTGAGATACTTGATCCACCGTGAATTGCCTGCATTGTTCCGGACCAACTTGGACCTGATCTTTCTGCTGAAGATATCTGCCAGAGAAGACTAAGTCGACTTATGGTGGCAGTGGGTACTGGAAGTTCGCGGAATGAGATGTCCCTCAACATGCTTCTCGCGTGTCTATATTCCCTAATGTCAACGTTGCAATCTTCTTAATGTCATTGTCACCAACATTACGCCTGTGAATAGAAGGGTGGATCTTGATCTTCGGAGTTATTGCGGCAATCATACCCATTCCATGAAAGGTATTCTTCCCATCCAAAGTGCAGACATCATGATCGACGTTATCTGCTGCTAGAAGGACTGCAGTGTTTTCATCAACAGTAAAAGAGCCAGACCCACTTGCCAGCGCCGCGTTTCTTTCGAATCTTGTTACTTCTGCATACGACGAACAGTAACCCAGCTGATGGAGAACGTCAATAAGGTACCTTGACCTAAAGTTGTGGTGTAGCTGAACCGACAAACCGATCTGTAGTGGACATAGTAATCCTCTAGGACGGGTTGCTTGCATAATGCTCTGCCCAATTGCACCTATTTTTCTTGAAGCATCCTGTCCCGCAAATGCTTTTGATAATAGCAATTTCAGACTGTTGGGAATGTAATCAAGAGCACTTTCTGCAGTGATGTCATTTGGAGATGGATACACATCTTTTCTAGGCGAGTCGACAGACTTGATATCACTTCTGATTATTTTTGCAGCAGCTTCTACTAGGTAAATCTTCTGTAGCTCTATATCTATATCACATTCTTTCGACTTTTTGTGATAATCTATAAGAATTTCATTAGCTGTCTCTCGTAATGTTACTACATCTGCCTTCCCACTTTCACCTGATATTATGATCTTGTCTCCGTAACGTTCTAAAAGCTTTCTCTTCATGTGCCTGCGTTCGTAGACAGAGCTCTGACTTCCTTGAAGATATTCCTCCATTTTGGAAATTAGGTCTCCAATCAACAGTTGTTCATCATCATTCTCTTCCAGGTAAGCACAGGTCTGAAGGAATGCTTGGTGTTGCTCTTCATTAGTTGGTCTCCCTTTCTTCGAATCATGATCGTCGGAGGAGTATACGCGAGGAATGTTTTTTCCACTTCTAAAATTTACGCTGCAGGTGTGATGGTAGACACAATCTGCAGCAGGAAGATCACGAAGATAATACTCCAGACGACCTTTTACATTAAACGACCATTCATCGCAGCGCCTTTCACAGCGGCTTTCACAGCGGCTTTTTATGGTTTCGGAGAACTCTGTAGTTCTTATTTTGACATGCTCTGATTTTGGTATGTGTTTGGAAAAAAAGTCCACAAAGGTATCACAAAACAAACAGTGAGTAGCACTGGAAAATGCGTATTCATGAAAACGAGCACTTTTCCTTGGTATTGCCTCGGCTGCAGTCTGTCGCTTCTTTATTTCAATGGTCTTTTTACCCGTAAACCTTTTCCTACATACAACGTGAACACTTATTCCAGCTGTTGCAACAACATCGCTTCCACGGCTGCGGCTGGATGCATTTATACCATCTGCTCCTTTTTGCGAGATGTGAACCACTTCCTGTCCGCTGTCCAATTTCTCCTTACAAATCACGCACAATTCTTCAGGGGTCTGCATTCTTGAAGGCGGACGCACACCGAGTCAGCCGTACACCGAGTCAGTCTGAAACAGAAAACACAAATTAATAAACTGTGTTGCAGTATTTAAAAGGAGTACATAATAACAGTTTTAAAGAAAATGACAAGCACAAATACGCAGATTTGATAGTGGGTAGTAGGAATTAAAGTTGTATATAATATAAGTTTATAAAGATGTAGCAATGTCCATTCTCACATACACTCCATACAGTATATTTTATTTACATTACGTGACGTCATAGTTTAATACTAGCCGCCTAATACAATTTTTAGTGTCATATAGGTTAATTTAGAAACGAAAATGTGTTTTAAAACATTTTACTGATCAAGAAAAACGTCATAACTCTCTCTACAAAGCGAAATTAAAATTTATTGTATTAAGTAGGAAACTGCCAGTCCGCCATTTTGAATTTCATTTTTGGGGGTGTTCCCGGGGTCCAATTTTGTCGGATTTTGGATATGTTATTCTGCAATGGTTCCTGAGCTGGAAACAGTTTAGAAAGCTTCTGAAGCAATTTTGCCCAGGTTGAAGCTATTTTTGCTCTAGATTGCCTGGACTATTAACAGAAAATCTGTTCTGAAAGTTACTTTCAACTACAGCATGGGGATTGTCGTGAGCCCAGGTGTGCGAATTTCGAGTGTTGTTAATTCCATTCCGTGTGAACATTGCTTCATCTGTGAAAAGGATGTTATTCATTGATTGCCGATTAGTTTGTAACCAATTACAAAATTGCAAGCGTTGTTCATAATCTGCTGGTAAAAGATGTTGCACCCTTTGGAGATGGTATGGATACAAACCATCGTCATGTAGAATTCTCCATACCTGCATGCGTGGAACCCCAGTTGTCAATGATATTCGCCGGACACTCCTACCTGGACTCCGCTGCACTGCGTCCAACACTTCTTCATCTCTTCGTATTTGCTGACGCTCACTCCTTGGCTTAGGTAATGAACCTGTCTCTCTTAAAGATCGAAACGTATTTTGTATTGTACGGCGATCTGGTGTGCGGCGATTTGGATAACGTTGCTGATATTCTGCAACGGCTGCGACGGCATTTCCATTGCAAAACCCATACACAAATAACATATCTGCGTATTCTTCTTTCGAGAAAACTGCCGGCATGGCTTGAAATGTTGCTTGAGCACTGCACCTCCACGTTTGCAGAGTACACAACACACCCTGAAAAGAAACGTGACTCAGTGAGCAGGTGTTAAGACGTACCTAAATAAATAATGTAAATAAATAATGTGAGGATCTGCACAGTTGCCAATGTATCATTAAATGTCATTGGATATTATCTAAGATCGGCTTTTTATTATGTTTTAGTTACCCAAATGTAGAGGCCTGTATCTCGGTAACGGTTGGGAATCAGGCACATGTCGATATAATACTTTCTACTTAGAAATACCCATAGAGTCAAATGGTGCATTCTTGACATTTCCTCCTGGGACATATATATATATATATATATATATATATATATATATATATATATATATATATATAAGAAAGCCGTGACGCAAATACGTGTTCAACGGGTATTTCCTACGAAAAGATCTAACTTAAAATGGTGAATCCTACAACGACAATAGGAATGGATCAATTTGAAAATTACCTCCTTTGAAATTCTCTTCTAAGGACTTCTCATTCTTGGACGAGGAATGGGACTGATGAGGAAGGAGCAATTGATGAGTAGCCTTACGTCAAACTTAACTTCCAACATCTATGATTTAACAAAAAATGGGACATTATACTCGTAGTTTTCTCTACCCTCCTACACAGGTAGATAATTAGATAGATACGATTTTTTGTGGTGAGTGAACCTCTTAAAGCTTTCTCTGTATGTAGTTACAATGAAAAAAACCCATTATACAAAAAAAAACCACTTATCATTTATAAAAAAAAAAAAAACGTTTATCATCTGTAACATGTAAAGAAATCCGTTTATCATCTATAACATGTAAAAAAATACATTTATCTATAACATAAAAAACCATTTATCATCTATAACATGTAAAAAAAACTTTCATTTATAACGTAAAAAAACCGCTTATCATCTATAACATGTAAAAAACCCGTTTATCATCTATAACGTGGAAAAAAAAACCGTTTATCATCTATAACGTAAAAAAAAACGTTTATCATCTATAACATGTAAAAAAACACGTTTATCATCTATAACATGTAAAAAAAACTATCATTTATAACATGTAAAAAAAAAAACCTAAAGTTGTTACACGCACTATAATTTTATTTTAGTTGCAATGTAAATCTGGCAAATGGAATGAAACCTTAGTAACCCAAAGTGAACATCAGCTATTTTCAGAGAATTCTCTCCTCCTTTCTTAACTCGAAACAATTCTCTGCACTGACTTAAATTTCAGTTCTTAATATATCGAATCTCGCGCGTCTGTATAAACTAACATTCAAATAATTCCGAAGGCTGAAATTAATCATTTTCGTTCTTGTATTACACTAAATGCCAGATGTGATACGTCGATGAAATTATAATACATGTAAAGTCCCTAGAGTTTGAAAACAGGAGACTCGATACATATATGATACTGACGGGACTAACAATATTCAGTCCTTCTTAATTTAATAGAACTAATGCTTCAGATGAATCCAACATTGAATGAATATTTAAAATGAAGGAAAGTCATGTAAAAATGAATTATTGCTTGGGCCTGCGAATGAATTATGAATTCTGTTGAAATATATGTAAATTGAAATACAAATATAGGATGTCCAAATACTCTCTCTTGTTGGGATTGTAAAAATGGGAGTTAATAATGAATATAGACCGGCAGTTCATAATGTATAAATGTAAATTAGGTTTAATAAATAGATTGTAAAAAATAGGAAAGAGGCTACAGTATTCTGAATTTGGATGAGTGTACGTGACAAACCACGAAGCAAGAACAACAGGTTTCGTTTAGTTCATACTCGTATTCACGATCAGCCAATCAGGCATAAGTTTATTATCACGTGATCCCCTCCTCTATTCGCGTTCAATCAGGTCCTTAAATATACAGTACTAGATTTATATAAGTTAGCAATTAAATATCGGAAAATAGGCCAATAAAGTTAGTTGAATACTGTAGAATAGGTAGGAAATTGTAAATATTATCAAAATTATGTATTAATTACTGTCTTTTAAGTTTTAGGTTCTTCAGTAATTACAGGACAAGCGAGATTGGAACTGCAAAATCTGAAATAAGAAAAAGGCCACGCAGCACGTAAAACAGGGCCAGAGAGAAGCGGAGCAAGAAAAGAGTTAGATAGATAGAGTCATTGGAAGCAGTTTGTTCATCTAATTAAGATCGGTTTGCCTTCCTTTGTTAATTTGTTTTCAATAAGAGCCCGTGGGAAGTAAGGCCTATATTAAGATGAGTTCACAAAAGAAAATTAACTTCCTTGTCGACTAGGCTACCGACGAAAGAATCTTCTATACGAGCCCTAGGCTTGTTATCAATGTCACGGCGCGAGAGTACATTGTTTTTAAAAGCCTACTTGATTTTTCGGTCAAGGCTTAACCTCGTATCTTAAATTGTATAAAGTAAGTGTAAAGTTAAAGTAATTTGTGAACACAAGATTAAAAGTATAAAAATTTTCGTGTTTCTTAATAATAAAAATTTATATTAATGGTAAAATTCTGAAGGTATTATTACAACGTTAAAAACAAACAAACAGTTGTGGTTCAGTAGTGCGAAAACAAAGTTCAACTAAAGTTAAACGTATAGTAAACGATCATTGGTCACGTCACCATCCTGAGTGTGGGTGTGTAAGCACACACCAACCTACGGATGGATTATAATTATCGAACCCCGAACCCTTTATTGATGGCATAATGGTGCAGTAGAGTAGAACGGTAACCACCACAGTCCTCGTTAAAAACTTGGGAACCCCGAACCCTTCATTGGTGGCAGCGGTAGGACAGAATGGTAACCACTACAGTCATCGTTGACACCCAGAACCGTTCTCTCTCCAGTGGGAATAAAAATTAATTAATTACAACACGCCTTGAACTGAATGGGAAACATTTTAAGCATTATGATATAAGTACATGAATAAATGTATTTCCCATCGGGTACAGAGTTTCACTGTGTTTCCCACTGGGTAGAGATTAAATCAGCGGTTAATCGCAGACCAAACCTTATAAATATAAAATCGAATTAGTTAACTAATAAGAAAAATAAGTTTCGCTAAACGGTGATTATATATACAGGGTGAGTCACGACAAAATGTTATAACTTCGGGAGCTTATAGTTGAGGCGGGGACTTCGATATACATGGACTGTGCACGCAGACACTTTGGCTCAGAGTGGCGGGCCAGAGGAGGCCTAGCCTCGTTTGGCCCAAAATGTGAATACTTTGCAAAAATGGGTAAAACATGTCTAATTATGGTACATAAACATATCGATATATGTTTAACATATGTGTGTGTGTGTGTGTGTGTTTTATATTGTATTGTGTATTTGTGTGTGTATTCAGATTGCATTGAAAGACGTTTTGGTTGGTACCGACAACTAAATGGTGCTAACTATTATGCCAGTGGAAGACAATTTTATATTTTATATTTCTGGGTACATTGCCAGATCAATCAAAAAGACACTAAAATGTTCTTCTTGCTGTCAACTTCTTGTCAAAGATGACATAATTCCTACAGTAAATATTGAGATTCCAACAGGAGTAGTGAGTGAAAGTGATACAACTAAAAAAGAAAGTTTCTTGAATGCAATAAACCGTGGAGGTTTATGTAATTCTTCTGACATAGTGTTTGTGACAGCAGTTCATGCCAATGAGCTTTATCTGCTCATCTTCAAAGATAACACCGGTCTGCATGAAAATCGATTTCTTTATTTTGAGTTGTGATTCTGAAGCAGTTCGCTGCGCTGAATTAAAAAATGCTACCAGTTTTTTTCTATCACCCACAGTTTTAAAGTTATTAGCAAAACAATTTTGGGGCGTTTTGTAACTTTTACCGTTTTTATCTTTAATTAATTTCGTTTTTTCATATTTTTCAGATAGATAATTCTAACATTACGTCTTTAAAATTTTAATAATGGCTTCTAGAGGATGTACCCATAGTCCAGACATATTTTGTTATATTTGTGGTCGGTATGTTGTAAAATAAAGGACAAATGTAACGACCTTCATTAAGAGAGCTTATCATGCTTATTTTGGAATTAAATTAGGAGATCAAGGCAAAAGTTGGGCTCCACACAAGGTTTGTCTTACGTGTGTTGCGGCACTAAGGAATTGGAGCAAAGGTAAAAAGAAAAGTTTGCCATTTGGGATCCCTATGGTATGGCGCGAGCCTAGAAACCATACCGACGACTGCTACTTCTGTTCTTGCAATGTTAAAGGTTATAATGCAAAGAATAAAGAGAGCCTTCACTACCCAAGTCTTCCATCTGCAATAAGGCCGGTACCTCATGGTCCAGAAGTTCCTATTCCCCGCCCACCCGAGAGTCTGGATCAATACAATTCAGATTCTGATTCAGCTCCAAATCCAGACAATGATGATGTTTATGAACAGCCAACAGCTGACCGAGATCCTCCTAAGCCATTAACCCAAGCCGAACTAAATGACTTAGTCAGGGATTTGAATCTGCCTAAGGACTCTGCAGAACTTTTGGGGTCTAGATTGCAGGAGAACAATTTATTGGCATCCGACACATACTTCGCTTGGTACAGAAATCGTGAGAAAGACTTCGTGCCTTTTTTCGAAGAAGATAGTCCCTTGGTATTTTGCAAGGACATCACAGGATTAGTGTGCAAGCTAGGCATCGAATACCAAACCAGTGACTGGAGGTTGTTTATAGATTCCTCTAAAACTAGTCTAAAAGGAGTGTTACTGCACAACGATAACAAATATGCATCAATCCCAGTGGCCCATTCTACTCATTTAAAAGAGACCTATGATAACATGAAACTGCTTCTGGGAAAAATTCAGTATCAAAATCACAGATGGATATTGTGTGGGGATCTCAAAGTCCTTTGCATGTTACTTGGGCAGCAATCAGGATACACTAAGATGCCATGTTTCAGCTGCGAATGGGATAGTCGAGCACGTGACCAGCACTGGAAGAGGAAAACTTGGCCTCCTAGAGAGAATCTTACCCCAGGATCAAAGAACATTTTACATGAACATCTAGTTGAACCAAATAAAATCCTCCTACCACCCTTGCACATTAAGTTAGGCTTGATGAAGCAGTATGTCAAAGCATTGAATAGAGAAGGTGAGTGTTTCAAGTACATTTGTTCAAAATATCCAAAGATTAGCTACGAGAAAATAAAGGAAGGTGTTTTTATAGGTCCTCAGATTAGAAAGTTATTGACAGACGATCATTTCCTGAACACAATGACCAATAAAGAAAAAGAAGCATGGCTTGGTTTCAAAGATGTTGTTGAAAACTTCTTGGGAAACTACAAAAGCCAAAATTATGAAAGACTGGTGGAAAATATGCTTAAAAAGTTTTGCGCCTTAGGCTGCAACATGAGCCTGAAAGTTCACTTCTTATTTTCGCATCTTGACCGTTTTCCCGAAAATCTCGGAGATGTCAGTGAGGAGCAAGGGGAACGATTTCACCAGGACATCAAAACCATGAAAAGAAGATATCAAGGAAGATGGCATACAAATATGATGGCGGATTACTGCTGGTGTCTGCAACGAGATCAGCCTAACGCACAGCAGAAGAAAACATCAAAGAAGCACCGGTTTAGTCGTCATTAGTCAGATCTACCTTCGTAGTCTTAAGTCTTTGGAATAAGTCATGAAATGTTTGCAAGTAAAGAAGGTAAATATATTTTGTTTCTTTGTTATTTTTTTATTCTTTCATAAACAAGCAATATGCTTGTCCAAGAGCTAGGAGCAATTTAATTCTGCTTTAATTAGGTTTTATTCTATCACCTAAAGATTTCGTGCTACAAGGGGTGTTGTAATACCTCATCTGTCCCCAAATGTTAACCACCATTGATGGGAGGGGATAGAGTATTTTGCTGGGAACGGGACTGGTTGTTATATATATTTACCCTACATTATTATGTAAGCGTTACTGTAGTCTATAACAACAAAATTTATGGTTTAGCATGTGCAATCCAATGTTGGTCTCGATAAGAGGGTTCACATTTGGGGATAAATGGGGGATTTATGACACACCCTGTAGTAAGAAAACCATACGTGATAGGGAAAAACTAACTATAGTTTTGAGATCAGCGCACTCAAATTATATAGAATCACCAACTAGTTTGTAAAATCGATCGACAAGTTTTCAAATGTGTACTGGTGTAATTCTTTGAGATCACAAACCTTAGGATTTGAAAATCCTAGAGCAGTTTTTGTTAAAAAAAATTTTGAAAAGATGGCAGAAAATGAAAACACAGAAACATTATGTAATATTAAATATGACAATGGTCATAACTTCAAAAAGTGTGTTGAAAAAGTTTCCCAAACAATATTTAATATTGGTGCAAAAAATTATGTGTGAAGTGAACAGCCAAATTCATGCAGAAGGGAAAAGAAAGCCCGCTACTAATAGTGGAAGAATTTTAGGATAAATATATTCAATCGACCTATCAAATTAGCAGGAAGTCGAAACTTGGTACACTTGTAAACTGAACCCTACTGATGAATATATTAAAAGTCCCAACAAATCCAAGTTGTGCTCCAGCCGCCATCTTGGAAAATGGCGGCCAAATTTCGGTTTTTTTGGAAATAACTTCAGACCCGTAAAAGATACGAAACTTTACCAAGAGAGCAAAATCATTCTACATAAAAAGGCAAACATTTTCTGTTCCAAACTTTGTTTTGTACGATGAAAAATAAAAACGCTACGCAAAATACAAAATTCCTTTATTCTATGAATCAGTGCAGACATGACGTTCAAACTTGGTTAATGGGTAGAAATTCGAATATTTTGTTGCAATTTATTATTTCAGAACCATGACAGTTTGTTTTTTATAGGTAGTTTGGTAAAAAAGTAAAGCACAACAGAAAGAGCTAGAGAAAAATACTGTAATGTAATTTTTTTGATGACGGGTAGGAGCTAAGTTATCGGTTTGGAGTAACATTATTTAAAACAGTTATTTTATTCTTTCATTAGACATCTAAGTATTGAAAATGGAAATAATTATGAATGCTATTCTCAATACATATATTACTAATATATTTTATGTAAAATATAACATGCATTTTTCCTTATCTTGTATACTGAAGAAAAATGTAACATAGGAAGAATTTTCATGTATTGATGATGACCATGATGTTCAGACAGGTTTTATGGATTGAACACAAAATAACATCTTATTGAATGGTCACAGTAATCCTTAGACACTTGGGAACATCACTATAGCTAACTATAATCGTCTGTTGTTACCTAAAATGAAAATGTAGTAATCTAAGTCTTGGAGTGCAACGCAGTAATACAGTATATAGCTTTAACACTAAGGCACTGTGTGACATCTCTAATGTTGAATAAAGTCATCTAACATGAGGTAGGAAATAAAATGTAATTGTGTCTCCCTGTTTTAAGTATAATTTTCTAATTACTACGCAAAAATAAGCTAGATTGTACATTTATTGCATTATGTGTAGTGTCATATTGCAACACACTCAGTTATCAGTTGTCTAGTAGCGTTTCAACCTAAGAGTTCTCGCAGGTAGTTCCTTCACATCCTCCACACATCGCTGAGCACAGCAAACCAAACTGTATGCACTTGCATCTCTTGGTGCATCCTAGCTTGCAGTTACATGAAATGAGGTTAAGAAGTTGTGATGGAGCGGCTTCCTTGGTAGTAGGGACAGGCCTCAGTGATTTCCCTGTCATGGACCATCCCCACTCTGTTGGCTCCAGGCAGTTTCCTAACCATTCTTGGACCTGCAAGTACACTCTGTATGAGTGTTGCTCTGCTGCTGCACTGGTCGGAGGTAGGGATGCTAGTTGAAAAGATGTATCTAACTTCTTTTTTGCTACTATGCGATTATACATGAAGTATCTTAGCTCATCCAAGGACTTTGATTTTGATCCGTACATTTTTAAGAGGAACTTTTCCCCAGCAGCTTTGATATCTTCTTTACTGGCATCCTTTTGGTTAAATATTTTCATTTCTTCTCTCATTTCTGTATGGTTCTGTAGAAGTTGGAGACCTCTAACTTTTCCTTTTTTATACAAAGCTGATGTGGTATCGCATCCAGTCATGGCGTGAGCAGATAGCAAAACTTCACAAGCCTTCCCCATGTTTTTTTTCTCACTTTGGATGCTGAAAATACGGGGTGTGCTGTTTGATTTCCCTGGTTTGAGAAACCAAATTTCAAAGTCTTCATGGGCTAGAGCAGTTAGAAGCACTAGAAGATCCGTATCCTGGCCAACAACTACTGTTTGATTTTTGTGTTTAGCTTGATCTAGAGCAGCCTTAACAATAACAGTATCTGCATCACTCTCCGCCTGAACAACAGAATAACCTTTGATCTTCATACTAGACACAAGAGATGCAATCAGGGCCCGTTTGTTGTTTCTGTTAGCAAGAAAATCTGATTGTGGTATAGTGGTTGGTGTATTCTCATTAAATATGATATCTCTAGAAGTTCTTTTTGCTGCTCGTCGCTCTTGCTCGGCTGTCTTAGTGGTTTCTCTGTCAGGATAACCATCAAACACCACTGTACAGTTTTTACCGTAATTGCTCTCTACAGAGGTTGTATACAAGTCAAACAGCTGACCAAATGTAGCGGGTTTTGGCCAAACAACGCAATGAAGAAGGTTTCCTCCATCTAAAATGTAGTGAGGATTGGCTGGTAAAGCTAACATCTCGTTGTGCGACTGAAAAGCATTGATCAGAGAAGACTTTGTGCCTTTTCTTAACAATGTTGAGTCAAGTAATGATGGAGGCACACTTGCCAGCTCATACTGAAAGTACCCTTTAACTTCTGTTTTGCTTATGTCCAAACATATCATTCTGTGGAAGAGTTCTTGTGGGGAATGCAGGATTACAGTTTTTCTTTCATCTTTATTGTGCCAGATGACAGGTTAGACAAAGGAACTACTTTCTTCTTCCTTTGCAGTCGAATATCAGAGAAGCTATGACTTGAGAGTGCTTTCATTGTTTCTGTACCAATCTCTAGTGCCCTATCACATGTTATTGATGAATCTGCTATCAACCCATTTGAGAGGTTTACCAACTGTCCTGATAATTGACCAAATGGGTTATGTTCTTTTAGCCAGCAAACAAATGTCACAAAGTCGTTTAAATCTCTTGTTTGACGAGATGTTCCAGATTCTATGTTCTGATGACTAATTGTTACACTTATTCCTGTGAACTCTGATAACGTTCCAGTTATTTCACCACAAGCTGGAGCAGACAACACCCATCTCTGTAAAGTTGAATCTGTGATTCCCCGACCATGTGTAAGTCCACCTATTGCTTTAAAGCTACGCATTAAAACTTGCTCAATGCACATATCTGTTGACACACCAGACCAGAATCTGTCACTGCGCCTGATTGTGAAGTAACCATCTTTCGTGAATCTTTGGAAGTCCTCAGATGACATTTTGTTGGGCAAATCCTCCATCAAAGTTAGATACAGATGGGCACATTTTGCATAGTGTATATGACCTGCACTATGAAAGTAAGGAAGCATATATTTGACAGTTTCAATATGCAAATTCCAGTCTGCTGTTCGTTCTGCTCTTATAAACTGAAGGATAAGCATGACTTGCTGAAAATACTGAAGCCATAACTTAGGTGTTTTGCCTGAATTCTGCATATCTTTTTTGACTTTCTCAAACAGATTTATGTAGTTCTCAATAGCAACACACTCAAAAACATCTTCAGAAGTTAGTGCCTTTGCTGAATACTGTTTTGATATTTCACACAGTATGTTTTGTGATTCTTCAGCTTTTGAAGCCAATTCGTCATGAATGAGAGTAAAGAGTGCTGCAGCTGTTAGAATATGAGCACGTACGGCTCTGGCATATGAATGGCCTTTCATCATGTGGGGTACAGTCGCTTTTCCATAAACAGTTTGCCACAACTCCTCAATCCCACTACCACTCATTATATGTCCTACTGCTCCCATGTATGACATCAACAAATGAAAACCTCCTAAGCGAACAACTATTGAAGATACAAGACTAGCAACTGGTTCTGACTCAACAATATCTACAGACTTCAAGAACAAGGGTTGGTCAAAAGTAACTACACATGCCTGATTATGACTTTGGCTTTCTTTTGCGGCAAACATCAAAGCTGAGTAAAGGGTTGTCAGATTTCCTGGTTCTAGATTTATGAAAGGCACTGCCAGCACACGACTTACATTCCATGTTCCATTTGTAACTGCATATTTCATATAGCCATTCCAGCTTGGTAATTTATTTTGAACTTCACTAAATCCAGCCAACCACAGAACATCAAGTTTGAAACCTCTGCGAACTACATCTCCATCTTCATGTGTTATGTCACTTAAGATTATGCTCTTCAAACCTGATGTGGGAGGTTTTTTGTAAGGGATAATGGGTATTTGATTTGAAGTAGTGTCACATTTTTCACCAATATTACGTGCTAAAGGAGGGCATTTCGAGACAGAGTTTCCTGGAGTAACACACTTTATTCCTCCAAGTGCATGAAAGGTACCCAAACCATCCAGGGTTCTTGTGTTCACATCAGCATTATCAAAGACAAACTGTATAAATGCATCTGGTTGTACTGTTGACCGTGGGCTATTAACAGCACAATTTAGGAAGTTTGTGGCTTCTTTGTATGAAGAGCATGCACCCACAGCATGCAAAATGTCTATTAGATGTCTTGATCCATAATTGCGATATAGGTGTACAGAAAGTCCCAAATGCAGTGGAGATAGGAATGAACGTGGCCTCATAGCAGAAATTATCGAATGGTTGATAAAAGTTCTCTTGCGATCTATACTTTCAGGTGTAGGTTGAGTTTTAGTTGAAATAAGAATCTCAGTGAAAGCTGTAAGTGTCGGGGGAACTAAAGTCTGACCCTCAGCCTTCATGTCATCAATGTCTGGGTACATGCTACAATCATACACTGTTTTACAAATGTCTTCTTTGATGATTTTTGCAGCTGTTTCAACAATACGTAATCGTTCACTAGTCTCATCTGTCTTCTTGTTTTCATACCATTGTTCTGTTAAAATCCTCCGTCCTGTGTGAGTGAAGCTAAATATGTTATGTCGGGAATGCAGATCTGTACAGATTATGCTTGACTTGTAGTGTGAAAGGAACTTACACTTAAGCCAGTGGTCACTGTAAAGGTCTTCTTTTTGTGCACCAGAAACTTCCATCATAATATCTTTCAGCTCACTCAAACTGTACTGACACTCATCATTACTTTCAATGTATTCCAAAAGTTTTTTGAAAGCAGACGAAGCTACTGATTCTTCTGGACGTCCTGCTGAATCTCTTTGTGCAATGCGCTTGAATGTGCTGTAACATACAAAGTGATAACGACCTTCTTCTGCTACTAAATCAATGGAATTTGCAATACGTGAATATACTTCCTGCCCCCAACTATCACTGCGCTGTTCACAAATTGAAATAATTTTTTCTCGAAATTCAAGAGTAGCCACATTATATACAGTGAGGCGTCTATTTTTTGAATGTTTTGTGTCAGGTAAACTTGCTTTCTCTCCACAAAATATACAGTCACTTAGAAAGTTAAATGTCTTTATTTCTGAACGAAGAACTCTGTTGGCTTGTGAAGTTGATTGTTCTGAAGGTTCCTTATTGACAGCAGCTATACTGTGCTTTCTTGTGTAGTTTCTCCGACAGATTTTGTGTACTGGTACACTCTTCAGTTCCTGAAATGTCTTGTATTTATCATCTCCTCTATCTTTGCTTGCTTGAATCAGAGTCTTGATCCCTCTTTCCACAAATACCCCGCTTCCCACATCGATCTCTTCTGCACATATCAAGCACTTCATCTTGACTCATCAATAGCGTCCATTACCTGAAACCAGGTGCTGTCACAATTTATAATGACTTCTAGATTATTATCATAATATTTCAGTGTTTGTAAATCTTAAGTGTTTGTGTAAATAACCACCAAAGGTTTTTCTATGTTCACTGATAATACAATATGATTGTATATTTCACCAGACACAATTACACGCTTCACAAAACACAGATAAACCGTTACTGACAAGGCAGAAACAGCAATGTCCTGTTGCCAGTTTGAAAAAATTTATTAAAAAAATTTATTTTAAAAATTTAAAGAAAAAAATTAATTAGTTATTTAAAATATATAAAGACAATAGAAAATTTTATACTAAGTATATTTTAGACGTTAAAAAACTAGAATATTTAATTACATTTAATTCTAAGATACAAAATATACATTTACAAAAGTTATTTTAATTTACGAAGGCAAATTTTATTAATAAAGTTTTCTTATTTTAACATATTTTTTTCTTATCTGTAGATTTGTTTAAACACATATCAAGCACTTCATCTTGATTCATCAATAGCGTCCATTACCTGAAAAGAAAAGAAAAATATTAGTTCGTCTGTCATTCACTTTGAACTATTACTTCGGTATATTAACTCATAACCTCCGATTGAGTGAATAAATGTTACAGATGAATCCGTAGATATAATCATAATTAAGAGTATTTATTAGAAGTAGAATATAGGAAATTAGGGACAGAGTTGCCCATATCTGCTAGAAACAAGAAAATGTATTGGTATAAATATTTAGAAAACCAGGTACTGTCACAATTTATATTTCTACTAGCTCGTTCCTGTGAAATATTTTTTCACAAAATCACCCATACAAAGTAAGAGAGGTTTCTGAAAATAGGCAGTCATAACAAAACATTCGCTTTTTTTACCTACAAACCCAGTTTGAACGTCGTGTCCGCATTGATTCATAGAATGAAAATCTTTGGTTTTGCATAACTTTTTTATTTTCCATCGTACAAAACAAAGTTGGGAACAGAAAATGTTTGTCTTTTTATGTAGAATGATATTGCTCTCTTGGTAAAGTTTCGTATCTTTTACGGTTCTAAAGTTATTTCCAAAAAACCGAAATTCGGCCGCCATTTTCCAAGATGGTGGCTGGAGCACAACTTGGATTTGTTGGGACTTTTAATATATTCATCAGTAGGGTTCAGTTTACAAGTGTACCAGGTTTCGACTTCCTGCTAATTTGTTAGGTCGATTTTCCTAAAATTCCTCTACTATAAGGATGATAAACAATCACCAAGTGTAAAAAAGATTGCTAAATTGCAATCTGATAAAATGTAATTACAAATGTAAGTTGCATTTTTTATTAAAATTAGTGATCTTAAATTGTTTTTTGTTAAAATGTTCCGTTTTTGCAATATAGTTCAAAATAATAATATTGACAGGTGTGTCCGGGGACTTCGATACCCCCCCCCTTAAGCAATGTTGAGTGGCTAGAATGTTGTTTTTTGCTCTTAGGTATGGTCAAAAACATGGTAGGAGTCCATTCTAACACATTTTTTTACTTATTTGCAATCTTTCGATTTTGAACCCTAGGCCTCCCCTGGCCCATCCTAAAATCGCGTGTCGAGTCCATGTATATCGAAGTCCCCGGATGAGGTCATTCCCAATCAAAAACCTCGTATGAACATAGGTCCGATTCTTAACGGTTATGAAGTTATGGATGTTTGAATGTTTAAAAATAAGAATAAGCGAACAAATAGCTGCTAAAGTTTTTATTCATGAATTTACAATAACTGTTCAAAATGACTACCCTCGGCCTCAATACACATCGCGGCTCGCCTGTGAAGCGCGCGTGTAGCTCGCATTAGTTCATTACGATTGTCCTTTATGAGGGCTGCAGCATCCAAAATGCGACGGAGCAATGCATCTCGTCTTTCCACTTTTCTCTGGAACACCAGCTCTTCCATGCGCCCCCCACAGGTAAAAATCTAGAGAGGTTAGGTCCGGAGACCTGGGTGGCCAATTTTGTGCACCACCACGACCGATCCAACGACCAGGGAAGCGACCATCGAGATGCGTTGAATAACCTTTATTAATAATAAAATAATACATTCGTTTTACAATTTACAAAATGACATGAATAATTGTGAAGCTCGACTATTTATTTTATTTAATTTGGCCCCTAAGCTTTAGGCTTTACTGGGCTCTTATTAAAAATAAACAGTTAGTTGTTATTAATTAATAATAAATTAAATAAATACGTAAATAAGTATTATTAATAGTTAAAACATGTATTAATCTTAAATTATTACTACTGACATGATAAATGCAAGGTCACCATTGAAGGCACTATACCAGTACCATACAAAGCAACCAATACTATACACGAGAGATAAGAACTGAACAATCCCAAGAAATGTGTTTTTAATATTAGATTACACACGGGAAATTAATAATTAGTAAACGATAGTAATGGACATTAATCCTAGATTTTTGTTAGTATGCCATTATTAATCGAGATTTCAACTTGGTTTTAAACACATTTACATTCGCAATATTTTTTATATCGGCATTTAAGTCATTCCATAGTTTCAATCCAATGAAAATGGGTAGTTTTTGAGATGAAGACAATCTAAATTGAGGTATAACAAGCTTTGATCTATTTCTGGTCTGATACGAGTGGATTTCTGGATGAGTTACAAAATATCTATTTACCCATTGTAAATTAATGAGTTTGTTCTTACACTCGTAAATAAAAATAAAATGTGCCAGTTTGGTTACATCATTGAGCTTTAGTAGGTTTAGCTCTTTAAATAATGCACTAGAGTGATCAAGGAAATCAGCATCAAATAATAACCTCATTGCTCGTTTGAGAAAGATACCATTTAATGCGTTGTTAGCGGAGAAGGGTGCAGTACGTTATATAAGGAAGAACAAGAGTATGATAAAGAGTCAATAAAACTTGTTTAGGGACTACATTTCTAAGTTTAAACATTATAGCAACGCTCCTTGAAATCTTTTTCGCGATATAATTTACATGATCACTTCATTGCAAATTCTTATCTAGCATTACACCAAGAAATTTTGTTACAGTACACTCCTTTATGGCGATTTCATTAATATTAAGTTCATCAAGATATACGTTTCTTTTTTAGTAAAAATCATGAAATTTGTTTTAGTGGTATTTAGGGAGAGTTTATTGGTGGTCAACCATTTCATTACACTGATGAATTCTGAATGAAATATATTCTTAGCTGTATTAACATCTTTGCAAGAAAAAAGAGACAGTTGTATCATCAGCAAACATTATGAAGTTCAGTATATCAGATGAACGTGGAAGGTCATTTATATATAATAAAAATAACAGTGGACCCAAAACTGAGCCCTGTGCCACACCATGTTTGACAAGCGCTTTAGTTGAGCAAACCTTATTTACTGATACAAAATGATATCTATTGGACAAATAACTTTTAAACCAATCACTGATTGCTCCTCTAAAGCCATAACAATATAATTTATTAAGTAGAATATTATGGTCTATTACATCAAACGCCTTACTCAAATCCATAAATATTGATATCATTATTTCTTTGTTTTCTTTAGCTATATTTGCATTTTCCATAAGATTTAAAATAGCCATTTCCGTTGTTTTATTATTACGGAAGCCATATTGATTTGGAGATAATAAATTGTAGGATTCTAAATATCGCTGCATTCCACTTTTTACAATTTTTTCAAAAACTTTGCTGAACAAAGATAATGAACACACCGGGCTGTAATGTGTTGCTAGTGTAGGATCACCCCCTTTAAAAAGGGGTTATACAACCAGTTTTTAGCATTGATGGAAATATTCCTTTGGAAATACTTTGATTGATAATTTTAGCCAAAGTTACAGATATCTTATCTTTAACAAGTTTCAATATAGGTACAGAAATGCTATGAATGTTATTTTTTGTATTTTTTTATTTACCAATAATACTCCGGATCTCAGTAGAGGTAGCAGGAACAAAAGAAAATGAATTTAGTGGGCTGGGTGGTATATATTCTAGAGGTGCGTGATTATTATTTAGTAATTGTGAGCGAAGCTTATCCGCTTTTGAAGTAAAATATGCATTTAAAGAGTCTGCAATAGCAGTATCATCAGTAATTTCTTTATTATCAACATTTAATTTCTCTATTGAATTTTTCTTAATTTGTTTTCCGAGAAGATTGTTTATGGTTGTCCAAGTGTTTTTCATGTCTCCTTTATGTTTGGAAAATTGATTGTTATAATAGTTATATTTTGCAATTTTGATTATTTTAGTTAATTTGTTTCTGTATTGAGTATATTGTACTTTAGGAATTTTGCTTTGTAATTGCAATTTAAATAATTTCTCTGTTCTTTATTGAAGTGATAATTCCTGGAGTGATCCATGGATTGCTGACACTTTTGGGCGAAACTGTTTTTCTCCTTAAAGGAAAGCAAATATTAAAAATATGAAATAAGGTATCATAAAAGAAATGAAACATATGATCTGGGTCATTTATACAGTAGGTTCGTCACAATCAAATTGAGTATTTACTTCAGCCCCAATAAATTTTCTTGTTAATCTCTGAGAATATTCTATAATCAATAGTTGTTTTGTCCGCAACCTGAACAATGTTATTGAATATACTGTAGCGTAAGTAGGAAAATGATCACTGATGTTTGTGGTTATAATTCCAGAATTTACGAGGGCATTGCTATTTACAAATATATTATCAACCGTAGATTCTGTTATTCGATTGCCATAGTTGCAGACTCGAGTGGGTTTGGTAATAGTATGACTAAGATAGAAAGAATTCATTAAGTTTAAAAATTTATGAGAGATTGCTTCAGATTGCAAATTTATGTTGAAGTCACCCGCAACTATGGCATTTGATTTATGGAAGTTGCATAACATGTTATCTAAGTGAATTAAAAAGCTATTGATATTAGTATTAGGTGGTCTATATATTGCAGGGACAGAATATACATTACTTTTGTCTTTTATATTAACAATCAGGTTTGATGCATATACACAGAGATACCCCCACCAATCTGACCATCTCTTAGAGCAGGGGTCACCAACCTTTTTTTTTGTTCACCGCCCACTTTTACAATTTTTTGAAAATTAAAAAAAGCTTATCGCCCACCTTAGATTAAAAAGAATAAATCAACATAATCGATAAAATAAATAATGAAATAAATGTTTAATTACCTTTAATGTGAGCCCACTAGTGGGCGCTACCGCCCATGTTGGTGACCCCTGTCTTAGAGTATGATAAGCAACGTAATTATCTATATTATACAGGTTTTTAATACTACTATTTAACCAGGTTTCCGTGAGAATTATAACACTACTTATTGACCCTTTTGAAAACTTTTACGGTCAAATTTAGTTATAGTTCCTAGGTAGGCTTCGAATATTTAGATTTAGCACAAAGATTTTTCTTTTTAATTTTTTCTCACTTCACGGCTAAAATGGGGAGGAGTCTGTCTTGTTGGAAGTACATACACAATCGTGTTGCCAAAGGTACATCTTCTAACAGTGGCGGCAGTTCGTCTTGCAGAAATCGTAGATAAATGTCATATCTCCGGGGAGATATGACATTGAGACCACCTGTAAGACCTGTAAGACCACCTTCGAAGATAAACGGACCAATCAGCTGACCGTAGAGAATACCATACCACACATTGACACAAACGATGTTAAAAATTACTTTCCACAATGGCATGAGGATTCATTTCTGACCACACACGTGAATTGCGAGTGTTGTTCACACCGTCGCGGCTAAATTGAGCCTCATTACAGAACAAGACGTATCGATGCAATTGTTGATCGGCATTGAGCCAATTACAAAATTCCAGCCTTTGGGCACGATCCCCAGGTTGGAAGTGCTGAACGCGCTGTACGTGGTATGGATACATGCCTTCATCGTGTAACGTTCTACATACTCTCGTTTGAGGAACTCTAAGACGTGTGGAAATCCTTCGCGTACTAACATGAGGACTATGCTGTACCATCTGAATAATGTTTTCTTGTTCATCCTCATCTTGTTGTACCGGACGCTCAGGTAAAACAGTAACGCTAGGAAATGAACCGCTCACTCGCAATCTCCGGAAAACGTTGCTAAACACTCGTCGATCCGGAATTCTTTGATTTGGAAAACGTCGCTGGTAATTCAGCGACAGCAGCAGTAGTATTTCCATTGCAAAATCCGTAAACATACACCAATTTACACTATCTCGGCATATTCGGCATTTGAAAAAGTAAAAAGCAGACTGAACGCACAAAACATTAACTGTACGCTGTGAAACGCAACACTCTACTGCGTAGTTAGTTCGGTTCGGTAAGTAACTATCAATTCAATTCAAGGTCACGCATGCGCATGCTTCAAATTCAAACATCCATAGCTCCATAACCGTTTAGAATCGGACCTATGTTCATATGAAGTTTTTGACTGGGAATGACCTCAGCTATAAGCTCCCGAAGTTATGACATTTCGTCGTGACTCACCCTGTATACGTGTGAGTAGTATAGCCGAAAAAGGGGAGAGTGCAAGAATGTTGCAGGTTATTATGTAATGTTGCGAAGGGGAGTGGGTGTTGTCGCAAGGGGGATTGTTGCAAAGGGGAGGGGTTGTTGCAAAGGGGGGTGGGGGTTGTTGCAAAGGAGGATGGGGGAAAACTTGGAGGCGGCGTTATCCCCCAAGAGAAAGGAGAGAAAGGAGGAGGAGAGGTGTTCACCTGGCAGGAGCCAAGTGCACATTAAGACTTCAGCCGAGTAGGCGTTGTTTTATAGGCTCCTAATCAGCCAGTTGGCGTAAATGGCTTGAGTTGCCAGATACCGCGATACCATTGTATACATTATTATAGACTCCTAATCAGCCAGTTGGCTGTAAATGGCTTGAGTTGCCAGATGCCTCTTTTTAGCAGTATTATTGTATACATTATTATAGACGCCTAATCAGCCAGTTGGCTGTAAATGGCTTGAGTTGCCAGATACAACTTTTTAGCAGTATTATTGTATACATTATTATATATGCCTAATCAGCCAGTTGGCTGTAAATGGCTTGAGTTGCCAGATACCACTTTTACCCATTATTATGGTGAGTTGTCTCCAATTAAAAGATTTCGTTCCATCAGATACCATTGTATACATTATTATATTTCGAATACCGGTAGTAGAAGGCATAACAATTAAGTAAAACAACATTGCATCATTCTGTTTATTATAAATATATAGAAAATAAATATACATTTCAATTGAGGAATATGCATATAACAGTACAGGAAATATATACACACAATTATGGATATATATAAAATAAAAATACATTTCAATAAATATACACTTCAATAGAAATATGTACATAACAGTACAGGAAAATATCACGCAAAATATATATATTATATATATAAACACAAATCAATAGAAATATGCGTATAATCAGTACAGGAGAAATGTCAAGCAAAATATAAATACAATTCACTTTTTTTTCAAAATACTAAACTCGGTCTTAATCGAGTTTACAATTACATCATTATTGCTCTGCATTACGCAGTATATGCGGCTTAATAATATTTCACCGCTTAAAGTATAGGGAAACCTGTATTCGATATGAAGGGCTTTCATATCGTTCAGTACTATTTTTGTTCCCACTTTACAACCGGTTGGTAAGTCATCTTTAAACACGTCTAGAATACAATCAAAAGCACGCACAAAGAGTTCATCATTAGCTACATTATTAAATACAAGTTTATAAACACGCTTTTCCAATCGAGGGTTTATTTCTACAGACTCGAGCTTTTCAATCGTGAACTCACTCAACATAGCGGCAATTGAAATAATCTTCTAAATCGTTACGACAACTGCGCGTTATATAAAGAAATAGTTCTTCAGGGTGAACAGTGTAGGTGAGCTCAGCCTTGTACCGATCAATTGCTTTGTACCAAAGTTTTATAAGAAACACCAAATAATTGTCCCCTAGCGCAATTGGAAAGGTTTTCACCCCACCTTAGACCCACAGTTTAACATTAGAAAATTCTGAAACCTGATTCAGTGCCAAAATGAAACACCAAATAATTGTCCCATAACGCAATTGGAAAGGTTTTCACCCCACCTTAGACCCACAGTTTAACGTTGAAACCGAATGTTTTTAAAATATAATTAGGATATATTTCTTTATAACCTCTCGATTACATTAGTGACTAATGATGCGGGAAATTCTGAGTAAATATTTTCTCGAAAACTATGGGTGATAGAAAAGTTCTGAAACCAGCTTTGGAATCAGTATCAAAAGTTCTATACGAATAACCAAATAATTTTCAAAGGAGAATACGAGCATTAAATCTATTGGTGAAAATATATATATGTTACTCGTCCGGTCCCGTTATAGCGGATTGGTACACGTCATAGCTCCACCCAGCTACATCGGCAGCCAATCACGACGAACATCTGGTCTTTTGGGGCGGAGCTTAGCGATTGTGCATATAAAAGGGGATATTTTTCAGTTGGGAGTAACAGTAGCTATTTTCGCGTCAGTGAATAATCATTCCCTCCACCATGGACCTGTACGTCTCCCCAGACTTGTATGAAGAGTGATACTGCAGCATTAACGACAATTAGCCCTTTTAATGCGGTTGACCGTGACGAATTATTTACAACGCAAACCGGAGAAGACGTGCAGTGACGCTCCTTACAATCCGACGCAAGGGACTACCATAGAAATGTGTCTATAATTAGAATTTATATATATATATATATATATATATATATATATATATGGATGGGGTGTAGTATCTCGTCAAATAGATACTCGCCAAAAATGTCAATGTTATTTTGTTACCCCATTATGCTAAAATCGAAATTTTTATGGCATTCATTCCTCGAACCAAAGATATCTTCACATAATGGGGATCTGTCTGTATACTCTGTATATGTTTTAAAAGCATTATTCCTTTAAGGTCCGATGAGGATTTGACACGTGTTATACAATCTTTTGAAGAATCTCGGAATACGGGGGATATACTGAGCAGTCAACAATGTCACACATCCTCCACCATGGACCTGTACGTCTCCCCGGAATTGTATGAAGAGAGTGATACTGCAGCATTAACGACAATTAGCCCTTTTAATGCGGTTGACCGTGACGAATTATTTTCAACGCAAACCGTAGAAGATATTTGCAGTGAGGCTCCTTACAATCCGACGCAAGGGACTACCATAGAAATGTAAGTGTCAATAATTAGAATTTCTATATACGGATGGGGTGTATATCTCGTCAAATAGATACTCGCCAAAAATGTCAATCATGTTATTTTGTTACCCCATTATGCTAAAATCGAAATTTTATGCGTTCAATGTTATTCCTCGAACCAAGATATCTTCACATAATGGGGATCTGTCTGTATACTCTGTATATGTTTTTAAAAGCATTATTCCTTTAAGGTCCGATGAGGATTTGACACGTGTTACAATCTTTTGAAGAATCTCGGAATACGGGGATATACTGAGCTCAACATGTCACACATCCTCCACCATGGACCTGTACGTCTCCCCGGAATTGTATGAAGAGAGTGATACTGCAGCATTAACGACAATTAGCCTTTTTAATGCGGTTGACCGTGACGAATTATTTTCAACGCAAACCGTAGAAGATATTTGCAGTGAGGCTCCTTACAATCCGACGCAAGGGACTACCATAGAAATGTAAGTGTCAATAATTAGAATTTATATATATATACGGATGGGGTGTAGTATCTCGTCAAATAGATACTCGCCAAAAATGTCAATCAATGTTATTTTGTTACCCCATTATGCTAAAATCGAAATTTTTATGGCGTTCAATGTTATTCCTCGAACCAAAGATATCTTCACATAATGGGGATCTGTCTGTATACTCTGTATATGTTTTAAAAGCATTATTCCTTTAAGGTCCGATGAGGATTTGACACGTGTTATACAATCTTTTGAAGAATCTCGGAATAGGGAGGATATACTGATCAGTCAACAATGTCACACCGAAATAATGTAAGTGTTTTTCGATCTTTTTGGGATAAGACAATATATTTTCATAAATTTATTAAATGAAAGAAATCAGTACAATAAACAGCTACAGAATATATCGTTACAAATATACGAACAAAAACATAATAATATACAACGAGTACGTACAATTGGAACACGGTTTTTTATCTGTCTGCATACCATTTCATCGTTTCGGCGAGTGTGACACGGGTCAAATAAATTTAAAAAATTTATAAATTCTTTATCATTTGACATATGCATGAGAAATGAGACGCAGTACATTCCGCAAACATTAGTAAAATATCCTTGCATGCGAAATGGGGTCCACACAACTTCGGGAATATGTAACAGCGAGAAATTTTACAATAATAGGATCACTCCAGGGTTGAGTACCGAGTGAATCAAAATAGTACAGGCGCTGTCTATTTTTAAAATAGACAGCGATCCAGTGAATCCCTTCATTACCGATGATGTCTGTGTTCACAATAAGACTACCGCATTCTCGCGTACTTGGCAAACTCAATGTTTCATTCTTCGCAAACACGCCGATAAATTTGGAACGTGTGACTCGCTCCATTACTTTCTGAAGTGTATTAGCATCCATTTTAAAAGTCAGTGATAACGCTTCTAAATCTATCTACTTCTATTAGGGCTTGCGATTCGAGATATACTAGTACACTAATAGGAGCGTCTATAGGCTTGGCGAATTCCAGCCGCACTGAGATGTTTCCGCTCTGCTGTGGGGTTAAATGGGTATTTACGCTAGCAGATAAGTCAGGTGTAATGTCAAACGGGTAAAGGTTAAATTGATCAATGAATTCTTCCTGCGTTACCCCATTACCAAGTTCATCACAATCACCTGCAATATGGGTCAGATTACTATAGGCTCTGGCACAAAGAGGTAACACAGCGTCTGATGAATAGTCCGTACCCATTGTTCCACCCAAAGCAGTGCCATTAACGTATAGTTATATTTTTAAGTCCGAAATTCTCGAATTTAAAGGCACTCTTTTTATATTTTCCATTCACCGAAGCGTGGTCCTGCATGCCGATTAATATCCTTTTAGGAAGATTTCCCAGGGCAATGTTTTCTATCTGCTTCGATGCCAACCCTGCAGGAACCGTATATAGTTTGATCTGCACTCTGTTAATAGGATATTTCACTGTAGCGTTTAGTAAATTTTTCTCAATTTCTAGTTGTTTTGGTGAACTTAATTTCACTCGCCGTACGCGGAGGTATGTGTCCATAATGTGAACCACAACGGACTTTGCACCCTCTTCTTGATTCACATCCAGATTTAAGCAGATCTCAGGACTCGTGCGGGTGAGCTTTATTTTCATATCCACCCCGTTCACAATCAACTTCTCCTGGAAAGTGAAATCTGTGTGCAACCGTCCAAAACACTCGTATATTTTCTTTTTAGAATTTTTAAATTTGTCCTTTATACTATTTTCATCTTTAGTTTGATAATATCCCTCCGCACTTAAAAAGGTAGCCTTCGCTTCTTTGGAAAAGTTGAGGACATTTTCCAAATAGGCTCGTAGATGATAGTACCCCGTGCCTGCCGATATGTTGGTCTGATTTAAATATACGTCACACTGGTTGAATATGGCGTGCAGAAAGTTTGTTTCAGGGTATACAGCATATTTGTCATCGCAGACCGTTCCATCAGAATGGGCTATACGTAGCTTAGCGTACATGTGCACACAGCTTGGATCAAAAAAGTAAGGACCTGAGCTGGGTATCACGAATTCTATAGGTGCACTCGGGGAACTAATTGTGTTTAAAGGGTTAATTGTAATAAAGTCACTGTGCTCAATAGAAACTTGGGTTGGCGGGAGCTCAAAAAGGACAGCTCCGATTTACAGCATTGTGAACTACATGGGTGGATGAAGCGTGCCATGGCGAAATAGTGACTCTCTCTCGACAAGTGGTAAACAAACTATGATTCATGAGATCAATATCCTTAGCTTATATCAGTCAAAAAAGTGGTCAACCATAGGTTTCATTCGCTTACAGCATTTCTTTTTTGATAGCCTTTTACGTTTAATACCACGTGACCCCTTCTTCTTCCGGGAGTCCTCTTCTTCTTCTTCCGGCCACCACGCATTTTTCTCTTTGCATCTTTGATGATTTCGTTCCGTGTACGCTTTAATGTTTTTTTAGAGCTTCTTTAGGTTAGCCCCAGCCAATATGTCTTCTGCAGTGTTAAGGCCTGATTGTAGCGCTTTCCTTCCAAGGTATCTGGCACCCCTCTCAGCAAAGGAACAGCCGTACGTAGTATGGATGAAAAAATGGATCCAAGTCCACTACCGCGCTGGTATCGCATCCCTCGATAGACGGTGAAAGGCTTTCTATCCATTATAACTCAGTGCGTCGAAAGTGTAGCTTCACTGTTAAGCTCCCGTTACCGAATGGGAAGTTTTCGCCCTCAATCGTTCTTATATATATTGTGATATTGGTTATTAAATTAGTTGCGACATTCACATAATGGGGTCTGTCATATGTAATACTCAAACTCCTTCCTCTATGGTTGGGGATGTGAGCAATGCGCAGCAGGCGTGCCTGGGTATCCCCAACAAACTGGTGCTCCACTATATTACTGTAAATATAGCACATGTCTGGGGACCTTTCAGCCAATTTCTCCATCTTCAATTGATACATTAATCTGGACAAGTTATACTGTGTCTCGTGAAATGTGTCTCTTTGGAAGGCTGTGCTATATCGGCCGTTGGTTAGAATTTTGAACTTTCTATGTTCTTTAAGACGTCTGTTAGTCTTTGATTTTAGGATTAGTGTATGTGCAGGGTTGTTTACGATTTCGTATACTAAATCATTCGTAAGGTTTGTTTCTTAAACTTACGTTTAAGCCTCTCACAACATCCTCGGCCGAACCATATTGACCCGGTCCTAGTCTTACTTCTGTACTGTAATACCGTGCAATCTTAGTCCGAGCGATGCGCATAGTTTCATCCATAGCTACACCAGCTTTTTCACACTCGTCAATGTCTCTAAGAATCGTAAAAAACGGTTTCTTTATGTTCAATATTTAAAAAGACGGTGTCCAGCTGAATTTCGCATATCCCACCTCATACGAATCACGACCCAATTCAATGTGCCCATGGAGTTCTGTTACAAAGTTGGCTAGTGTATTGTTAGGGTGTACAGACAGGGACGAGGAGGACAGGAGTGTGACGTAGAAATGGTTATGAGCCATGTTGCATACTATTTAAGCCTCATTATTGCATCAGCTTTTATACAGGTGTTGAAGCTTTCTGGGTACCCTAGCCATTTCACCAGGTACATTTTTCTCCTTCCTGAACCTTTGCTTCCTAAAATTTTCTCAATTTTAAACACATTTTTTCTAAATTAAACGCAACTTTCTGCAATTCCTCGCGGTAAAAGCCTCCTGAGATTCTTCCCATTCAAATCTTCAATGTAATACATCATTATCTCACCTTTAGGGCTTACAGCCCTAACTTTAAAAATCTCGCGTGTCCATCCTTGCTCAAAACCCTTTGCGAATTTATTCCCCGAACGCGACAGCCTTACATAATCATTGATTTTGAAGCGCGCAGAGTGTGGTGGTGGTGGTGATCCATCTCTTCTCGGGAGCGTACCTCTTTCTAAAACTTCGTTAGGTGTTGTCCCAATCGTGCGATGGTGTGAGCGGTTGTAGATGATGCCAATGATTCCAGAATGTCTAGAAATCTGTATGTGTTTTTATGTGTAAAATAACGGTGCATGCGTTCCTTTATGGTGCGCTGAACTCTTTCAGCTAAAGAAGCCTTATGTATAGAATTGGTTGTGTAATAGCTGATATTAAACTCTGTCAACATGTTCTGAAAAGCACGGCCTATAAATTCCTTCCCCATATCCGTACAAAAATAGCCAGGAACCCTGTTTTCTTTTAACATTAGCGTTTGGTGGCTTTAGCAACTGTTTCAGGTGATTTATTTTTCAGAGGAAACTAGCCACAGATATCTAGAGAATACGTCTATTATGAATAGAATGTAGCGGTAACCATCGTTATACACAGAATATCTTTGCATGTCTGTTAAATCTGCTTGCAAAATAGAATCAATCGAGGAAGCCGTTGTCTTGGCTGTTTTAAACCTTTTTCTCACAGGCTTATGAAGCGTATAAGCGTCCTGCTCCCTCAAAATCTTTCAACATCTTTTTTCCTACTCCGTAAACACTTCTGTACAGTCTATCTACGCCGCCGTAAGAGGATGGGGTAGAAATGTCATAATAACGTTAGTTAATACGTTAGCCATTTGCGTATTTTAGAGGCACGTGGGTAGGGTTGGTTAACCTCTTCTTGCTCCTCTTCAAAGGTGTTACCGTCAGGGGTGACGGCGCCTTCAATTGTGTCACAGGCGTTGCATGTTCCAAGTCTTTTAACCTGTTCAGATTTCCTATCAACGTTTTAGGGACATTTATTTGTTGTGGTCTTGCTTTAATATGCTTCCATCCTGATGGTGAGGCCTATCCCACTTTCTCACCAGATCATGGACAATGTCTACGATATTCGATCACTGTACCTTTGATCCTTCCACAATGATCTCCCTGTATCGGTCCATTGTATGGCGGGATCCTCATTCAATAGATTATATAGACTTAAGCTTTACTCCTCAATGTAAGTGGAGGGTATTGTTTAATACATGTTCGATATGTTGTGTGGCTAATCTTTTTGGTTGGTCAGCTGTGTCGTCGGGCACAGATCCTATGTCACCATCGTCCCCTGTGCTGTGCCTAATAACCACAGGAATCTCTGTAGGGCTCTTATAATTTTCGTACTCGTGAAGAAATTTCTGCAGAGCTTCTTGGTATAAGATTCTTTTCTCATCAGGTGTTTTTTCACTGTTTAATAGGGCTAACAATTCGCTTTCCATTCTTTTAAGTCTGCTTTACGGGATCTAGATACGTGTCTGGATTCCTTTGCAGTGAAGCGTACACCTCGTGGGGAATCACTACCACTTTCTTCATTATATTAATCTAGTCAGTAAAGGACCCAAAACTGAAAATAAGATGGGGAGAAATGACCCTCCTGTTTGTACAATAATTCGTTTTTACTTCGCTACAGTTTGGCTTTTACGAGCGAGTGCACGTATTATGTTCTTGTAGCGGCGTAGGCGAGCCTTCTGATGGGTTTTCATTGATACATTGCAATTTATAACGTTAAGACAGATTTCACAGATGCATTTTAAAAGTCGGCATCGATATTTTTAATAAACATCTGCTGCATTGCCCGGGCAGTCGATGATAGATTTTTATTAATTCACGGTATTTCTTTAGTCTCTTTGTCATTCTGGAATATACACCGTTTCAGGCTCGTTTGGAAATATATTCGTTCGCAGAAGCACTCTAAACGTGTTTCGCGGATGAAGGTCGCAAAGCAAATATCCGTAACGCGTGCTTGTAGCTTCTTTATAAACTTCCAAAAACTCCTTACGCTGATTCGGGAACATTTGATTGGCTAATACCCCAATTTGTGATACATCTCTACGTTGCGCGAATAAGACTAGATATTGCGTTTTAACGACACATCGCGCATGTATTTTTGAAAAATAGATTCTGATTGATGAAGAACACGCTTATGTTAAGATGGTGGGAGAATACTGTAAATGTCTCGGCAAACGTTTTATCCATCTCCAACATGAGATCGTCAATTACAATGATTGTATGTTCATTTCCCTTAACGAATTAACGTCATATACGCCTTTGTGGAACAAAATATCATCTTGGTACTCGTTGAACACTGATTGATACGTCGAATAGCACCATATAACTTTATGCACAAATTTCGAGAACATCTCCCCCTTTTCTTTAATGATTTTAAGCATAAACACAGTTTTTACCACATCCTGTAGGTCCAGATATAATACATGTGGATGGGCTCGTGAATCTGAATTTTTCTACAGAGTCCATTTCTAACACGTCACACTCCTAAGTGAGTCATTTACAAAATATTACAAATTTTGAGTGCTGATCCTTATATTTCTTCTCCACAGAACCGTGAATGACAATGAGGTAGAGCAGCCCATCATTACGGATGACCTCGACGACAGTGTAGTTGTGATCTCCTCCCCTGAACCCTCACCAGCGATACCGGTAACACGTCCAAAGCGGAGGTATGAGATACCCACGTCAGGTATAAAGCGACCGAAATACGCGTCTGTTGCAGCGGTAATAGATCCCCAACCCTCAACCTCTTACGCAACAACACCCCCAGCAGCACCTAATATATCCCCTTATTCATCCGCCGCCCCCGTTCTGTTAAGTCTACAATAATAGAGCCCCCAACCAACCTCCTACGCAACAGGGCCCCATCAGCAGCACCTTCCGCTAATATATCCACTAATTCATCCGCCGCCCCCCGTTCTGTTGAGGATGGTATAACGCTGGAATTGGTGCGATCCGCAGCCCCCACCCCAGCCTTGACTAGAAATCGGTATAGAGTCAGGGTCGACCCTAGAGTCATGTATAGCAGTGGAATTGAGCGCGGACTACGCCGGGTTGTAGAGCATATTATAGAGTTTGCTCTTCAGTATCGTGACGAGCGTGAAGTCAGGACGAGTCTGTCCTTTGGATTCGGGTCAGATGACGGTGATGTAGACGATTATTGGGTGATAGTGCCATTTAGACGTTTGGCGGCTGAATATGTAGAATATATATTAGGGCGTATAATGCAAGCCGCCCAAAGTAGTATAGCCTTCAATATGGACAACTTCACGGTAAATATTGACCATGTATACCGTGTTGCGGGTCACAGTGCCATACCGTATACTCTTAACTTCAATTCTCAAGCTATTTATAGACGGCATATAAACGTCGATCGTGGTTGCGGCTTTATAGCAGTACTCTTAGCACGTATGTTTACTGTACAAAATACACGAACTCAAAAAATTTGGTTGCCTACAGTCGTGGAGCGTGCCCGTAAACTAGCTGTAGACTGTGAACTTGAATTTGACTGTAATATGGGTCCTGAAGAGCTGAGAAGGGTAGAACAGGAAATGAATGTCCGCATAGTTGTGTTTGGGTTGGATGATCGTCGTAGGACTGTGTATGTTTTTAAAAGCTGTGTGAGAGATCGTAGAAGGCCCCTACTTATTTAGGATTGTCAGGGACAAACGTATCTCCCCATCCGTAATATAAGGTGGCTTACGCGAGTTATGACAAAAGTCGAAAATATGGGAGACATCATGATTTGTGTAAGGGGTGCCTCGAGTTTGCGGATGATATAGTGAGACATTGTAAAGAATGTCACATGGTATGTGAGCAGTGTAAAACACCAAATGTGAAAGCCGTGTAGTTGAAGCTGAGAAGAGAGACTTGTGATGTGTGTAGACGCACATTTTCAATAATAGCTGTTTTGATTTTCATAAATCAATTGGCACGTGCAGGAAAATGAGAATCTGTGAATGTGGTATGTTTCACACAATGGATAATTGGGGAAAATTTAAGCACAAGTGTGACGTAATTCACTGTCCTACATGCCAGGAGGAATATAAGGCGGATGGAGTAAAGCATGTATGTTATATGAAAGATGCTAAGCCTAAAAATAACCCTTGTATAATTGTATACTACGATATAGAAACATATACGAACGCTGAAACCAAAGAGGTAATTCCACATTTACTTGTGAGCCAGACTATCTGTGATGAGTGTATGGATATCGAATGTGACGAGTGCCCCAAATGTGGTAAACGGACAAACGTTTTTAAACGAATGTCAGCGATAGTCCTGTGAAACTATTGTGTCCTATATTGTCAAGTTAGCGACAAGTTCAAAAAAATGACTGTGTATATTCTCGCCCATAACGGCAAAGTTTGACACGCAGTTCCTTATAAGGAGTTGCTTGAACACGAATCCTCTGAGATATTACAGGTGATCCATTGAAAAGAGGCAACAAATTAATACAGATGCAGATAAGAGGCAATGTACAATTTAAAGATACTTTATTATTCACACCTTGTAAATTAGCAAGCTACCCAAGGTGATGGGAGTAGCAGCTGAAGTTTCCAAAGGATACTTCCCATACACTTTCCTCACCAGCGAGACTTTAAACTACGTAGGCCCACACCCCCCAAACATTATTTGACTGTATGGATGAGCGTAAAGACTTTGATCGATACTACGACAGTTTTAATGAAAGTAACCTTATAATATAGCTGATGAATGTGAGCGTTATTGCGTGAATGATGTGCGCGTGCTTAGAGTATGTTTCCAGGCCTTTAGAAGGATGTACATAGCCGTTTCAAATGCGATCCACTGCAAGTCGCAACTACCATCGCATCATTATGTTTACGGTGTTCAAGAATAACTTCATGCCGAAGACACCTTAGCCATTATTCACCGAAACAATCCCCGCAGTTACGGGCACAAGGCTATTACTGGCTCATACACCTACAGCAACAGACAGGTGTATACATAAAGCACGCCCGCAACAGGGTGAAGTACCATAAGATTAATGGACGTGTTTTTGGTTGATGGGTTAAGTGAAAACCGTGTCACTGGTGTGAGACTGTGTACTCCTTTAACGGTTGCTGGTGGCATGGATGCCCCCGTCTGAGTGCGGAGTCACCGGAGATATCCACGGTAGGTCTCCTGCCGACTGTCTTGCATCGACCCGCCACCCGCGATCACTTATAGGATCACAGTTCACTCACAAAGTCTTGTGGGGCATGAATATGATGCACGGATGGAGACAGACGAGGTGTACCGTGAGGAAATAAAAGCGATCAAGCGTTCAATGTACTGGATCCTCTCAAATGTGGTGATAGCTTGTTTGGAGGACGTACAAATCCTTTCAGACTATACTTCCCACTACGGAGGGCGTGAAGCTCCATTACTACGATTTATGTTCTTTATACCCATACGTGATGAAGAGCAATCCGTACCCCGTGGGCGCTCCTGAGAAACTGGTGGGACCTAGCCTACATCCATCAATGAATTTTCAAAAAATTTGAATGATCGTTACTTTGGGCTCTCTTCGTAGACGTACTCCCCCCACGCAAATTATGGATGCCGATCTTACCTGTCGTTATCGACGACAAGCTCATTTCCCCTGTGCGTGAAGTGCGCGGAAGAGGATAACGGCGAATGTAACCATATACCCCACCAGCGTAAGATCAGAGGTGTATATACAAGTCCTGAGTTGGCCTAGCCGTGCGCCATGGTTATAGAATACTGAAGATACATGAGGTGTGGAGGTTTCAGAAGCTACCCAACCTTTTACACACCATATATAAACACTTTTTGAAGGATAAGGTGAGGCATCAGGGTATCCGCGAGGAGTGATACCGAAGATGAAAGTCTGCCTATATTCAACGTTACCGCGACCGCGAAGGTATACAAACTGATCGTGTCCAAATTGTAAAGAATCCTGGCAAGCGCTTTGTAGTGCGGTCTAAACAGTTTATGGGGAAAATTTGCGCAGAATACGGCAGAGGGAGCATTCATTTGGCACAAAGTTATAGCGATGTCTGGGATTATGCCAATGCCCCCGATAAAGAGGTCATGGAGATCGTAAATGTAGGTAATACTTACGTAATAAAGTACAACAACACTGAATTTGCCACAGATACCTCAAGGGTTACAAACATACCTGTGGCCAGCTTCACAACAGCCTACGCCCGTATAAAACTTTGGGGTCTATTGCATTCTCTTGGGCGGAGAGTATTGTATGCCGATACAGATAGCGTGATATTCACAGAGAGGGAGGGTGAATACATGCCCACTATTGGGGAGTTCCTCGGCGAGCTCACTGATGAGATCAAGGATGAGTATGGGGACAACGCATACGCCGACTCTTTTGCCTCAACAGGACCTAAGACTTATGGGGTACGGGTCAGGGTGGGGAGGAAATGAAATATATCGTGAAGGCAAAGGGTATTACGCTCAACCATGCGAATCGGGAGGTTGTTAACTTTGAGTCGTTGAAGGATCTAGTATGTTTGGATGAACAACCTCCCCAACTAATTGTAGGCACCCACAATTTTCGGGCGCAGAAGCTGGGGGCGTGAAGGAACTTAGGGGTACGATGGTGTGCCGTAACACCTATAGGAAACGTTACCAGTTACCTGGTACCTATGATACCGTACCCTTTGGATACCAATGATGCTTCTAACTCACACGTCTTGTATATAATCGTATCTATTTGTATATATATATATATATATATATATATATATATATATATATATATATAAAACTTGAATATCTCGTTTATTAAATCGTATTTGTAAATATATATAACTTGAATATCTCGTTTATTAAATAAATCATGTTTCAAATAGCGTTTCACTTTCTCCTTTGTGTGTGTGTGTGTGTGTGTGTGTGTGTGTGTGTGTAGGTGAAAGTTCTAAGCTCCGCCCACTGTAAGACCGTGTCATGCTATCTGGGAATCCCTGCGTGGTCAGTCGACCGCAGTAAGCCCGAGAGATCAGACGTGTATTCAGATCAGACGTGTATTCAAATGGCTACCTTTAATATTGCTTGTACAACGTTTACGAAATGGTATTCAGTAAAGTGCCAGGATGTGGTGGATACCAAAAACTTCCTATTCATCCCTCCTATGCCTCTTTTAAAAACACATTGGATTGTGCGAAGTTCCAAGATGTACAAATACTCTACGGCTGTTCTGGTGAGACCGTTGAAGGCTTTCGTTGCACAGACGATGTGCTGAAGTATACTGCAGAGCTAAACTTTATAAAGTCTCACATACACCGTGAAGTAAAAGAAACAACGCGTGCAGAAGAGAAGCAGCAGGTATGGATAATGAGTCTTGCTGATGGGTGGTGTGACAAGCGGTATTACGTCATGCTACACCATGTCGATTACTCATACCCTACGACTGAAAATGTGAATCTCGTGATCATGGACAATCTTAAGTATTTTTATCACTATATTAACGTATATCATGATGAGGTTCGTAGTGAGGTTGTGGCTAGTGCCCTGCGTGAATTTTTAACAGAGTTTAGAGACGAGTATCGTTTGATGGGCAGAAAGGAAAAATATGAACATATGTTCCTCTCAAATAGTGCGCCGGAGTGTGGAGATGTTTAGTAAAACATAAAATGTTCCTAGTTCTTATCCAAACTGTCTGGTGCGTAGGCTGGTAGTGATATTCTTGTACCGGTACAACAATTCGACTCGCGGAACAAGCCCATTCACGTATCATCGAGTCAGCCGCCCGTCGAACCATTCCTGCCTACCTGCGTGCCTCACACGGCTCATAGTTATCTCAGAGCTTGAGCCGAGTGGACGTGCGCTCCTCGAATACGATGGAACTTCCTTTGAGCAGCATTCTCAACGCCTCGTACGATGTGTCCGTGACGAAATCGTTGCGCGTGTTCAGGGGTAATTCCGGTACCATTAGCTATGTACTGGAAACGGAATGTAGACCGACAAACAAACGGGTTTATTTAAGTATCGAGGAGATGAATAGAATCTTTGTGATAGTTGAGAAGTGGAGTGAAGATCGTTATAAAATACCTGCTAACGTAGGTACAAGAAGAGAGCAGATTAGTGACGCACCCTCATACGCCGTTGTATGTACGTTGTGTATAAATAACGATCGGCCGTGCATTGATATAAGGCTGATGTGGAAGAATGCTTCTGATAATAATGCTCTTATTCCTACGCGAAACCGTTTCATCCTCGACAGAATGTTTGAAATCGTCGGATTCCGTAAACTGAAACCTATATTAGACGCGCGTGTTACGGATATGTTTTATTTTGATACAGTACTTGAATACGCATACACCGCTCTGCTCGATGGGTTTACCGAGTGTAGGGCTGGTGAGAATGGTCTAGTGCTGGATGTTTATTTAAAAAGTTTACTCTTTGAAATACCATGAACTTTGGTACAAAGCAATTGATCGGTACAAGGCTGAGCTCACCTACACCGTTCACCCTGAAGAACTATTTCTTTATATAACGCGCAGTTGTCGTAACGATTTAGAAGATTATTTCAATTGCCGCTATGTTGAGTGAGTTCACGATTAAAAGCTCGAGTCGGTAGAAATAAACCCTCGATTGGAAAAGCGTGTTTATAAACTTGTATTTAATAATGTAGCTAACGATGAACTCTTTGTGCGTGCTTTTGATTGTATTCTAGACGTGTTTAAAGATGACTTACCAACCGGTTGTAAAGTGGGAACAAAAATAGTACTGAACGATATGAAAGCCCTTCATATCGAATACAGGTTTCCCTATACTTTAAGCGGTGAAATATTATTAAGCCGCATATACTGCGTAATGCAGAGCAATAATGATGTAATTGTAAACTCGATTAAGACCGAGTTTAGTATTTTGAAAAAAAAGTGAATTGTATTTATATTTGCTTGACATTTCTCCTGTACTGATTATACGCATATTTCTATTGATTTGTTTATATATATATATATATATTTTGCGTGATATTTCTCCTGTACTGTTATGTACATATTTCTATTGAAGTGTATATTTATTTGAAATGTATATTTTATTTTTTATATATCCATAATTGTGTGTATATATTTCCTGTACTGTTATATGCATATTCCTCAATTGAAATGTATATTTATTTTCTATATATTTATAATAAACAGAATGATGCAATGTTGTTTTACTTAATTGTTATGCCTTCTACTACCGGTATTCTTTTAAGAAATATAATAATGTATACAATGGTATCTGATGGAACGAAATCTTTTAATTGGAGACAACTCACCATAATAATGGGTAAAAGTGGTATCTGGCAACTCAAGCCATTTACAGCCAACTGGCTGATTAGGCGTATATAATAATGTATACAATAATACTGCTAAAAAGTTGTATCTGGCAACTCAAGCCATTTACAGCCAACTGGCTGATTAGGCGTCTATAATAATGTATACAATAATACTGCTAAAAAGAGGTATCTGGCAACTCAAGCCATTTACAGCCAACTGGCTGATTAGGAGTCTATAATAATGTATACAATGGTATCGCGGTATCTGGCAACTCAAGCCATTTACGCCAACTGGCTGATTAGGAGCCTATAAAACAACGCCTACTCGGCTGAAGTCTTAATGTGCACTTGGCTCCTGCCAGGTGAACACCTCTCCTCCTCCTTTCTCCTTGGGGATAACGCCGCCTCCAAGTTTCCCCCCACCCCCCTTTGCAACACCCCCTCCCCTTTGCAACATTACATAATAACCTGCAACATTCTTGCACTCTCCCTTTTGCGGCTATACTACTCGTGTGAACAAAGCAGACTGAACTACGTCGTGACCAATGTCGCAACACAGCTTCCAGACCATCAGCGAAGTTAAGCGACATTGGGTTCTGGGTAGTAGTTGGATGGGAGACCGTCCTCTACGTAACGAAGGAGGTCCAGATGATGTAACGAAAGTGGTTAAACAACTCCATCAAACAACAAAGCAGATTTATAGGCATGGATACAAGTAATGTACCATTGGTTACCAAACTTGACATACACTTGACCATGAGGAAGGTGTGGTTCGGAGTATACCGACTTTTGTAACAGACTGCGAGATGAGTGACTGAAGCTTTTCCTCTATGCTGAGATCTCTGTCGATAGTACTCGACAGAATGTTCATTTCGGCCTTAGTGATAATTCAAGGCCTCTGACTCCTAACTCCGGTCAACAGATAACTCGAAGTCTGTTACACCTCGCGTCTCTGATTCTGTACAACACCGACCTCCTTTTTGAAATGTAATGAACGTTCGAGCCCCACTCACTGAATAAGAGATCCGCTATACAAAATAGCAGCCCGAATTTGTGATCCAAGAAAAAGACCAGTGACCAACAGACAAACTATATCGTATTCCACAGACTCACGATCATATAACTCCCACGTTGCCAAATTCTGCATAAACGTGTCTTTTGTTAATACCGGTTCCCAACCCAATATAGTTTCTCGTGTGTCCAATCATCAAAACCTTCTGTCGCCAAGATTTTACATGTAGTAACAGTCGACTCACGTATATTCTTTTTGTTTAACATCAAGCGCACCTCACTTTCGTCATGTCACACTGTAGATCAGTGCTCTTCAACCTGGGCGGTACCGCCCAGTAGTGGCTCAAGGATCTCATTAATCTAAAGGTAATTGCAATTAATTTTATTGTTTTATGCAGGGTATATAACTTTTAGTTTGAGTTTTTGCATTTTGGGCGATACGGAAATTTTACCCTCGCAAAAGTTACAAAAGTGGGCGGTAAAAGCATAAAAAGGTTGAAGAGCACTGCTGTAGATAGAGGTACTAAGTGATGAAAATAAGTACATTTCAGCCTGTTTTAAAGGAAAAAGCAAAAGTTACGAAAGAAAAACCTTGCAATTAAGTCTGACGTAACCTAATCGATGCTAACTTAATCTAACTCACAATGTACTTGTTGACAGACTGTCAAATCGATCAGCTGTAATCCCAGTGAAAATCGCAGCAGGACAGAAATGCAAAATGACATTGAAAGTTTGGAACAACATAGAAAAATTATTGGACTATCGAATTTCGTTACTAACATTTAAGTGTTTTGACACTTGCTTTCGGGCTTCAGTTTGAATACTCGCATCATCATCTGACATTAAAAAAATAAATGAACGCAATAATGTAGGAAAAAAGTTCGCCTATTTTTTTTTTAAAACCGGTAATGATTAGGTCTTTTTTCTTGAAATTTTATTACCATTACCAAAAAAGAATAAAACATTCAAAGAAAAAATAGATATTACTAATTAGTAATTTTTTATGCTCTTAAGAAATTATGGCCACCCAACCTTTTCCAAAATTGTATACAAGTTTTCGCTCAGAATTATGACCTATCCTAAGTGCGAGCCAAATCTGTGACCATCCTCAGGTGTTTCGTTCTTGAGGATGTCATATTTTGACCGAAACCTCGTGAGATATTATAAATCTTTCAGGTTTAATTGTGGCTTTTACTAAACTTGAGTAAATCTCCGAGGCAGAAATGTTGGCTTAACTGACGCCATTAACTGAATAAAATTTTAAATTTAAGACAGATTGATCATGAATAAAACAATTTCAAACAACAATGTTTGGTTCGAGGAAGGAGAGAGAAAAATTGGAAATGGAATGACTCCATACTTTAATTTCGATGGCACTGCTTGGCACTTGTAAACCCGACACCTAAATGATTCGAACCAATATCCATCTTCTCGACGGAATTGACACTTTAATAAACTAACAATCTAACCTAACCAAGCCTAGCAAACTAACCCAATCTAACCTAACCCAAAGAACTTGTCGATTAAATGTCACGCCAAATGATGTTAGCTAAAAAATAATTCGATTCCAAACACATCCCATTATTTACCTGGAAAACAGCAAATGATCTATATACCACTAGTCAGTAAACAAGGGGTGCGCGATGCGCAAAGGGTTACTGAATTCATGCACTTTATTTCAAATGCAAGAGGAACAGTATTGACAAGCAGAGAAGACCTATACTTCCGATTTAAAAAAACCAGTTCTGGTCTCCACTACTTGCGCTCGCCACTAACTACCAATCTGCGCGCGGCTGTCACAATAACAACGAGAAAAGGGGACACGTCATTTTTGTAACTAATAAGGGGAGGATGTGGGCAACTGAAAAGGTTTGCGGATCACTGGCTTGTAACACCAACCAAATTTTAACTGCCAGTACTTTACGCCATCTGTTGCTGCTCAGTGGAATTTACTTACAACAGGTGGTGTGGGTACCCATTGACCGTTACCTAGGGATCCGGTATTTAGTACAGTGAAAAATTATAAACAAACTTCGGTGTGAAACCTTGATAAATTACCTGGAAAGTTCCAGTATTAGGTTTCATTGACATACCGGAACAAAACAACCTAAAATTTTTCTCCCGTACTAAATTCGATTTCTAACAATTAACAGAATAATTTTCCCAGTACAAAATGTCAATTAATTGGTTTCTGACTGAAAAATTACCGGATTATTATCCTTTTCGATACAAATTTATTATATAATTTGGTGATGTCGGTCGAATGTACCGGGAACCTATTTTATGTTACTTTATGGCACTGTCCCGGTATTTCTGGGTACTTTCCTGTTTAGGCATATATATTTTATCCTGATATATACAGGGTGGCGCAAAGTCGCGCATCATAGGAATTTTCAGCATCGGCTATATTATTTTTCTTCTTTTAGGTAGGGGATGGCTGCGAAATTAACAATAGACGAGAGGGTGAGCTTGGTTTTAATGCATGGAATACCAGGTACAATCGATCAAATTCTGTATCGATTCATCGATTTGTAGTACCTGGTATTCCATGCATTAAAACCAAGCTCACCCTCTCGTCTATTGTTAATTTCGTAGCCATCCCCAACCTAAAAGAAAAAAATAATATATTATAATCAACGCTGAAAATTCCTATGATGCGCGACTTTTGCGCCACCTATATATCAGGATTGGGTCAGTTAACTCAATTAACTCTCTGCCAATTAATCAATTAAGTTAATTAACTAGTTAAATTTTAAAATACGGGCTAACTTAACTTAATCAAATTTGGAAAAATTTCAATTAACTTTAATGAATTTTCAATACATTTATTTGGTCACTATATCAATATTTTTATTTTATTTTATAACAGGCTGAGAGATGATAGGTTTTCGAACCTCATGTTCTGTAAAGTCAAGAACCGTGTCTAACTAAACTATGATATATGCGCCTAACATGACTGTTCTTAATATGGACTATTTCATTTCAGAGAGAAAATCACTTTGGGTTTGATTCATTTAGTTAATTGCTGTTATATTGAATAAAAAATCCTATACTTATTGCCAGGGTGGCGTAGTATCGCGATACATTTTCTGTATCTTGTTATCGTATCGCGATACATTTTTTATTATACGATACAAATAAGTGTCAGTAATGCGATACTTTGTCTACACCAGGGGTCACCAACCTTTTTTTTGTTCACCGCCCACTTTTACGATTTTTTGAAAATTAAAAAAGCTTATCGCCCACCTTAGATCAAAAAGAATAAATCACATAATCGATAAAATAAATAATAAAATAAATGTTTAATTACCTTTAACGTGAGCCCACTAGTGGGCGCTACCGCCCAGGTTGGTGACCCCTGGTCTACACCATAAAGCAGCGAGACAAGCAGTGAGGAAGAGGACGAGTTCTTTAGTTTTAAGAAACGAAAAATTTGTGAGTGAGAACAAACCTCGTCAAGAATTATCTAATTATTTAGCGAATAATTCATCAGACATTCAACAATTACATATGTATCCTTTCATAAAAGAACTGTTCATAAAATACTACACTACACTGCCATCAAGCACTCCAGTTGAGAGACTTTTTAGCATAGTTGGAAATTTCTCTCCTTCAAAGAGAAACAGAATGTCTGATCAATTGTTTGAGAAGTCACCGTTTGTAAAATTCAATAAAAATAAAAAGTAATTCAGTTGTTTCATAATATGTCATATATGATGTATATACTGTATATCTACACAAGTATAATATATATATATATATATCGTATCGCGATACATATCTTATTCATATATCTGTATCGTAACGAGATACATTTTTGCCAATGTATCGAGTATCGTATCGCGTTACTTTTTTTGGCCCCGATACACTCACTACCCTACTTGCTGAGATGGCTTATGAAATGTGATGAAAATGTTTTGAAAAAATGATGAAAATGTGTGGTAAATGGTAGTAGCTCATAGAATAAGGTAATCTCTATACAAAAGAATCACATATTTTTTATCACACACACACACATACACATTGCAATTAAACTTACGGAAGTACAAGTTTATCACTACACGATTAGTTAGGTATAATGGTGGTTCTATGGACTACTTCCAAGAAAGCAAAAGTTAATTTGAAAGGTTAACTAGTTAATTTTCAAAATCTGGGTTAATTTAGTTGGTAAGATTCCCAAATTAATTTAACTAGTTAATTTTGAAATTTATTGATCCAACCCTTATATAAATATATTTGTCCCAAAAGTCCCAATCTATTTCTCTTATGGAGTGAACATACAAAATTTAAATTAACCAAGAGAGTACCACCTGTTGAAAGAATTCCGCTAAAAGCGATTTATCTTTCCGAAAAATTCCACGAAATTGCAATTTCTTCTCTCATCACCAAAGGCCAAAGATTATCTGAGGATGGCAAGCAAAGTTGGGCCATTTAAAAGATGCATTCACAGGACAGCGTGAATTGCGCGTGACATTCCAGAATCCGAATTGTTAACCCCAGGATACAGTTTGTCAACATTTTGGCAGGCCATGTTCACCAAAAAGCGTATAGTTTATATATTGTGACATTACGGCTGAAAGGATTATCGTACAATGACCTTCGGCTACAGTTCCAGGTTCCAGCAGAGATTCTTAAAAGATGGTCCAACAGATGCAAGAAGTTGACGTCTCGTAAACAAGTTTATACGAAGCTGCTCTGTTGCTGGTGAACTCTAGACTGGCTGTCCATCAACATTACAAGGCAGAGTGGCAGAGGTCCGTGCTGCGTTCGACAGAAGCACTAAGAAATCTGTCCGTTGGGATGCACAAGAACTGCAACATTCAAAGTCGAGCATGTTCTGAATCTTGAATATCACATTGAAGAAGCGTGTATACCATCTGTAAGTCCTGCATGAGCTACGTGAAGAGGATTATGTAGTCAAGCTGCAATATGCTATGACCTGTTGCAGGATGTGGAAACGGACCTTATGGACAACGTGATATTCAGTGATGAGGCAACATTCCACGCCTGTGGAAATGTGAATTGTCACAGTTGCCGCACATGGGCATATGAAGTATTCCATGAAGTTGTGGAGTGGCAGCGTGACAGTCGTAAGCTCAATGTATGGCTCGGTGTTACCAAACGGAAGGTTTATGGGTCAGTCTTCTTTTAGAAATCTATTGTGCGTGGTGATATGCTGGGTATGCTTCGACAATTACTTGTACCACGGCTACAGCAGGATGGTATCGTCCATAACGTGGTGTTCCAACAAAATAATATACCACCACACTACGCCCCCATCTTTCGTGAGTACCTGAACCCAACTCTTTGGAAATCAATTGATCAGAAGAGGCGAAGGACTGCAATGGCCACCCCATCCCCGAACCTCACACCCCTTGACTTTTGCGTGCGAAGTTACGTGAAGTCAGATGTGTATCAGAAAAAAATTAGGGATCCGCAGAAACTTCGTGATAAGATTTGTGCAGCGTTAGAGAAGATCATGCTCAGAAAGCTCGAAAATGTGTTCCGCGCCACAGAGGAGAGGTGGTGGACACGATAGAATGCCATCAGATGATTTCTTAAATGAAGTAATATGATACTCTAAATATTTATATGTTCATTCTTTATATACATGTTCACTCCTTACAAGGAATAGATTGGGACTTTTGAGATTCCCCCCCCCCCCCCCCCCAGAGGTTGGTTCAAAATTACCTATACATCACGTATTCCTAAAAGAGAAAGAATTATTAGGTAATTTCGGTCAGGCTACCCTATATAAGAGCCCCACAAATTTTTTCCAAAACAAAACACGGAAAATTTGCAGTACAATATAATATGGGTATATTAAACACCTATATATAAGAGGTTAAAACAATGACCAATGAACGAAGCTAAATAATTCCAGTAAAGCATTAATACAACTATCTCGTAATTCACAGTGAGAAATGGAACCATACGAATGACAATTTAGAGTGCAGCATTTGGATTAACGCCATTTCATCCGTAAGACCATTGTGTGTATACATCTTTACGGAATAGTGACCGAATGAAGTCTGAAAATGTTTGTCACTTTCACAGAAGTCTCCGCCTACGGAAGCGGTGCCTGTACATCTCTCACCAATGTTTATTCAGAACGATGAGTCAGAGATTATGACGTATCCAACAAGGGACTATATTTCATTTCTCCCAACGGCTGACCAATCAGAGGAGAGAACAAAATTACACCTCAAATCCAATACTATTTCGTCAAAGTAGTTAAACTATTATCAGAATGTGGATGATACGTCTCATCGACGAAACATATATATTTATACTGTAGGTCCTGCAGTATTTATGCTGGCTATCCATTTCGTGTCAGCAAAAGTAACCATCTCTTCGGTTCCTGATGACGTCAGACAATTTTAACTAATCGAATTTCCCAGCACGGAAGAATGAAAAAAATCCATGAATGCGGTACAGAAAGGCTACTTTACATCGCCTGATATGCAACGGAGTAAGACAACTTTATCAGTTCGTTCTGACATATGCAGGGGACAGAAATATTACACGGAGGGTGAAAGAAAAAAAAAAAAAAAAAGAACTACAATTATGGAATTGTACAACGATAAGAATATTGGACTCTGACGATAAAAAGGCTTCACTTTTGGTTCACAGTAAAAGATGAAAGAGTTTGGAACAATGTCCAAAAAAAAAATAACGAATAAAAAAAAATATTGTGACGTGTGTCCGACTTAAGGTGGGTCATACATGATTAAAGATCTCGGTTTATAGAAAATTGCTCCCTTAATAATTCGCCGTGTACACAACACTACACAGTATATTTAATGCAAGCCCAAATAGAAATAAATAATAATAAAACGCCCTCTACCTAACATAAGGGATCTATGCATACTAAATAAGGACTATGTAATGAAATAAACTGTAACTGACATACGCACGCACATTCAGTGTCTACTGCAGCCAATCACCACTCACCATTTTCACTATTGATGTGTTAAAAATCCATTGTCTCAAAATAATTCATAAATTGGCTAATTTTTTTAAACTTTTTTATAAAGGTCTTACTGAAATCAATAACAAACGTTCTGGTCCGTCTAATTGAATTCATGTGAAAAATTTTGGAGATTTGTGTGATGATAAAATTGAAAAATCCGAAGTAAATTTACATTATTATATACATATTACATAAATGTTAAAAGTACTTTTCTGTACAGCTTCAGATGTACTTTGAGAAAATTTATTCCTTGTAATGAAGTCATTTGCATAATCTTATTACGTACTAATGTTTATTTTATTGTAATTTACAGACATGGGGGAGAGAGAGAGAGAGAGAGAGAGAGAGAGAGAGAGAGAGAGAGAGAGAGAGAGAGAGAGAGAGAGAACGCATCTTTGTTGACGCTATTTAAACAATGACAAAAAAATTCTAAGATATACCAACGTTTCGAAACAATCTTCACATTGGATCTTTGGATCTTTGAATACAGTCTGTGGGTTAAACGTATTCTGAAAAAGCTCTAACGGTTAAGACGAAACGTCTCCCCCCCCCCCACCAGGGCCGGATTAACCATTAAGCAAAATAAGCCCGTGCTTAGGGCATCAAGGGAAGGGGGGCACCACAGAAATTTTCCATTGTCGGATTTATCATGGATTTATTATACTATTATAATCGCGGCTTATAGCCTATAAGCTGTTGAAAACTGAATTATATATATTCATATATAGTATTTATTTTTTTTCATTGTTTGAATTTGTAGTGAACAACAACCCTTTTGAGAGAATAAATATATTTCGTTGTAATCACACACTTTACGCTTTGCGTTATTATTTTGTTTATATCAAATCTTTGAGCGCCATATTAAAAATACATATAGATTAAATATTTTCGTGTGCTATAGGAAGTTATTCTGAACGTGTGATTTGTGCATATAATATTAAATATATATTTTACATAATCATTTAGTATTGTTTTACAGAAAGATTTAGGTTTATAGAATTGTAATATAAATTAATATTAAAATAAAAGAAACTATAAACTCTCTATATTGCTGTTGTATCAAGTGATGTTTATCACGGCCATTATAATAAGATATACTGACCTAAGTTAATTAGCGTTGAAGAAGTTTATCTGTTGCTCTCTCTTCTTCTCTAGGGTAAGTCTATGAAGTGTACTTTATTTGTATATATAACAATATTTTATCATACACGTATCTTTATTTTATAATTTATTTATCTATTGTCATAACAGTATAAAAGAATTTAGATTGTAATAACCAGAGTGAATAATTTGTAATGTATATATAACATCAAACGTAGTTAGGACAATTTAGGCCCTAAGCAAATGTTCATATTTCCTATAATTAAATATTGTGTTTTAAATAAATAAATAAATGTAAATATAAAATGTGGCTCGTTAATAGTGAAATGTAAATATTGATATTTTTATAGATTGCGTATTATTAATTCTAATGTTAAGTATTTTTATTTTATAGGTTTCGGTTCCTTCTTTCGGTTCCTTCTTTTGGTTCCTTCTTTCGATTTGATTTGTATTCAACATTTCGAGTTGATATTTCGGTTGAGTTATATTTAATTGCCACTTATATTTAAATTGCCACTTTGGTTGTGTACGGTTCCCATTTTGTCTTTCTGAGAATAAAAGAACAAAGCCAAGATTGTGATATGTGTAACTGTGTTGATTGCCACATAATATACAAATAAAATATTCTTTTTATTTCTGTATTTTACAGACCCCAAGAACCAAGATGAAACGTGTTCAGTTAAGTGGTGCACAAAAGCGAAAACTATCAAAAGAGAAACAAGAGAAGACTTTGGATTTAGAGTCCAAGACTGCAAAGCTGACTGATTTCTTCACACAAGTTCCACGACCACAACGTCAACATGATATACCGATTCTGAATCAAAACCAATCTCCGTCATCAGAAGTGGACACAAATACCACTTTGATCACTTCAAAATCAAAATATGATGACGTTGGAATCACCGAGGTGTCACAAGCAGGTTCATCTACCACATGTCTCACTACTGATCTCACTTTGCCTGTAAATTCTCTTGATATCTCTACTGCAAATGTTGATTCAAGTTGCTTTACAAGACATTCTGGGGTTGAAATAATTGCTGAAAATGAAAGTTTAGTGGACCATGGTGATGGTGGTGAAATGAATCAGTCTGCAGAAGATGAAGTAAATATAGCAAAAGATCCAGGGTTGTGGCTTGATTTCTCTGCTGATGATGTGGCTTATTGGATTGCTTGTGGACCCAATGACTGTCAACACCACAATGGGCCATTTGACAAGTCTTACCGGCATTTCAGTAGTGGCAAACCAGCAAGATACTGTTCACAAAACCTTTTCGTTGGGACAAAAGCCAATGGTGAGAAATACAAGAGAGAGTGGTTATTGTATTCACCATCAACAGGATCAGTTTACTGTTATGTTTGTAAACTGTTTGCTCCTAAAAATGTCTCACATTTTGTTATAAGAGAAGGGTTCAGTGACTGGCGAAATACTATTGTAATTGATCATCATGAAAAAAGCACTACTCACCGAGACTCTATGCTAACATACTTAACTCGCAGACAAGGTGCGGGGTTGGGACAACAGTTGGAAAAACAAATTCAGGAAGAGTGTGATTACTGGGAACATGTCTTGAGGCGTGTCATAGCTGTTATTTGTACGTTAGCTGAACGTGGCTTGTTTTTCGAGGAACAGAAGAAAGATTTAGATCATTGCAGAATGGGAATTTTTTAGGGCTGCTTGAGCTCATAAGCCGGTTTGATCCATTTTTAGCAGGTCACATTTTGAAATATGGAAATTCTGGCAAAGGAAATCCTTCTTACCTGTCCAAAACCACCTGTGAGGAACTCATTCAACTAATGGCTCAAAAGGTCCACGCACTCATTGTTGACGAAGTAAAATCTTCTGGTTATTTTAGTTTGTCAGTTGATTCAACACCAGATCTATCACATATCGATCAGTTAAGTGTTGTACTTAGGTACTTAAAAGATGGACAGCCTATTGAACGCTTTTTAACCTTTCTGAAAATGAAAAGCCATACTGGTGAGGAAATGGCAAATCAGGTGTTGCAGTACTTACGTGAAGTTTGTAAGCTAAACTTTTCAAAATGTAGGGGTCAATCTTACGACAACGCTGCCAACATGTCTGGGCGTTATAAGGGGATGCAGCAAAAAATTTTTAGAAACAAACAAGTTTGCTATATATGTGCCCTGTGCAGCCCATTCACTAAATCTGGTAGGCCGAAGTGCTGTTGACTGCTGTCAAGAGGCGGTTAATTTCTTCTCTACAGTGCAGTTGCTCTATACCTTTTTTTTAGCTTCAACCAGCAGGTGGGAAATTCTTAAAGGTTGTATTGGAAATGAAAGTGTCTTAAAATCCCTCTCTGATACCAGATGGGAGGCACATGCTATGGCAACAGCAGCAATTTTGAAATCTTTCCTTAAAATTTTAGAAGCGTTAGAATGTATAGCTGAAGACCAGTCACAAAAGGGAGACACTAGAAGAGAAGCAAATAATATTGCAAATAAGATGCAAGAGCTAGAATTCGTTTTTATGTTGAATTTTTGGGATGAGATTTTGCAAAATTTTCATAGAGTAAGCAAAGTTCTACAGAATAAGGATGTGAACTTAAAAACATGTGCAGATCTGTATGGATCATTAGCTGACCAACTGTGCACTTCACGAGATGAATTTGAAAGATATGAAGCAGCTACAAAGGAAATGCTACCAGATGTTGATTACAAGGCAGCTCAAACTCGCAAACGTATCAGAAAGAAGGTACCCAATGACGGAGATGCACCAGAAGTATATCTGAATGCCAGAGATAAATTTCTTATCACCACCTTTTACACAATTGTTGACAAACTTGAAACTGAGATGAGAAGAAGAGGAGAGATATACAAAGAAATAGCAGAGATATTTTCTTTTCTAAGTGATGTGCCACATAATGTCACCACTTCATCATCTACTGAAATTGAAAGGTATTCTCAGGGTTGTAAAAAGATGATTGATACTTACCCAGAGGACTTGAACACTAATTTCTCTGCTGAGCTTCAGCAGTTTCACTCATATGTGTGCCATAAGTTCAGTGCAAAAAAAAAATGTAAAAACAAGATTCAGTCATGCTGAACTTTATAAAATAATTGTAGAAGACAATATTGAGTGTGCCTTCCCAAATGTAGAAATTGCCTTTCGTATATTTTTAACATTAATGGTCACAAATTGCTCAGCTGAGCGTTCATTTTCTCAGTTGAAGTATATTAAAAATACCAACAGAACAACTATGCAACAAGGCAGGCTGGATGCCTTATCTCTACTAAGTATAGAAGCAGATGTGTTACGTAAGATTAGTTTTGAGGATCTGATCAAAGACTTTGCAATTAAAAAAAGTAGGAGAAAACTTTTCAAATATAAATGAAGTGGAAGTATACAAAAATAAACATTATTTTTCCATCGTACTATAAGTTTTGTTTCATTTCAAAAAATAAAATTTTATTTTATGGTTTATTTTTGTTTATATTTTGAATTACATATATATGGGGCACCAAAATCTTTTAAGTGCTTAGGGCCTCTAAAGGTCTTAATCCGGCCCTGCCCCCCACATACAGTGTGTAATATATATATTATATATATATATATATATATATATATATATATAAACTAAACAATGCATATTAAACAAGAAAGCGCTTCGTTTGTGTGGCCAAAATTGAAGGATGGCAAAAACTTAAGTTTGTTTTATGTATGTACAATGGATTGTACATGGAAATCACAAAAAATAATCAATACGACATTGAGCAAAGTCTTAATTATATATATATATATATATATATAATATATATATATATAGAGAGAGAGAGAGAGAGAGAGAGAGAGAGAAAAACGTTCGTTTATTAGGATGAAAACACACACACACACACACATATATATATATATATATATATATATATATATATATATATATATATATATATATAGGAAAATTTTACGTACATAAATTTTACTATTTTATACAACTCTTTTCATCTTTTTTTTTAAGTTCTCCCTTTAAAAGAGGGGGGGGGGGGGGTAGGGGGCCTATCTCGCGTGTTTTCTATTGAAAAAAATGTAGCTATAATAACTTTTAAAGTTGACGTGATCTATGAATTATGGAAGTACATTTTTATTTTTCCCCCCAATGAAATAATATCGCCCGAAGAGATTATTGTCATGAAGTACCATGTAAGCACTATGGCTGTTCAACCATGTTGCATGATACTAAAAAAAAAGAAGAAAAAAAAAGAGATAAGGAACATGGTTAACACGGAGTTATTGTGGGGTTTTATGAGCTAATTTCCTCGTATTATGCTTTTCATACGCTGTAATATTAAGTTTTTATGTATTGAAGTGGGGTCTTCCACCGCCCCCTCCAAGTGAATTGCATCGTGTTTCATCATTCATCGATTGGTTTATACTTTAGTACATGAAAGCGCTTGGAATGTCTAGTTAATGAAGATATATCGTTGTGTATAATGATCTCAAAGTTCTGCAAGGGGGGAATTGCCAAACACAAGTTGCAAAAGATTAGGAATGTCGATAATAATTAATATGGTGTTTTTATTAACGGTTTTTTTTGTTTGTTTTTACTACTTAATAATTACTTATAACCTCGATAATCTATGCGAATATGTAACTATACAAGCTGTTTTGTGTAGAGGGTTAATTCTTTTACAGTAAAAAGATCAAATGAAGAACAGGAATAGCTTATTAACGAGTTCTTTGTAACTAACACTATATCGGATGAGTTTTTAAACGTGTAAACCACTTTGAAAGGTTTGTATTCTTTTTATTAAATGAAATAAAAGAATGACATTTTTATTATATCTTCTCTACACATAGAGAATTAATTCCCTGGTGCAAAACATGCTTTATGTGATGTCGTCTCAGCTCATTAACTCTTTGCACACGAACAACAAAATTTTGTAGTACTCTGGACGGAGTATCTGTTGAAAACTGAGAATTTTCTTGTTCAGTTGATGCTTTCAGTTCTTCTGCTGTGTGTGGATTCTGTTTGAACACTATCTTTTAAATAATTCCACAGATAAAAAGTCACACGGGTTGAGATCTGGGTATGTTGGTAACCATGATCTTCCTTTATCATAAACAGCGGGAAATATTTTGGACAAGACTCTTCCACCAAAAGTATCGTGTAAAAGGTGAAGCACCTCATCACTAGTGTGAAGTCTGCCTTAGGTTATGCACCTCTTAATGCAAAACGATTGTAATATTGTCCAAATTTTTTTTTAAATATTCCATGTTTTGAATCACCTGAAGATCAGGGGCCCCAGCCTTCTTCAGTTAGCCTTATAAGGCTAACTAACGAAAATATCACGACCTAACCTAACCAATCGTTAGGTCAACTGTACTCCCTTGACGATTGGTTAGGTCGTGATATTTTCGTTAGTTAGCTTTATAAAGCTAACTAAAGAAGGCTGGGGGCCCTGATCTTCAGGAGGTCCCATGTTTTTATTTAAGTTAATAAAAAAAAAAGAATACAAACCTTTTAAAGTGTCAGATATTTGAAAAAAATCACCAGATATATGGGTTAAAATAATACTTTTAAATTCCATTTAACCATAATATTAGAATAATTTTAAAAAATGGAATGAAAATAAGTAAATTAATAAATGGAAGTTAATATTTTAAGAATTTATATAACTAAGTTACGCCTCCGCTCTTTCCATCCATTTTGCCATAGGCTAATGGAAGCTTATTAAGCCTAGGCCACCATAATAATTACAGTGGAGAGCCGACTTTACTATTTCCTAATTTCGTGAAAAGCCACTTCTGGTATAACTGTCTTTAATATATATATATATATATATATATATATATATATATAACGTAAAGAACGACGCTTGTATAGAAGACATTCCGCGCAAGATGAGGAGGGAGAACGAACAAATGAAAAAATGAGGTAACCACCCGGGAATCGAACCCGGGATCTTCCGATTGCCGGTCAGATATGATAACCATTACACCATTGGCCTCACTCGATCAGAAGCCGTAATTCTCCTACATACGCGCAGAAACCAATGCCCCGAGGGGGGCACCTCCCGCATGCCGCACATATATACATTTTCAACTGCAAAGAACACGGGTGGTTACCTCATTTTTTCATTTGTTCGTTCTCCCTCCTCATCTTGCGCGGAATGTCTTCTATACAAGCGTCGTTCTTTATGTTAATTATACTGCGTGTTCTTTGCAGTTGAAAATGTATATATGTGCGGCATGCGGAAGGTGCCCCCCTCGGGGCATTGGTTTCTGCGCGTATGTAGGAGAATTACGACTTCTGATCGAGTGAGGCCCATGGTGTAATGGTTATCATATCTGACCGGCAATCGGAAGATCCCGGATTCGATTCCCGGGTGGTTACTTCATTTTTTTCATTTGTTCGTTCTCCCTCCTCATCTTGCGCAGAATGTCTTCTATACAAGCGTCGTTCTTTACGTTAATTATACTGCGTGTTCTTTGCAGTTGAAAATGTGTGTGTATATATCTTCTATATATCTTCTTCTCTATTATTTTTATATATATAAAAGAGGAAGTTTGTTTATTGGTTTAGTTGTTCGCTATAGAAAACCAAACGGTTGAACTTACAAATTTTAAAATAACTTCATAATAACCAGTTTTTTACAAGGAATCTAATGGTGCTATTTATTTATTTATTTATTTAAAATTTATTTATTTATTTAAAATTTAACGAAAATAGCACGACTTAACCTAACCAATCGTCGATGCCGTACAATTAACCTAAAATAAATAAATAAAAAAAAATTTATTGTTTTCCATTCAATTTAGGTTAGGTTGGTTAGGTTGGTTAGGTTGGTTAGGTTAGGTTGGTTAGGTTAGGTTGGTTAGGTTGGTTAGGTTAGGTTGGTTAGGTTAGGTTGGTTAGGTTAGGTTGGTTAGGTTGGTTAGGTTAGGTTGGTTAGGTTAGGTTGGTTAGGTTAGGTTGGTTAGGTTAGGTTGGTTAGGTTAGGTTGGTTAGGTTAGGTTAGGTTGGTTAGGTTGGTTAGGTTAGGTTGGTTAGGTTAGGTTAGGTTGGTTAGGTTAGGTTGGTTAGGTTAGGTTGGTTAGGTTAGGTTGGTTAGGTTAGGTTAGGTTGAGTCGTGATATTTTCGTTAAAGCTTAACCTAACCTAACTTAACCTAACCTAACTTAACCTGCTAGCTATTTATTTATTTATTTTATAAATAAAATTTAATGAAAATAGCACGACTTAACCTAACCAATCGTCGATGCCGTACAATTAACCTAAAATAAATAAATAAATAAAAATTTATTGTTTTCCATTCAATTTAGGTTAGGTTGGTTAGGTTGGTTAGGTTAGTTAGGTTAGGTTGGTTAGGTTAGGTTAGGTTGGTTAGGTTAGTTAGGTTAGGTTGGTTAGGTTAGGTTGGTTAGGTTAGGTTGGTTAGGTTGGTTAGGTTAGGTTGGTTAGGTTAGGTTGGGTTGAGTCGTGATATTTTCGTTAAAGCTTAACCTAACCTAACTTAACCTAACCTAACTTAACCTAACCTAACTTAACCTGCTAGCTATTTATTTATTTATTTTATAAATAAAATTTAATGAAAATAGCACGACTTAACCTAACCAATCGTCAATGCCGTACAGTATAAAGAATCCTCTTCTCTTAATAAAAATAAACAAATAAAATTTTTTTTATTTTTTTATTTATTTTTTTAGGTTAATTGTACGCCCTTGACGATTGGTTAGGTTAAGTCGTAATAGTTTGGTTAAAGAGAAAATATTCGACCTTCAGCTGGGATATTTTAGAACCCGCACGAAGGGCGGGTTTTAGGTTACCCGGGCAACGCCGGGTAACCTGCTAGTATATATATATATTAGTGATGGATCGAATAACCGCAACCGCAACCGCACTACAACCGCACAAAAATTCACAACCGCAACCGTAACCGCAACCGCCGTTCCATAAGTGCGGTTGCGGTTGTAAAAGCTTAGTTAATTTTAATTTTAGGTTAATTAGAAATATTTTTTTTTAAAAAGAAAATGATGGGTCTCCTTATGCGTGGAGCGGGAACGTTGTACGATGAGAGGCGTTGCCGCTTGAAAGGTGAAAATGCAGCAAAAATATTATTCTTGAAATTCACACTGCCTGTCATTAAGTTTGACATCAGTTTTTCAAATGAATAATAATCCATAACTTTCCAATGGGTGGAGACTGGGGAAAGTGGTAGGTGGGATGAACAGTGCGATGGGTCCTCGTCCCTCATCCTGGTAACACACTTAGTGCAAAATATGGTTTTAATTAATTTGACCTATTCTTTCATAATAGCTATATAAGTTTAGAATATACTTCATTTAAATAGTATTTATTTAGTAAATACCTTATGTTGAACACAAGTTTTGCAACACACAAATAGCGGTAGCGGTGTATTGCAAAACTTGTGTTGAACTTAAGGTATTTACTAAATAAATACTATTTAGTATATATTATGTACCAAGTGTGGCTAAATCGCACTATAGTGGCTAAATCCAGTTAATAATTACGCATTTTTCCTAGTATATGATAACCGCAACCGCAACCGCGGTTGGAAAAAATTCGACAACCGCAAACACAACCGCAACCGCGGTTGTGAAAAACCGACCACTCGATCCATCACATATATATATATATATATATATATATATATATATATATATATATATATAAATTGCAATTGACATTACATCCTTTTGTATTTAATTCATATACAAAATAATTTCACTGTTTAGCATTCCAAATAAATATGCATACAAGCCTAATGCTATAAACCTAATTGAAAAAGAGAGAGATATTGCACAATATGATTACTGAACCCAGAAGGGAACTTCGGCTTAATGGGACAGTTTTAATTTGTATGACTTAGGTTATATTCCTCACTTCCTACTTGGTAATCTTCATATACCGGATACCGGATGCATTACTTATTTGTTTTGATGTGCGGGTACTTTAAGATAAGACCAGTCAAGCATTTGACACGAATTTTACACGTGTAGGATAAATTTGTTTGGTAAAGATTCGGTAGAACACATCCACCCAAACTATTGACGAAAATAGGTTTTTCTGGTGTATTTCATCCTGTTTTAATTTAATGTGACCTTTATTTTTGGCGCAAATGTACCGATATGGAGATCCCCCCCCCCCCCGGCTTTGAAGAGGGAAACTGTGGGCTAAAAAGGCCAGAATCAATTGAAACAGCATGAAATACACCACAAAAACCTATTTTCTATTTTCGTCAGTAATATTCACGGCAAAAGTAACCTAACCTAACCCAACCTGGTACTACTTACCTTTCCGGGTATAATCGCTTATGGCGTTGGATACCACAAAGGTTAATTGAATGCCCGGTTAGGTCTACTGTATGCCCTTGACAATTGGTTAGGTTGTGATATTTTCGTTAGTTTTAACGAAAATATCCCGACTTAACCTAACCAATCGTCAAGAGCGTACATTAGAACCAGTCGTGATATTTTCGTTAAAAGTAACGAAAATAACACAACTCAACCTAACCAATTGTCAAGGACATAGTTCACCTAACCGGGCATTCAATTAACCTAACCGGGCATGGGTACCCCATAATGAATTCGGGACCCGGAAAGGTAAGTAGTATCCCTAACCTAACCTAGGCCAAGATGACGTCCAATTCGGACTGGGAGCACCCACCACGGACAGCCATTCTAAAGTGACTGTTGAATCCAAATATCAGCCGCCGCTGATTGGCTAATGATAATAACATGACTACATACGTCACACGACGAGATGGTTTGACAATAATGGCGCCAAAATTTAATAATTTCAAAAATAAATATCTCGATAAATAAGAAGTTCCGCCAAAATTAGTATAGAATAAAATATTCTTGTTTTTTTCCCGCTCTATCTCGCTGTATAAATATCAATATAGAGTTTGGTGGATGTGTTGTACCGAATCTTAACCATTTGTTTTATTCCATATATATATATATAATTATTATATATATATATATATATATATATATATATATATATATATATATATATATACACACACATATATATATATATATATATATATATATAATATATATATATATATATAAGCAAAGAACCACAGGGAAAAGGAAAAGGAACACGAAATCCGAGGGCTTTCGTGATATATTCACATCTTCAGGGACAAGAAAGAAATATTTCTTTCTTGTCCCTGAAGATGTGAATATATCACGAAAGCGCTCGGATTTCGTGTTTCCTTTTCCTTGTGGTTCTTTGCTTATTAAAAAGATCACGTGTTGTTCTGTGATTTTATTGCATATAGATATATATATATATATATATCAGTGGTGACTCCAGGTCTTCAAGACTACTCGGGCTCTTTTAAAATTTTCAAGTTTACATATGAGCCGACATTTAAATGCATGACAATTACTGTACTTAAGATTATCAATAAAATAAATAAATACATACCTCGGTAAAAAAAATTATTTGAATTTTATTTACTTGAACATAAAGTCCAAGCGTCTTGGTTTTAAAGCAAATTCTTTTAATATTCGGTCATGTAATTCCTTTTTGCCCATGGGTGGGCTATACTTCTCAGAATACTTATAATATTAAAAATAAATCAGATTATTTAAGAAAAGCGAACCACCTCACATTGCGGCAAAAATCAAACTGCACCGCCGCCCAAGGCAGTTGAAGGCACGCTTATCGAAACGTAAAAAGTTACCATGTATCGCCAGAATTAAAAGTTGTGCCTCTACAAGGCCGAAGGATATAAGCCCGAGTTGAAATGTTTTTTCTTTATAAAAAAATTAATAGGAGGAAAAACGTATTTTATTTAATAAGAATTAGAAGAAGGACTATTATGTAACCGTATGCAAGCAAATAATTATTCATTAAAAGAACTTTAAATATACGATATTACTTATACTTTCTCGGGCGTAATGTCTTGCGCCCGAGTAAAGAGTAAAGGATCTTGAAAGATTACACGAAAACTTAATGTGTCAATATAGTATTTTTATAGGAAGTAAGGGTATCTAAATGCGCTCAAAATTTGCTTGCGTGACGAAGGCTAGACAGAAAAATAGTAACATACTACCAGCCAAAAACCATTTTTACAATTTGTATTTAAAACTTTTTTTTTAAACTTAAATCTATAAATACACAATTTTATCTCTCATGCTTCTCCTTGCCCCTTGCCTCTCGGGCTCAGCCCGAGAAGCCCGAGTGCAGGAGTCGCCACTGATAGATATATATATATATGATACACACAGACCGTGCATGGCACAAGGAACTCTTCTGGAAAAATCAAATCCACTATAGCCCGAATAAGTAATGGTAAATGACAAACACTATTTTTTTCTTCTTTTTCATGATGTTAGCCCGACGTGGGCAAGCCACGGGTCACTCGTAAAGAGGCGCCAAAAATATAGCTTCCCTCACCAGCTATATGCAAAGCAGATAGGATCCAGCTTTGGGACAGGATCTAGAGGTTACAGGCCTAGTGTTGAAAACCGGTTTGTAAATTCCCCTAAAAATCGAAAACCGAAAGAAAAAACCGGTTTTATCGATTGATTTTTATTTGGCTCAAACTTGCGCGAACGTGCAGCTACGCGCTACAGCGCACAAAAAATAACTTCGAATACATTACCTATTAAGTTAAATTGTGACAAACTGACAACTGCTCTTCAGTATAATTTTTGCCTATCTGGCAACTCGATCTTCAGTTTGTCTCATCATGTAGGCTGTAGTGTAGAGTCAGTCGACTAAAGCCCTATTCGCAGTATAAGACCCTTAATGCCCTTTGTTTCTTAAGATGTCATTTCCAAAATAGGGATAAAATCTAAATTAATTTATATATTTTTTCTTACACGAAGAGTCAATTTTCTGTTTTCTAGGTAAAGTTTTTTTTATTAAAAAATTTTATTTCAATGTTTTTTCCAAAATAGAGAGAAATTTCATTTTTATTCTTTATAATTTTTGTACAAAAAGAAGTTTATTTCTTTCTAAGTATAGATGTTTTATTTTAAAAAATTATTTCAAATCTAAATTGTTTGAATAATGTATTATTTTGGCTAAAATAAAATATGTCAAAGTTGTCATTTTCTTATTCATATGCATACATATGATGCTGCATTTTTGCATTCTTTTGACCAAAAAATAGGCGATAAGCTATGCTTGTTAAGAGTTAAAGTCAGTACCTTTCAATTGTGGCTTTTAAAAATTACTATACTTTTCGGTCATAACCGGTTAAAACCGGTTTTCAAAAACAAAAAAACCGGATCGATTAAAAACCGGTTCGTGAAGTTTCGATTATTTTTCAACACTAGTTACAGCTACACCTAGCCTACTACATCCAGAACCTCAATATAAGCAAAAGACTCGTTGCATTCGCGTCGAATTGAATACATCAAAGAAAAAAGCAGGTAACTATTGTTTTTAGGCAAAAACCAAAACTTAAACCTCAACTGGCAAAATTGAGCGTCCACTTTTCAAGGCACAGCACATAACATGTCCGTTTCATGATGGGATTGAACTCAGAATGGTCCCCTGAGGTTTTTTGATCCACTATAGTGGATTTAAATTTCCCAGAAGAGTTCCTTGTTCCATGCACGGTCTGTGTGTATCATGAAAAAACCTCAGGGGCCCACTCTGAATTCACAATCCCCTATATATATGGGTTACGTCGTGGCCAATGTCGTAACACCGCTTCCAGGAGATCAGCGAAGTTAAGCGACATTGGGTCTGGGTAGTAGTTGGATGGGAGACCGTCCTCCGCGCCCAGATTATGTAGCGACCCGTGGTTCGGATCCCACGTAAAGCTGTACGTCCCCTCCGTCATATGACCTTAGATGTTGCGAAGGAGGTTAAACAATACCAATAAAAAAAAATATATATATATATATAGTGGACCTAGTTTTAGCCGTTTAAGGTGATAATGATTTAATTGTATGCAATGATTAATTGATGCAATGACTGATTGCTTATTAATGAAAGGCTGGGTTAATAATTTATGATGTCATACAGTATCACCGATTGGAATAAATGGTTATTTGATTAGGCCCACCATACTATTGGAAGTGACAGGTATGGCAGCGAGGTCACCAGCTTGGTTTACACCCAAGCAAATTAATATTAATAAGGTTATAAAAGACACCTTATAGTTTTGTATTTTATTATGAAAATAAAGCCGTTATTTATTCACTGTGATATGACAAAGAATTGACAGTAATTAATTGATAGTTTTACGTTATGCTTATGACATAGACTTAGCTAATAAGATGAAATGTTAATAGCTTAATTGACACGTAATAAGTAATGTACTCATTGATGGTATGTAAATGGCATGCGACATGGAACATTGAATGGGCCTAGTAAATGATATAAAGAATGCACGTGCGTTTGGTACATTGAATAGAATACGTGACACTGATTAAGTAGGCTAAATGATTGCATGGATGCACATAGAATAATTGATGCGGCCTAATAATAATGGATTGAAATGCTTGACAATGATTACACAAATATCATTTATATATAAGACCATTATGTGATGTTAAGTGATTACGTCAAGAGAATATTTAGTTAACACACAAATATATGAATTGAACATAATAACGGATGATACGCGGAATTACGGTATTGAAATGGCACTTGAATTGCAGAACAGGCCTACTGCGTTCTTTCACGAGTCAGTTGGAACGCTTAATTACACACTTTGGGAGTATAGCCTACCGTTCGGCGGTAGGCTAATGTAGGCTTCACAAGAGTACTTAGAATAGGAGGTACTTATCTTAGGACGATGTAACCCTGTTGAAGGCGGGTTGAAGACGAACCTATTAATGTAGATTCGAGTTGTCGTTGTCCGTTAAGCCTCTCGAGATGATGGATGTAGGCTTCGTACGGAGGCCTGAGGTGATGTTACTTCTCGAGGTGCAGGCTGGCCTTAAATGATCTTGCAGGCGTAGGCCTGAGGTGCTGAATATATCTCGAGGAATGTAGAGAAACTTGAAGGCTTGATGATAAATCTTAGGCCTTGAAGGAAGTAGCAAGCCACGCCTCCGGCCGGAGGCCGGAAGGCGGTTGAAGTGATTAGATCTACTCGACGAAGTAGAATGCGATTGTCGGAGTGAGTGAGTGAGAATGAATGCGAGTGGAAGCTCGCTTTTATACGTAGTTCCTGTGACGTAGGACTTCGCGCCAATTCTTAAGACGCCTTGTGAGCGCGTCCTTTTGTTGATAAGGGCTTGCGCTCGCGCCTTTTGGGAAGAAACAGACTTTCCATTGTTTGATTGTTTGCCCACGTGTGTTTTCCAAGACTGTTTGATGATAGCGTGGAAGGAAAGGATTTCTGTCTATTTGTTGGTCTATTTCTTGTCGATCCGCTACATATATATATATATATATATATAACAAGTGCGTACACTGTTAACATAATACTACATGCATAAAACGTGACCAGGTCGGAGCACCGCTTCCCGTGATATCAGCGAGATTAATCGACGATGTTCAATAGTTGAATGGGTAACAATCCTTCGCACTCAGATGATGTAGCGACTGGTAGATAGTTCGGATTCAACATAAAGCTGGAGGTCCCCTCCGTCAAATAACCTTTGTTATTACGAAGAAGGTTCAAAACCCAAATAGCTACTTTTCCGTTATCTGCCCCTTGATGATTGGTTAGGTTAAGTCGTGATATTTTCGTTAAAGCTAACGAAAATATTACGACTTAATGTAACCAATCGTCAAGGGCGGTACAGTTGACCTAACCAGGCATTGACGATTGGTTAGATTAAGTCGTGATATTTTCGTTAGCTTTAATGAAAATATCACGACTTAACGCAACCACTCGTCAAGGGGGCAAATAACGGAAAAGTACCCCCAAATATACCCAAACATTATTATTACGATTATTATACGTGTAAAAACGACCTACTTGCTTCTTAATTCTTTGTATCCATAAATGTGGGTGATGAAATTAATAATATTTACTCGACTTTTATATTCTAATATCTCCTTCAATGTGTACACAATTCTAAAGCGATATAAACATAATATAAATTCATAAGAGCTATGAATTGAATATAATATGCGATATTAATAAATCTTCATATATGATACTCTCTTCAACTAACATTAATTACACGTTGAGAGATATAGTTACAATTCAATCATTGAAAAATGGCGTTTAATGGGATTCACTTGTATTATCTTTACGAGGGAGAATAAAGCAACTTGAATACATTAAGCTTTTATCTGCTTCTCTAAATATCATTTTAAATTATTTCATTGTTAAATCTATTGTTGTTTATAGTCCAGTTAATGCATTGTGGATGTAAAAGGTAGCTTATATTACCTACGAAAGTTATGAATTCCAGCGAGATGCGATAAAAATAGAAACCCTTTATTTAATCTATAGAAAACGGAATGCGTTAGGTATTTCAAAGAACACGCTTTTTTATTAGGGTAACTTTAATTAATATAAAACTTTTTCTCGAACGGTTATTTTCAAAAGCAGCCTCTCTCATTCAAAGGCAGTCATCTAAATTTAGTATTGATTTACGTATTTCGAGGAGAATTCTCTTTAGCCAATAGTTAGAGAGAGGTGTAAAAAAAATATTTTGGTAAATATTTACTATTACACCGGTCTCCAGTAGAAAGTTTTAAAAGCTAGTTTTCAATGTGTTGAATTAAAAAATGATACTCATTTCCGTCGCAAATGATTTGTTAAAGAATTATTGAAGCTTAAAGCTTTTAAAACTTTCTACCCTTTTTTACCTGGGGGACCTCCAGTGGGAACCGGGAGTTTTTGGGTGGGGAGAATCACAAAAACGAGTGGTTTCCGAAGATTTTGAAAGTCAGATTAATACAAAACACATCAAAAACCATAGGAAAAACAAATTTCACCTTCAAAACTGGCCGAACCTAACCTAACCTAACCTAAAACAACCTAACCTAACCCCTAACGTTATCCAAAATTATCAAATATTAAAAATACCTTAATCACATGAATTGCCAGGCTGAGGCTCGTCCTCTTCTTCTGAAGATTCGTCCAAATCTTCAATAGTCTGGGGTCACTGTCGGTTTTTCAATGTTTTTCAATGTGAATTCAGGGGGGGGGCTGAATTTGTTATCTTAAAATGGGCCAAGGGCCATATATATTATATATATATATATATATATATGATGAATATATATATGAATAATATATATATATATATATATATGTCGGGGTGTGTATTTTCACTTAGATTCTTTCCCACGTTTTCAAGTGAAGTACATACCGCCGCGGTGGATAAAACTAATCAAGTTCCAACTATGGAGATGGTTTGGTACCTTCAGAGTTTACATTAAAAGAAGTTTGAAGTAATTTTATTTTTTTTCTGATGTGTTTCAATATCTGAAAACTTTTGAGGAAACCTTTTCAGTAGTAGTCAGTCAATCATCTTCAAGTAAAGGATCAAATGAAAAATGATTCATAAATGTTGCTGAATTCATCGTTGTACTGTGAGTGAATCATTATTTTATTGAGTAAAACTTGGTTATAACAGTGGTTGAAAAATATAGGTAACATTTTTTATTTTTGCTAGATTCATGGAGGGCCGGATATAAACTACTGACGAGCAGGATTCGGCCAGTTGGCCATCACTGAACTAGACGAAGGAGTCTAGTGGTTGCGCTTTGCTCTGAAACGCGTGGGAGGGGTGGGGTAATCTCAAAGAATGGAAGGAAAGGGAAGAAAATAAACGAGGAAGTATAAGAGATGGGTACGGGGTAGAGAAAGAGGAAATAAACGGAAACGAAGAAGAGTAAAAACGTCCCGGATCAACGAGACGCACTCCGCTGGATGTCCGGGTTTAAACCGGACGTACTCAGTTGGGAGGACAAATTCTTATTGTAGTTTTGGGAATTCGATCCCCCGAGGTCCACGAACACTACAGGAAGACACATAGACCCCCATAAAAAAGTGACACCTTTTCGCAGGATAGAAGAGAAGAACTCTCTACCCCCAACGTAACCACGTTGTTCGTGATTTCTGGAACGATTACAATACCTATCAGGATTCCTAATTTTAAGACGGGTGCAGATGAAAAATCATTCAAAATAATGATAAACTTTATTAGGAGGATACAATAAATAGATAAGAAATTATTCTTTAATCCATATCGTGCCAATCTTCGATAGAGAAAATTATGAATCTGGTAACTGCGTTTCATTTCAAAAGTTAATCTATTTATTTTTACTCTCTTTTCCACAATCCTTTATCATAACATCCACGAAACCCATTTCCCCACTACGTGGGAGTAAGTGTCCCCGGAGTGTCACTTAAGTCAGTGCAGAAATTGGGTAAATAGCCGGCCCAATCCCCATCTGATGCCAGCGGCTGGGAGCAAACTCAGAGCATTACCGGCCAGAACCCGACTCCGTTACTACCGAGATACCGGGCGCTTTATACTTGAATGCATTTTTATTTACACGTCAATATTATTTCATATTTTGTTGCAATATTTATTGTTAAAAAACGTGAATAATATTTCAAATAACAAAATCCTTGTTAAATTTTTAAAATTTTACCATCGTAACGATTAATTTGAATAACTAAATTATTTTAAAATACACTACTACGATAGATTATTCTTGAAGGACCTCTGCCCATCGGATCGACGATATCCTAACATCGACACTCTAAAATACTAACCTAACTTAATTAATTTTACATTCTATAGATAAGAATACTGTAGGTTAAGTCGATCAGATGTCGTAGTCCCCGTCCTAAAATAGCAAACGCAAAAATTATTTGGGATGTCACGGGTACCCGAAGGGTAATGTACTACTCGATGACACCCGACCCGATCGGGTAAATGCTAAAAAATCGGGTACGGGTAGTAAAAGCCAAATTCTAATTTAATTTTAATTTATTGTTTTGCAGGTTTTCTTGATATATTTTTTGTATAATATTTTTTAACAAAACATTCAAAATGGCAAATCGTAGTATGGTTTGGGGCTATTTTGTCATTGATAAATTTGATAATAGTAAAGCCAAGTGCTTGAACTGCACACAGTTAATAAGTCGCGGTACTAAACCAACAAATTTTGGAACGTCTTCAATACCCGATCGGGTATTACACTTCGGGTACCCGTACCCGATTACCCGGTAAAAGCGCTACCCGTTGCATCCCTAAAAATTATATATATATATATATATATATATATATATATATATATATATATATATATATATATATATATACAGGGTGGGCCGTAAGTTTCCATACATAGGAAATAAGCATTTTTTTTATGGATAACCATTTTTATTTATATAATATGCTCTACATGGTTGCCATTGTTTTGAAAACACATTTCAATACGTGTTCCCCACTGTTGATGAACACGCATTAGCACAGTTGACGTTATGCTTGTAATGGCGTTGGTGATACGTTCCTTTAGATGATTTATGTCTCGTATCTTTTCCTGATACACCATGGCCTTCAAGTGCCCCCAAAGATAGAAATCAAGGGGGGTGAGATCTGGGGATCTGGGAGGCCACTCCACAGGACCACGCCGACCAATCCAAGCATCCGGAAACTGCTGATCCAAATACCGACGCACGTGAAGACCATAATGAGGTGGAGCTTCATCTTGCTGGAAGTAAACTGGGAAGTTACCTTCCTCGTTTAGCAGGGATGGGAAAATCTCTTCTTGCAACATGTTAAGATACCTTTCGGCATTAAGATTTCCACTGACAAAAATTGGTCCAATAATTCTGTCACCCCATATTCCGGCCCACACCATCACTTTACCGGCACCTTGCATCTTCGTCGGACTCAGCCAGTTAGGGTTAGCATTACTCCAATAACGTATGTTTTGCCGATTAACCTCTCCATTGACGTAAAAATTTGCTTCATCAGTAAACAAGATCTTACGTCAAACGCATATTCTTAGGGTATCTGAAACATAAAAACAAACGTTTAATTTTTCCTATGTATGGAAACTTACGGCCCACCCTGTGTATATATATTATACTGGTCAAAAAAACAAACGCAATTAGCTTGCATATGGTGTAAAATTTAAGTTGTTAGTGGTATTATCACAGTTTCAAGATTATGGTTAAATGTTTGTTCAAATCTTTTAAAGCCACTTAGTGCATGTTTTTAAACCTGACTAATCCCGGCTAAGACGCCATTTTGTTACAAACAATAAACAGAGATTAAATTGAATGTATTCTTTATGAAGGCATGCATTTTTTCTTTGACTTCACAGAATACACACTGCCCGTTGAGAAAACCAAACTTTTTCCCGCGATTGAGGCATGCCACGACTCTCAGAGGTCAACAGAGGTCGTGCCTTGGGCATGTTGGATGCAGGCATGTCTGCTGTCCAAGTTGCACAACGAATGCATGTGCATCCCAGCACAATCTCTAGGCTTGTTAGACGGTACAATGCCACAGGAAGTGTTCAGGACCTGCCAAGACGTGGGCGACCTCGTGTGACGACTCAACGCCAGGATCGCCACATTGTACTGCAGCACCTGCGTCATCGGCAGCGGAATGCTCGTCAGACAGCCAGAGAGACACCTGGTATCCACAACAACAGAATTAGTGACCAGACCGTCAGAAACCGACTCCGTAATGCCGGACTCCGATCCCGCAGGCCTTACAGAGGTCCTTTTCTCACTGATGCAAGAAGGCAACGACGCCTGCAATGGGCCTATCAGCACCGTGACTGGACACAAAGAATGTGGAACCAAGTCCTCTTTTCTGACGAGTCTCGCTTCAGACTGTCCAATTCTGATGGCCGTGTCAGGGTATACAGACGACCAGGGGAGCGATACTCAGATGCTGCAGTAGTGGAGCATGACAGATGGGGAGGACCAAGTGTCATGGTTTGGGCAGGAATTGCCTTTGCTTCAAGAACTGAGCTGGTGGTTGTTGATGGCGCTCTGACTGCCCAGCGCTACGGGGATGAGATTCTTCACCCACATGTTCTTCCATTCATGAGGCAACATCCAGAATTGGTGCTCCTGCAACAGGACAATGCCAGACCTCATGCAGCCAGGATAGTGCAGGAGTACCTGCAGGGACAACAGGTGCAGACCTTACCATGGCCAGCCTTCAGCCCAGACATGTCACCGATAGAGCATGCATGGGATGAACTTGAACGGCGAGTTCGCAGACGTCAGCATCAGCCGCAGAACATCAGGGAACTGACCAATGCAATTATTGAAGAGTGGAGGGCCATCCCTGTTGCTTTCCTGCAGAGACTGTTGAGGTCGATGAGGGCTAGACTCCAAGCCTGCATTGTGGCTAGGGATGGCCATACGCGTTGACTGTTTGTTATGTTAAAGAATCATTTACTATATACTGAGTCCTCATGTTTATTAATAAATCTCAAAAATTGCGTTTCTTTTTTTGACCAGTATATATATACAGGGTGCCCAGGAGGAAATGTCAAAAATGCACCATTTGACTCTTTGGGTATTTCTAAGTAGAAAGTATTATATCGACATGTGCCCGATTCCCAACCGTTACCGAGATACAGGCCTCTACGGTTTCCGGGAAGGTGGATTGGACGTGGAGGACCTGTGGCATGGCCTCCTCGTTCGCCTGACTTATCTCCGCTAGATTTTTTTTCTAGGGGTTCTTGAAGAGTAACGTTTATCAGCGGGGTAAGCCCGAAACTAGGAGCAGTTGGTTGCACGTATACAGGATGCGTTCATAAACCTCAGAAATGAACTTCCGCGTTTTCCTTGGCAAGACTCGATGGATCGGAGGCTCGCCGCGTGCATTGAAGAAGGAGGGGGTCACTTTGAAACCATTCTGCAATAAGTGCAATACTGTATTGTATGTTTGTACTTTTTGTAAACCACAAGTGTCATTAAATAGTATCTAAGATCGCCTTTTTATTATGTTTTAATTACCCAAATGTAGAGGCCTGTATCTCGGTAACGGTTGGGAATCAGACCCATATCGATATAATACTTTCTACTTAGAAATACCCAGAGTCAAATGGTGCATTCTTGACATTTCCTCCTGGGACACCCTGTATATATATATATATATATTATATATAATATATATATATATATATATATGTTAGTCAAAGTGTGTAGCTGAAATTCCACCTTGGTCATTTCGTGAAATGGGTAAAATGACTTTTGTCATGAATTCATAGAAATAACAAACATCACAATAAAATTGGAAACCTTTATTTAACTAACTAAGTCTGTTAAAACATACATACATCCACAGGTCTGTTCAAATAAGTGAAAACACACTTCAAATACGGTATACATTTGAACACATTTGAATCTGAATTTTCAAAATAAAGGTTTTCAAATACTAACTGGGCCTTCAATGTTATTCCGATGTCCGCCATTGAAGGACCGGTTAGGTCAACTGTATGACCTTGACCAGGGCCTATCAGAGGGAGGGGGGGACTAGGAGGGCCATTTGGCCTGGGCCTCAAGCTTAAGGGGGCCCTCAAATTTAGAAACTTTCAGCTTTGAATATAATGTTTTGCAGCGAAAGTAATAATTGGGTTTCGCTTTTAGCCTCAAAAGCTGGAAGTGGCCCGGGCCTCTCTGGACTTCTGAGAGGGCCTGCCCTTGACAATTGGTTAGGTTAAGTCGTGTTATTTTCGTTAGTTTTAACGAAAATAACAACTTAACCTAACCAATTGTCAAGGGCATACAGTTGACCTAACCGGGCAAATGATCTTGTACGAAATGACCAAGGTGGAATTTCAGCCATTTCGCGTAATGGCTGAAGATTTTAGTCATTTCGCGAAATGACCAAGTGAAACAGCCATTTCACGAAATTACTAAAAGTTTCAGCCATTACGCGAAATGGCTGGTTACGTAAATGGGATCTCAGAGTAAAGTTTATTTTAAATTAAATTTACAAAAGCAATAGATTAGAATTAAAACAAATGTTCAAACTGATGTCTTGATTTGGGACATTTTTTTGGTTGCAGGTAGAATAACACCCAATGGCTAATATGGAAGTGAGTTACGCTCGTGATGAAAAGGCCTCCGGAGGCTTTCTGTAAATTTACTTCTGTAAAATTAATTTAAAATAAATTTTCCTAGAGATCCGACTTATGGGAATCATCAATGTTTCTTTTTTTCTATCAGGGTAAACAGCCCTGTAGTTTTTCACTACTTGTAGCAAGAATTGTTTTTGATCTTCGTCATGTGTTAGTATTTTATTATATTCATTCATTAATTTTACTCCTCTTTCCGCTATATCATTCACGACTTTCCACTGTTTGATAGATTTCTTAGCGGAGTTAAACTCTTCATCATTATGCCATTCTTTAGCATCTTTGAGTAAAAATTTTGAACTAAATTCTGTTATTGTAAAGAATCTTTGAGTATTTGATGTGACAAAATCTTCTAATTTCTTCGTTAGAATAAGTGCAGGATCTAGAAAAGCCCGCTTTGCAGGAAGAGTTTCTTTTGTATTTTGCAAGGCCTTTACCATTTTGTTTTTGTTTCAGTAGGCACTTCATCATCATAAAAGGCCAACGCTACCAGTTCTTCTGATAGGTACCAGAGGTGACCTAACAGTTTTTTAATAGCAACAAATGCAATTGTGTCATTTATTTGTTTGTAGACTACAAGATTCTGTAATAATTTCAGATCAAGATGAGGAGCGCAAGATGACACAGGAGCTGTAAACCATGTCTTTACATATAACCGAGTAGCAAATAGACAGATGTCTTTTAGTCCTTTTTTGTCTTTTACTGAAATTTTGAACTGAGATTTGAACAAAAAATTTTAATGAATATGTAATTTTGGCCATCCACCTAGCCCGATGAAGTCCCGCTGAATGTTTAAATTTGATTCCACCTTTTGGTTCACCTCCCAAAAAAATAATTGTTAACTGCAATAGTTCTAGGTAATCGTCTCTTGGTTGGAATGTGTCTAGTTGATTTGCTGCAAATATAATTATGTCATCTTTGATGTCATGAATATTTTCATAGATATCTGGATCTGATAATACTGTTTCGTAGTCCTCCTTATTAATGCTTGACCATTTTTCTCTGAACTTCTTTAAAAGGACTATATCTGGGCCAGAAGATGGTGATAAAGACAAACAACAGCTTCCAGCATAATTTCAAATATGTGGTGTCGACATGCCAGCCACAATAAATCGTTGTCGAATTTTTGTTCTAGAAGAATAGCTGCAGCATTTCTAGGACCAGTATTGGCTGCCGTTATATCGAAACACATGCATTTTATTTGTTCGCAGATGCCCCATTCAAGCGATGTCTGATTGTTGGCATTAAAACTAGAGACGCATTTCTGTCACTCAATTTTGCAACATCAAGACTTCCTAATAATTTATCATCAAACAATTTTCTACGTTTGCCTACCTTACTTTCCATGTGAAGGTTGTGCAGCACAGAAACCAGATTCATCACTTTTACTCTCCTCTGATTCTGATTTTGATGATGTACTGGTGAGTATGACAGCCTCTTCATTCTTCTTTCTTTTGATCTCTTCTTCTGCTTTCCTCTTTTCATAATGTTGCTTTTCTGCTGCTCTTTGCTCTTTTTTAGCAACAGCCTTATCAATGGTACCCACTTTTCCATGACGTCTTTCTCACGTTGCATTTTCAAGAATTTCTTATCATCTTCTATTTTTATAAGCTGCATAGCATTCTCATGAGCAATGTCAAATAAGTTTTCCAGTTTATCTTTCCATTTTTCTTCTTTATTATTTAAATTTCGTGATCTTTTCAATTTGTTTGCTTTGTTTTTCTTAAGCAGCTGCCATTCCTTCAGTATTCCTTGAATTTTATCTACTACATTTTACTGTTTTGCTGGTATTCCTGTTTTTTTCCAAACTGCTAGCACATCATCTGCAGTAGAGTAGCATGATTCTCTAATGCCTCGCTTTTTAATATTTCTGTAGTGCATGAAGAGGGCCATCATTTCCTTCTCTGATGGTAATACGGATGTTTTAGTACTGCAGAGGGCTGCCCAATTAGCCATACTTCAGTTTCTTTTCTTGTAGAACTTCTCCCAACTGAGCAACTAGGTGATGGTGAGTTAGGCCTAGCTTCCATAATCGATTAATTGGTATCAAAATTACGAGTTCCAAACAACAATTAAAAGCAAGCTAATATATAAACCATTAATTAAAAATTCTGAAATATAAACAATTAAACATAAAATCATAAGTTGTAAAAACAAACAAATTGAAAAAGAGGGAAACTTTGACGCCTGGTAGCACATAGTAAATTTTATTTAAAATTCACCAAATTTGGCATACACTACTTTTTTGTCATAGGGAACAAAAATACAGGTTGAACAATAAAAAAAAAAAACTTTGATTTTTTTGAATCACCCTAATATATATATATATAAATATATATATATATATATATAATATATATATATATATATAATCAAATTCGGCAATAAGAACTAAAAGCCTACGAAAATAAAAGATTAATTAATTTCGGCTCTCGAAAGAGCAACCTTCATCAGAATCTTAAGAGAGAGAGAGAGAGAGAGAATCGTAGACCGCTTTTCCCGTATCCTTTCGTTATAATCTTAAGATTTTAATTTGCGCTTTTCATTCCTTTGAAAAAGATTGTGAAGAGGTTTTTCCTTTCGAGAACCAAAACTAATTGAATCCAATTATTTATTTGCTCATTTTAAATAATTTTAAAATATAAAAACATAAGAATGAGAAACGAAATACAAAATTTAAAAGACAAATAAAGAAGTCCTGCAATTGATAAACTAAAAGGTTGTTGTTGTTTTTTTAGTTTTATTCAAATCCGGTTATATGACGAGAGGAAAAAGATAAAGGCGCTTCTCAGGATACAAATAAGTTCTTGTTGGGAAAACGCTAATCTATCTCCAGACGATTGTAAGAATCAATACAAAAACTTGTAAGGTAAAGTTCGCCAATGGTCGCGAATTTGGTTCAAATGTGGTCACGCATCGGTCCTAAAGTCGCGCATTTGACTTAAAACAACTCCCGACAAAATACTGTTTCAGTAAAGGAGATAAAATGTATGTCAAACATGAATTTAACCCTTTACCGTCACATGTTGCCTCTAGTTAACTTTTCAATTACACGCATTTAGACTTAACCCTACAAAAAAGTTCGGCGTTAAAGGGTTAATTTCTTTCACTGTAACAGTATTTTGTGAGTTTTTTTTAAGTCAAATGCGCCACATTAGGACCAATCCGCGACCATTGGCAACTTTACCCTACAAAGGATTCTGGTTCTTTTTATATATATATAAAGGAAGTATATTTCATTCTTTTACCTATTCATAACTAAACTTGAATTTAATTGAGTTCATCCTGAGAAAACGAATGCGGTACTCACTCGGTTATCCGCGATTCACTCAACCGTGAGTCGAGTTAACCGTGGTTTACTAATTGTAACCATTATGCACTTGTCCGTGGTCATGGCACCGAGTTAACCGTGATTTGACGCGGTGTCTACATCCGTGACTCGCCTCCCGCCAGCCCACCACAACGCGTCGTCTCAATCAGTCTCTCTCCCCGGTACCAAAGACAATTAATATTAGCAGCAATGTTAGCAGAGGTAGTTGCTACAATATTCGAGAAAAGATGATCTTCACGTTTTGTGGTGAGTACATACTACTTAACTGTATATTATACTGTATACGGGGTGAGACAAGGCTCCTTGCTCTCTCCTATGCTGTTTAATGTATATGTTGACGGATTAATTGCTTCACTTAATGAGGCAATAGTGGGATATTGTATAGATAACACAAGGATAAATAACTTAGTTTATGCCGATGATATTGTGTTAATAAGTCCCTCTGTTAAAGGTCTGGATCGGCTACTAAAAGTCTGCGAAGTGTATTTGCAGAAACATGATATTCTTTTTGATGTTACAAAAACTAAGGTTATGCAAATTATCCTAAAAGCTGTAATCAGCCAGCTGATATTAGGTTTTAAAACAGGCGCGGACTGGCCCCGGCGGACCACCGGCCACCCTAAATTTGTTTGACGTATTACTATATAAGACCTCAGGGGTGTTCACAGGGGGTCAAAAAAACGGCATTAAAAATTTTCCACTTTTTTAATACTAGTAAAATAATTGATATTTAAATTGTTTAGGATTATTAACTTTAGTTTATTCGTTGATAAATCATGTCCGTTTAAATAAATTTATTATAATATATTTATTTTATTTGGTGAAAATTAATTAAATAAATATGTTAAAAATCGCTATGTTGCCAAACGCATTTCTGAGATTTCTAGTATAACCAATCAGCATTCTAGGACACTATTTTTGGCGCGAAAATAAAATTAAGTAAATAAAGTAAATACTTTTTAAGCGGTGTTGCATTTGTGCTGGCGCGCCGATTTTTTGCTCTTGGTCTTTATAACGTACCCAAACCTACAATCCACACCCCGAATAATTTCCTCATATACCTTTTTTCTAAACGCCTTTGAAAACGTTATTCATTGATATTGTGCGATATATAAATATAATATTATTATTATCAGAGGCGTAACTAAAAGAAGAAAGGCCTGTGGCCTACTGTTGATAATGGGCCCCTCTGTAATAGTTTAAGTAAGTGACAGTTTAGTTTGGGATTGAAAAAAGTATCCTTCTACTTCAACGTTTTCTATGATTTTCATGAGTAACTTTCATATTGTAATGAACATATATATATATATATATATATATATATATATATTATATATATATATATATATATATATAATATATATATATATAATGCAAACCCACAAGGAAAAAGAAAAATGATTCCAAGGCCTTTCGTGTATTCAGAAGTACACCTCGTCATTCCCTGACTGCGTATTAATTAGATTTGATTTTGATTGAGTTCAAAATTATATTCAAAACTCGCGGGGATTTACAGGTCATGACAAAATTACTAGATTTTTAAAACACCCATACACACTCTTTTGGGGACAGAATTTACTGAAGCTTTTTGGGGGTCCTCTCAGTGACACCTGGCCGGTGGAAATTTTGAGCCAGTCCGCGCCTGGTTTAAAATGAAAGGTGAAGTCATTGAGGAAGTACAAGAGTTTAAGTATTTGGGTCAAACTATTACAAGCTCCTTGAGTGATGACTCGGATATAAGAAAAATTCGAAGCCTTTGTGCTAAAGTGAATATGACTATAAGGAACTTTCGGTTCTGCACAGGTGAAGCTAAAGACTCTCTTTTTTGTAATTTCTGCAGTAATATATACGGACAGCAACTCTGGATGAATTATAAAAAAGGTTCTGACAAAACCCTAAATTTGCTGTACAACAGGTACTTTAGACTCTTACATAAATTACCCCCGAGATGCTCAGCTTCGCAAATGTTTGCTACCGCAATGTCCCGAGCTTCCCGAAGGTAACAAGACATGCTCAATACAGTCGTAATGGAAAGAATTAAAAAATCAACCAACCCGATTATCCAAGCTATCCACGAGTCCTGCCGTTTATCCTCTAAGCCAGTGGTTCCCAACCGGTTTTGGCTCATGGCCCCCTTAGGAACCTTATTTTTTCCTGTGGCCCCCATAAGCATTATTTTCAGTAGGTAATATGCAGATTAACTCAAAATAACATTTTCCTGTGGCCCCCTTCAAATGTGCCATGGCCCCCAGGGAGCCATATGGCCCCCGGTTGGGAAACACTGCTCTAAGCTATGGAATTCTGTCTGTAGCTCCACTTAACTTCGACATTACTGTATTATTTCTAACCAACTGTATATATTTCTATCCTTAGTATGTGAACTGTCATTGTATTAATAATATTTGTCATATGGACTATAGTCTGCCAATAAACCTTTTCATTTTAATTTTCAATAGAATAATATTTTGTGTGGTGGCGCGCGAGGTGAGAGACCAATCAGTAGTGGCGGGAAGCGGCCGCTACACCACCAACCCATCGACGGGGTATACTGAGTTAACCGTGAAATCGGGTTAGCCGTGATCATGGACCGTCCCTCAATCACGGATAACCGAGTACTTCAATAAAATTATCTTTAAAAATTTTACAAGAGGTTTGAGGAGCCAGATCGCCTTCAGGTACTCTCAGGTACAGCCAGCGTCCGTAGTTCAGCGAGTCACACCGTCTCCCTATAAACGAATTGAAGGCATTTAGGTCGGGCGTTCGACTCCTGATGGTGCTGGTAATAAACCAGAAGTTAGAGCAATAGGCCGCATTAGCTGACCTGAGCGCTGTACTAGTTTCTGGCACTCTTTATTGGTTGTTATTCTTATTACTTCACACCTGGCCCCCGCCATTCTCATTTCCGTTCGAGATCCGAAAGTGGGAATGCTCGAAGTGAAAACTCCAGACTCGGGAATGGGTATGAAAAAAAGGACCTGAGGGTCATTCCTTACGAAAATATTTAACCTAAAGTGGTGAATCCTACAGTGAATGGGAATGAATCAATTTGAAAATTGACTACTTCGAGATTGTCCAGAAATAAGAAATCTGGAAGTGGGAAAGACTGAAATGGGATTGGACGAAAGTGGGAAGAGCCCGGCTATAAAGAATGAGAAGTCTGTTATTGTCAATCCCAGTACAAACAACATTACAAAGAAATAAATTTATAATTATCACTAATTTGGAGTCAGGACATTTAAGGCGTCCGGAGTAGAAGTGACGAAGCCGCCATATGTTCAAAAACCCGTTATCTGTATCACCATTTTCTTCTGGCCTTTCTCTATGCAGTGAATAATACACACTTAACCATACTTCGTCACTAATGCTTCTGAAATTTGTTAAAAAAAAATGTTCAAAAATGTTTTTAAATTATTACGTTAAAATTATAACGTTATACAAATATTTTAACGACGTTACTGAAACATTATATAAAAACGTTATCACAACGTTTCTCTCACCATATATTTTCACGTTGTTGAAACATTATGAAACAACATTTTAGCAACATTATTGAGAAGTAGTACAAAACATTTTAAAACATTATTGAAAGGCTGCACACGAACATGTTATCAAATGACATCTTTAAGAAACACTTGTTTAAAATATCTTTAATGTTTAAAATGTTTACGTTTAACATTTTAAACACGTTTCTTAAAAATGTCATTTAATAACATCTGCGTGTGCAGCCTTTCAATAATGTTTTAAAATTTTTAAATGTTACGTATTACTTCTCAATAATGTTGCTAAAATGTTTGAAATATTTGACAGAACATTTTTAATAACGTCGTCATCACAGTTGTGCGTTTAGCTACCTGTTGTTATATTTAATTTCATACGAATCAAGATATGAAACGAGTACACCGAGAGGATCTTTTGTGCCCCTAATAATAATATAGTATTAGTTGTAGTATCATCTGCATAATAGTATCATCTGCATAATAGTATCATCTGCATAATAGTATCATCTACATAATAGTATCATCTGCATAATAGTATAATTCGTATAATAGGATCATATTTAGATTCGGCATACATATTGTAAAGAAGGGTACAAAAAGTTTCCCTGAGGTATAAGTTTTATTCCCCCCGGGTGATCTATGAACATAAATCACTTTGAAACGCGGTGTGAGACAGTAGTAACCTCTTAGTAACGCCTTTAGTATGACTACTGCAAGTTTGTCAGAAAAGATGAATTAAACTGAACACGGATGTACACTGAAGTAAGCTAAGTACGTAACTCATACGCCATACTTATTAAGTCTGAAGAATGAGCATAATGATTGATGATATGAAAACCAATGCCGAAACAAACAGGGGAACAAACACAATAATTGGATTGGCTAAAAATAGCAACAGAACCAGATCGAGTAAGTAACTTCAATTTTAGCTATGTACCATACGTGTTTCGTGCAGCCCCCTACTAAATTGCACGAGAATCACAGCAAGCACGCATCATGCAGTTACGTGATTAAAATTAAAGTCAATTTTAAGGTATTCAGTGATAATTTGAGTTTATACGTCTTCACTAGTGGTGAGTATTCATGGATTGTACGTGTCACTGGGATTGTTTAACCTCCTTCGTAACGGCGAAGGTCATGTGACGGAGGGAACCTACAGCTTTACTTGGAATCCGAACCGCAGGTCTGTACATCATCTGAACGCAGAGGATGGTTCCCCACCCAATTACTACCTAGATCCAAAGTCGCTTAACTTCGCTGATCTACGGGAAGGAATGTTCCGACATGGCTACAACGTAGCCCGTATAATTGGCATCGAATACTATCTGCAGAGAGTGATTCATACAACAGTTAGTGTCTTCGCGTGAAGATGACCAATTAATAATTAAAGAACTCGTAATCAGATTACTTACAAGTTTAAACCTGGTCTCGTAAACGTGCTTGGGGAAGACCCTGGTGCAAAAAGGGAAAAAATTTGATATCTCTACAATTTGGGTAACTTCCAGGGTGTGTTTATCGAGGACTTCATCGACGGGATACCTTACAAAAGTTGGGATACACTAGACCACACTTCGTTAACGGACGGTACGCCCCCATTCAAGTGAAATTCGACAATTGTACCTCTCGTTCTGAAATGACAAAGGCTGTAACATGTATCGAGGAGAAACAAACAGAAGAAAATATCGCCCTGCTGGAAACACGAATCAATGAACGACCCGGAAAGATATTCAATAAGGTTATAATAATGTAGGGTCTTCGTGTTAATTACTTCTTGGCGTGATGACCTTGAGTGTAGCCAATGGGAAATACTTCATTCGATAAAATAAAAATTCAGTCAAGAAAAAATGGTCAAATTTTCTACTCAGAAATTCGGAAAAAAGAAACTACAGAATAATGAAGTTGTGGTTATCTCAAGAATTTCACTCGGTTCATCTCAAGACTGGAGTCGGATTGCATAAGGATTCACAGTCGCTATTGCTAAACTTAGTTGCCCTCTAAAGACTATTTTAAACAGTAGCCTAAAAGATAAGAAAAGGTTACAAACTATCCATGTAATATTGCTTGTCGAAACATACTGTAAAAACAGTGGCGCTCGTGAGTATTCGTACAGAGAAATATTTTAATTATATTCGTCCTTATCTTTTGTACCACGCATAGGATAGTTATGAAAAGTTTATCGTTCGTTTCCAAAAATTTAAATAAAAAATTGCTCAACTCCAACATACGAATAAATGTAAAACATCAAAGAATTTGAGGAAAATAAAGTTAAAATGCAAAAGTTTTCGTACATTTATTTACAAATTTATTTAATACTTTGGTCTCCACCTTTTGCTTGAATCAATTCAATGATTCGTTGTATGTATTTTTCTACAAGGTTTCGACGTCTCTCAGTAGAAATTTTAGCTCATTCTTCAAAAGAAAATTTGCAATTTATTCAGATTCGAAATGTTTCTCTTGCTGACACCTTTTTTCAAATCAAACCATAAATTCTCGATTAAATTGAGGTCTGGGTTTTCACTGGGCCACTCGAGAAGCTTGAAATTCTTTTGTTGGAGGGATTTCATTATAACTTTCATGTTTTGGATCATTATCTCGTTGCAGTACCCAATTCCGACCCATTCGCAACTCCCGAACTGAAGACCTCTAAAACTTCCTGATATTTCTTCGAATTCAAGATTCCATTGATGACAAGCTTTCCTGGACCAGAAGCACTAAAGCATCCCCAAACAAAGAAACAAACTAGGTACCACCACCGTGTTTAACTGTAGGAAGGATGTTTTTTCTCCGAATGCAGTAATTTGATTTTCTCCAAACACCGTCGCTCGTTGTTCCCGAATAATTCAAATTTGGTCTCGTCTGTCCACAAAACTTTCTTCCAGAATGCAAATCCATCATTTTGATGAGCCTTGGCGCACTTTAAACGAGCTACTTTGTGCGCTTTTCGTAAGAGAGATCTTCCTCGTGCAACTCTTCCATGCAGACCATTCTTTCTCAATGTACGACGTACAGTAGAGGAATGAATATCGATCTTAGACAGTCTTAATGTTTGGCAAATATCACCCGCAGTCACGCGTGGATTCGCAGCAGCCGTTATTTCAATCCGTCTAGCTGTACGTTCTGAAATTTTGCAAGGTCGTTCACACCTTCGGAGAGTTTTGATTTTTTCAAGGCCTTTCATTTCTTTATAATCAGGGCCGTTTCCTGGCATAAGCAGACTAAGCGGCCGCTTAGGGCCCCGCTGCTACTAGGGGGCACCTAGGCAGGCTCCCACGTCATAGCTCAGTGGGCAAGAATAGGAATATACCTGAAGCTATTATTAATATTATTATTATTATTGTCGTATTAATTAAAGTTTTTGTATGAGACAAATGTGATAAAACGGAGACAAACGAAACGTTTTGGTCGTTATGTGTAAATAACTATTGTCAGATCTTATTTCTATATTATTTAACTTTATTCTTACTATATGCTTATACTTTCCTAAATGCTTCATTTTTCTAGTATTGTAAAACATTATTTCACTAATTTACTAGTTATTAAGAGATTTTGTAACACTTTAAAACCTAGGATTATTTTCGTTATGTTTTCAAGTTTATTAATTCTTTTCTCATCTTTTTTAGATAATGTGAATTTTGTTAGTTAAAATCTAAATGGTCTGATTATTTGAATGTATTTGAGTAACGTTACAATTATAACAATTATTATTATTATTATTATCATCATCATTATCATGATTATTATTATTTAGCAGATCAGTTGTGGTTAACTAGATGTGACTTCGTGCATCTTGGAAAATGAAACGACATTATCCATCAGCAGCTGAAAAACGGAAAAAAGAAGAAAATAGAGGAGGAGAAGCTTTCCAGTAGCACAGGTGAGATGTGCCACTTGTATATTCTTATGATTACAGTTCAGGCAACTAGGTTAGGTAGACCATCAAGCTAGGCAAGTGCTCAGGAATCGTGTAGAGTAAGCTCGTCTCTGTAATATTTATAATATTTCGAAATGTGAAATTTAATGGATCACATCACCTCAAATTCTGTTCACACAGATGAATTATCAAACAAGATAAGAAAGAGTATTTTAGCAAAAATTAACAGAATATGTAATGTTATGGTCTTCTCGGGAGCACTACTGAAATATTTGGAAAAGCCATCCTCAGCAAAGCCTGATGAGCATCATGAGCCAACAGCAGGACCATCCTCTATGCAATCTCAAACACCAGTAGAAGTAGAGCCTGATGAACCAACAAGTGGCTCATCTTCTGTTCAGCTTCAAACACCACACACAGACATTTCTACTGAGCAACAAGAACCAAGATCTGCTCCACCGCTTGATCCGTATGACTGGCCAGTTGTCCTGTCAGATGCCTTGAAGACAGATCTGGTGTCTCGAGGACCATTTCAAATCAGTCCAGATTTCACATTCCCTAAAAGAGAGGACGGTAGAAGCGTTCATCACCATTACATGTACAGAACATTAATTAATGGGGAAAAAATAAAGCGAAGCTGGCTAATGTACTCTAGAAGGAATGATTGCTTCTGCTGCAAGTTGTTTTCAAGGAAGTCGTACAAACTAATTACGGATGGACTTTCAGACTGGATAAACGTTGGCTCGCTTCTGAAAGGCCATGAAAATAGTTCAGAACATGCAGATAACATGGCAACATGGAAGGATCTGGAACTGCGACTAAAAACTGGGAGGACCATTGACCAAACTGAAATGGCATTCATGGAAGTAGAGCGAAGACGCTGGCGAGATGTTCTCACACGTCTTGTAAGTATAATCCAATCACTGGCAGAGAGAAACCTTGCTTTCAGGGGTTCTTCCTCTACATTGTACAATCGAGACAATGGCAACTTCTTGAAGGAGGTTGAGCTGCTTGCCAAATTTGATCCAGTGATGAAACAACACATCAGCAGAGTCGAAAGTGGCTAATGTAGTCATTCAAGTTACCTAGGCAACATCATTCAAAATGAGCTCATTGGGTCCATTAGTGGGAAGATCTTGGATGCCATTGTTGCAGAAATAAAACAAGCTAAATATTACTCTCATTTTAGACTGCACTCCAGACATAAGCCACCAAGAACAGATGTCGATTATTATCAGAACTGTTAAAATAGGTGAAATACCAGAAATAAAAGAATACTTCTTGGGCTTTCTTGAGGCTTCAGAAAGTACACGCCTGGGTTTATCAGTTCTGATTCTGAAGAGACTAGATGAACTGAATATTCACTTTGATGACTGCAGAGGACAGTCATATGACAATGGAGCGAACATGAAGGGCAAGAACAAAAGTGTTCAGGCAAGGTTATCAGAGAAGAACTGTCGTGCACTCTATGTTCCATGTGGGGCTCACACTCTGAATCTTGTAGTGGCTGATGCAGCTAAAGTTTCCACAGATGCCATCAGCTTCTTTGGCAACGTACAAAAATTGTACAACCTTTTTGCAACAGCTACACAGAGATGGACAATCCTAAAGAAACACGTGAACATAACACTCAAGTCTTGGATTGAAACCAGGTGGGAGAGCCGGCTTAAGAGCAGTGAGGCTGTGCTATACCAGAGCCACAACATCAGAGAGGCCCTGTTGGAAGTCAGAAACAATGCCACAGATGCCATAGCCAGGACTGAAGCACAAGCACTTGCAGAGGAGGTAGGGTCTTATCGCTTTCAGATTTGCACAGTAGTATGGTATGACATTCTTCATGCAGTTAACCATGTGAGCAAACTTCTGCAGTCTCCTACAATGCAGTTTGATGTGGCAGTCAACCTCCTCACAAAAACAAAAGACTCACTCACCAGCTACAGAAACATAGGTTTTGTTGCAGCACAAGTCGTAGCTAGGGACATATGTGAGGAAATGAATGTGGAGGCTGTGCTGAAGGAGAAGAGGCTCAGATCCACAAAAAAGCACTTTGCTTACGAAGCTCCTGACGAACCATTTACAGAAGCCTTAAAGACTGTAGTGCGGGTCGTACTCAGGTAACAACATGAATCTGAAGGAAATCCTACCATCAGGGGTGTCTAAATTATGTTTTTACATGGGGAATTCAAATATGAGCTGCTTTTTTGGATAGGATAACTCTAACCTACATCATTTTGTATTTCTAAATTGCCAATTTTACCCTTTTGAACCCCTTTATAATATATTAAAAGATATAAGGTAAATCATTTATATTGACAAGGCCAAATCAACTTTACATATATTTATTAATAGGTGAACTGCATGTATATCACTGGATATAATTACAAAGATCATTCTCCTGACATCTTGAACTTTGCCAGGTTGCACAAATCCTGCTTTGACTCAGACTTGGACATCAGCTTCCTGCTGGTCTCCTGAGCCCTGATCCCTCCATCCCTCTTTTCCTGTGAGAAGTACTTAGCAGAAGCCTCAGTCACCATTTTAACAACCCTCTCAATGTTTTGTGTGGCAAGGCCAGTTGCGCACCTCCATGGGGGTGTTGATGAAGTTTTTCACCTCTGAGGTGCTTAGAGAGCAGGTGAGAGGTGGCTCTGACACACCTTCTGACCAGCTGATCAAGTCACCGATGCTGGAAGCATCACAATTGATGTCAGGTGTCCTTCTGCTCCTAACAGAGGAGTCCCCCAGCTGAGTGTCCGGGTCCCCCTCTCCCTGATGGCCAGGATTCTCTCCACCCCTTCAATCCTCTCCTTCTGATCCTCAGAGCAGAGTAGTGTTTGGAGGATGACTTCACTGTGGGCATACCAAGCAGATCTTCTCACAGTTGGCATCACAATATCCAGCACCTCCTTTCTCTGGGACTTGAGGCAGTCCAGCTGAAAGAGGATGTGCCTAGGCCCTTCGATCCAGGAGTGCTTGACCTTCACGTTGAACCAACATGGGTAATACACTCCAATGATGAATTCCACAATGAATTGCAGAAACTTCAGGTTCTTTACTTTAAGTCCGTGCTTTGACACCCAGAGCCTGAGAAGTCTGTTCGCTGTGGTGAGCCAGCGGCTGTGGTTTACTGGTCCTATCTCTAACAGAGCCAGCCCTGCAGGAAGTACTCCATCCCTGACTGCACAGACAATTTTATAGCCATAGTATTGATCAGTTGAGAGATCCTCCTGTCATCTTCACTTTGCTTCCTCAAGTAGATGCCATACCTCAGGATATCCCTTACAGTTGGCAGTTCAGACACCAACAGCTCCCGGCCAGTGCCAACAAGATTACTCAGATGAGAACTTGATTTCGTCCTTGTTCTGACTTGAGCCATTTTCTTAATGAGTTCACACTGAAATAAAAACAATAATACAACAGTTAAGTATCCACTACAGACAGGTATTAACTCTTTTCAGCGCAAAATTCTTGGTTAAAGAAAGAGCTGAAATGGGCAAGAACAAATTTATCTGCAAATGCTAAACACATTATGCTTTTTTGGTTTCAAAATGTTATAAAATGCTAATTTATCTGTTGTCTGTAATGCAAATAATTTGTTCATGTACTCTAAAAAAACTAAAGAAACACATCCTAAAAATATTCTTTAGAACATTGAAATAGGCCTCATACTGCTCAGTTGTACTAAAAATGAACCACCTAATTTTAGCTCAAATCAAAGTTGTTAATTAAATTTTGCTCAATGTATCACTATAATATGCGTAGAAATAGCTTTTTCTAAAATATAACAGAATAATACTCACATGTGAACAGTAACAAAAAAAATATCAGTAGATAATCACTAAATCTATCCCCTCACTGCAAGCTGAGGTGGTAAAATAGCTTCATAAATCATGAGTCACTTCAAATATTTCGCAAAACATTTTAGAATGTTCTGAAACGTTACATTCTAGCCTCTGAGAAAGGTGGCTCAGAAAATGGCCTCATGCGCGCCAGAAAACCGTCAAAATATTTCATATACCAAACTGTATGATAATTACAATTAAGTGGAATGGCACACCTTTTTATTTGAGTATTTAAATATTATTATTATTATATGAATTACATTATATGTGTTTATATGAATTAGTTAGAACAATGCTCTATGAGAGATAACGTGAGCAGCCATGATAGAAAACGTGAGAAGACATATTCTGGGGTAACTACAATAGTAAAATAATCAACAATTTAATAATAATCAACTGCAAAATGATGTAGGTTAGGGTTATCAGAATTAAATATTTTCTTCAGAATTGTGTTCTATACACCAAAATATGTCATTTGAACACCCCTCTCCATTGATTTAAAAAAAATGCATAGTATGACCCGCCCTACTTAAAGAGGCTGGAAGTCAAATTTTTCGATGTGGTGGTGGATTGTGCCATCGGGTCGATAAATGAGATATTCAAAACATTAGATGATGTGAGGGACATATTTAGGGTTCTCCTAAACTTCACCACAATGAACAAGGAAGACTTGTCCTGCAAGTGTGAAAAGCTCTCTAAGATACTGAGCTCTGGAGCTGACTCTGACATTGATTGAAGAGAACTGGCCCTCGAAATTAAGAACTTGCCGACTTTACCTTCACACAACATGACTGCATTGATGATTTCGCCCAGAAAAAAATCTAGGAGGCAAAAATTTTGAAGATACAAACCGTTCTGTATAACTGTTAGCTATTACACGATTGTATCGTAGAGTTAGTAATTGTTTGGTAATTGATAATTGCATTATTTTTTTATACATAGTTCTGTCATTTAGTCTAAATAATGTATAAGCTAATTTTCAGGAATTTCATGAGTATTTTTTCTGTTTGTCTTCTGAAAGTACATATTTGTTGTTTTGGACATAAATGTTTCATAATTGTTTTTTATTAACAGCCATTTTTCGTATGTGTGTGCTGAGGTGATGTTGTAAGGCGTGAGTTTGGATGGAGGGGTGGGGCCTCAAATGGGTATACTGCTTAGGGCTCCCTAATGGCTAGAAACGGCCCTGTTTATAATTACATCAACCGTCGTAAATGGAATTCGAAGTTCTCCTATCTAACTCTTTCGAAACTCGTGTGCAGCAATAACAGATCTCTCAAGATCTGTACACAGCTCTTTACCACGACGATCCACTACTTACTAATGGCTTGGTACAATGTACAGTCATCGTCTTCAATGAAGATTCACAAAGAAAATTCTAGAATTCAGAATTACCAACACACACTACTCAATAAACAATCAACTGCTGATAAAAAATTTAAATTCTTCAAGCCTAAGGTCTTTCGCCGGTGGAGAGACAAAGTATTAAATAAATTTTGAATAAATGTACGAAAACTTTTGTATTTTAACTCGTTTATTAACTTTTCAAACTACGCATGCGTGATACAAAAATAAAGACGAATAAACTGAAGTATTTCTCTGTACGAATACTTATGAGCGCCCATATTATATATACAGATATATATATCTATATATTATATGGGCGCTCATAAGTCGGTCTCATAGAAAAATTTATATATTAAATTAAATTTTCCTTTGAGACCGGACTTATGAGACACCCTGTATATTCTGAATTTATTGTGATCAAATTCTTTGGTCTTATTTTGCGATATTTCGCTATACGAATACAATAGATTTTTAGGGAATATTTCTAATTCAGATTCAAATTCGATGTCATGCCTCAATGAATTTACACTGATTTGACGATAATGCATTCTAATACAAAGCGACAGAAAGGGGGATTTTAGTTATAAGGGGGGGACAAGGGGCGCTTTCCACTGTTGTTATAGATACCCTCCAAATTTGGGTTAAGTGGGGAGGGAATTCTATTTGGTAATATTTGAGCGCATGCAAACTGCGCTCGTAATCGTGTTAAAACACGATAGAATTTCTGGAGAGAACAAAAAAGAAAAAAAAAAAGAAAAAAAAAGAAAAAAAAAAAAAAAGAGTTACGAGGAGTTACAAGGACAAGAGGAAGTCTTGAAGATCTTTCCTTTCGGTCACTCGGGTGAGGTTCCTGTATTGAACTTTCATTTTTTAACCTTATTCTAGCAGTAGAAGAAAAATAGATAGAAAACCAATAAGCTCTCTCCCCACCCTCCGCACTACAGTAGAGGCGAGTACGAAAAAACGTTTTAAAAAAATACTTTGTTCAGAGAAAAAAAAGCCAAGGAAATTTTACAGAAAGAGAATATAGAAAACTTGCTCTACAATTACACATGCCACACACACACATATATGAGAGAGAGAGAGAGAGAGATGAGAGAGAGAGAGAGAGAGAGAGGAGAGAGCAGAGAGAGCCTACTAATTTCAAATTGCCCAGGTATGCATGTTTGGACCGAACAAACTAGTCGTATCATCGAATTATGAGGCCTATAGCGCCACCTAACCTACAACTCATACTCGAGATCGTGATTTTCTTCCAAAATCATACACCGGAATTAGATGAAGCGCCTATCGATCGTCTGCGGAAGGGCGTTATGAAGCCATTCGCATGCGAGGTTGAGGGAAAATCTCGCCTTTAGATTAAAACTTAAGAGACAAGTAATTTCGGAATAAAATGAATAATTACACAGTCATAACGCAATCACCTGTGAACCTGCAATACGCCCTCAAGTTAAACATTCTGCAGCACACATACAACTACACAACCAACCAACCAGATAGCACTATATATATATATGATACACAAAATAAAAAATATATATATAACCTAATTTTTCCGAATGCCTCGGGATCGAAGGGTGTTTCGGATTATCGAAATTTCGGATGACTGAGGTATCTAAAAATAATACTAAAAGTATACAGAGTAACAGCAGTAGCATTTACGAATGTAGTTTATTGATAGGACAAACAATGAAAAGTAAGAAACTAACTTTATGTACGGTTAGTGAGACATTTAAAATCGAATTGACGAACTTTAAAACATTTAAAATAAATTAACGTACACATTTTATTATAAATTCTTCAACATTTAAAAGTAGTAAAGAGCAGTTTCAGTTTACTGATTATTGTTTTTACCTGCATCTGAATTTTTCTGACATCTGCGGAAAAGATGGTGAATGTCTGCTTGTTTTAGTGAATCCTGAGGTTTCTTTAAGTCGTCTGCTTTAATTATATGCAAGTTCATAACCTCGGAGATAGTTAAGTGGGGGCTTCTCACGCTACACGCTGTCTCGATGCTAACTGCGGGGTACGGCGACACATCCGCGCTTTATGGTGTCTCTATGGTAACGGTTGCGCGCGTCGAACCACCACTTATATTGAACTTAGACATCTCACTGAAAGTTTTTCGGATAAACGGGGTTCGGATTAGTGAGGTTTTACTGTGTACACACACACACATATATATATATTAACCCCTCCGTCTATGGCCTTGGGCCGTTCGAGGTTGACGGGGGGGTTCTGGTTAAGGGGCAGCAACAGATTTGTTACCTTGGAGTAGCTGGTACCGTGTAGGAAATCGCAGTAGTTTCTTTTATACTAATCTCCGATTTCTTCTTGTAGAGGATCGGAGCATTCTGTGAAGCTTACTAAATTCTCTAAGGGTTCCCCGATTGTTCTTGTAGCGTATCGTGAAATTATTTTTCTCTATTTTAAGACTACGTTCTCTGAACAAAAGCTCGAAGGAGAAGACAAAGATATTCTCTTACTGTAGTTTACTGCTAAAATGTTACAGGTAATGCTCAGCCTCTAAGTCAGATCAGACAAATCAGATTGATAATTTGAAAAATTGTTTGAATTTATATACTGAATTTTTGGTGACATTATTATTATTATTATTATTATTTAATGTTGACCCGTTTTGTTTTTTATTCTCAATAGGCCGAATTATTTTGCAAAATATTTGAAGATAAGGTAAATATTTTAGCTGTAGCAATGTCTAGACAGGTAAGCAAGATATTTGAAGATGAAGTCATATTTTTATTTTCAACATTGACAGATCTAATGTTATCATTAGAGGTCGGAATTGGAGGTGATTGACCTAAAACTTAGGTTTTCACCTAAAGTAGCAATTTTAGGAAAAAAGACCTAAATCCCGTGTTTTCACAAAATTACCTGATGCGCTCTGTATCTGGCCTAATATATAGTGTTTTATTATTACCTTACCGATTTGTTTCATTTCATCAATTGATTTCCTCTTTTCATTTACTTGCTTTGCAAATCGTTTGCTGTCTTGAAGTTTGTTTCTTAAACTTTTTCTATTTGTTCCAGATATATTTTTGTATTGTATTTTGTCGCAATGAGCTCCGATCGTTCGAGAAAAAATTGGTTTAAGGAGTTCAACGATCGTGAAGAATTTCCTTTTAAATTCTTGCCTGACAACAAAACATGTTACTGCGAGTCTCGTGAGACTGCATTTACAGTAGTTAAAAAGTCCCAACTGATTCAGCATTTAAAAACTGAAAAGCACATTAAGAACAACCAACTGAAAGTGGCTAAACGAACTGCAACACAGGCACAACTGGACTCTCTACTTTCGAACCGAGCACCAAGGAAGAAGTCTCAAACTCTTTCAAAAGAACTCTGCGAGGTCATGCTTGCGGCAGATATTCCGTGGTCAAAACTACAAAATTCTAAACTACGACAGTTCTTGGAGAGAAATATTGGGATACAAATTCCTGCTAATCTGGAACGTTTCATTTTTTGTTAAAGCTGTTATTCCTAAAAAAGCATGGTCTGCAATAAAGTTCAGGAGTTAGATGGTTTTTTTATTCCCTTTTCCAAATACAAACACATACAGACACTTAAAATAAGTGACCTATTTTGTCTTTTTTGCAACCTATTCTGTAAAAAAGTTGCACCTAAAAAGGTACCTAAAACCGCTTTTACATCGACCTGAAAATCCGACCTCCTCTAGTTATCATGATCTGCCGAGTTAACTAAAAATGGAAATTGAAACGCATTTTATTATGGATTAAAATTAAACATGCGTGCGAACCAAAATTAAATGCTTAAAAATTAATATTAGGTGTTAAGCAAGATATGACTTCATCTTTTACAACGAAGAGAGAATGTATAAAGAAAATGAACATTGCAGAATTTAACAAGATTACATTATTAAGCTAAATCTAAAAAAAAATAAGTAATTTGAAAAGAAATAATTCATCAATTAATTATTGAGCAAAAATAAAAATAGAAAGAAAAAAAATTATCCGAACTTGCGTCAGCAATATGCGAGTTTGGACTCTACATGCAAAAATTAAAATAAGAATATATTTATATAAGAATTATTCATTGTTCATTTATATATATATATATATATATATTTATTACACAGGGTGGCGCAAGTCATTTATCTTCCAACCACTTTTTTTTTATTGTGTGGAAGGATGAACAGCTGGGTTTTGCTGCGCGTCGTATGCCGTCACCGGATCTCGGTCCCGGGGCCGATGGATTACACCACCGATATATACAGTATATACTGTATATCCATTAAATTCAGATTTAATGGTATTTTTGGTGGATTCGGACTGAATTTTTTCTTTAGCTGGATTCGGATTCGAGAATTAATGGATTTGGATCAGGCTATTTTATTGTATTAAAAGTTTCTGATTTTATTTTCAACTTGTCGGAGGCTACGAATGGATCAATATCTTTTGCAATATTTTTCTACTGATGTAATTTCAATCTCAGAAGAATGTGTGTGTGTGTGTGTGTGTGTGTGTGTGTGTGTGTGTGTGTGTGTGTGTGAGACAGGAAAGTCCTCTGAACTTTGTGAACTTTGAGTGGAAACATATTGAATTGTTATAAAAGAAAATTAAAATGGACAGAAACTTTATTTCAACGTCAGAAAAGTGCAAAAGAAGAAGAGCGCCAATTTAATACAGTCTCTTTTCATTCAATGCCATTCTCATTTCATTCTTCGTCCAAGAATGAGAAATTCGAAAATGGGAATCTCAGAGAGGCAATTCTCAAATGGCTCTCTTCCCATTTTCATTGTTGTATAAGATTTCCTTTCATTAAATTGCGTCATAACCCTTTTTTCACCCTTTCCAAAATTAAGGGGGTGGGGGGGGGGGGGCTCTTTCACCCAAATCTGAAATTTTCATTCCCAATTTCGGAATGAGAATGGGAATGGCTCCAAGTGGAAAGTAATTATTCAACACGAGCGTCATCGTGAGCAAATGAATAAAGCGGAAAAGAATGCTTTGCAAAGACGATAGATAATGCGTTTGAAAATACCGAAAAAAAGATATCTCTTATCATCCAAAAGGTTGCTACTTCGTTAAGGATCATGGGTGAGAGATACGGTGAGAAGGTAAAAAAAAAAAAGAAAAAAAAGGTTAACAGCAAATCCAAAAATTAAATTCATGGAAGAAATTGGCTGATCTTAACCTTTCAAGGACGAGAATACGTCTCATTAAACCAAAAAAGTATAAGTGAAAACAGAAAATCTAGACGGAATTTTTTGACACAGATACCAATCAGTCGAGAACATGTACGGACACCATTCTATTAATTTATTTAGAATTTTAACCTTCAAGGCAACGAGCAATTCATTCCGATAAATATATTTTTAGTCTTGCAAAACAATATTCCCCCCTCCCACCCCAAATTAATCTCAACAATATCTCGGACAAAAGATTAAAAAATAATTTTAGGCTTTTTTTCTCACCCTATTTTTATTTTTATTTTTATTTTTAATTGGGGGGGGGGAGGGTTCCTTTCTAGCAAAAATTTCTGGTTGGTCTCAAGGAAAATTTATTTTTAATTAAATTTGCAAAAGTAATACATTAAACTAAAACGAATGTTCAAATTAATGTTTTTTTTGGGGGGGAACCTTTTTTTTTGTTGCAGGAAGAATAATACGCAATGGTTAGTATGGAAGCAAGTTGCACTCCTCAGGAAAAGGCGGAAATTGTTCTTTTGTACGCTTCTGGTTTTAGCCAAAGACAGACAGCTGAAGAACTTCACCGACGTCATCCCAATAAACCACGACCTGTTCAGCGTTCTGTTGGTCGAATGCTTTCAAGATTCAAGGAGACCGGGAATGTTTAGGACAAACCAAGAGCAGTTCGCCCGAGAACTTCAACTGGTGCTGAAAGCAGTGTTGACGTACTTTTCAGGATCGCAGTAAGTCCACAACGATCGATGAGAAAGACTGCATATGAAAGTAGACATTCAAAGACATCTGTACACCGAATATTGTAACGTCACAAATTTCATCCGTACAAGAATTACATGGGGATGATACAGATCAACGACTTCAGTTTTGTGAATGGTTTAAATCAAAAAGAAACCTAGTGGACGATATCATGTTGAGCGATAAGGCGTGTTTCCACCTGAACGGATACGTAAATCGACACAACACCAAACTAACCCAAAAGTACCATAATAGTGTGGTGCGGCATTCATGGAAATCTTGTTTTTGGGACCAGTATTTCTGGAAGGAAGACTTAATGCTGAACGCTATCTCCAGTTGTTGCATGATGTGCTGGAACAGTATTTGAACGAAATGCCACTCGCGGTGCGACATCGGTTTTACTTTCAGCAGGATGGAACACCACCTCACTTTGGCCGTGAGGTACGACGCTGGTTGGATGAAGTTCTCCCTGGGCGATGGATTGGGCGCAAGGGACCATTCGAGTGGCCACCAAGATCCCTAGACCTCACACCCTTCGGTGTTTTCTCTAGGATCACCTTAAGTCCGTTGTGTTCATTGACCATTCACGTACCATTGAAGTCCTTAAGAAAATATCGGTGCCGTTTGTACACAAATCACACCAGAGACTTTGGCACGTTTGCGTTTAAGTTGGGAACATCGTATCAGCACGTGCGGACAAGAAGAAGGACATCAATTTGAATATTTGATTTCGTTCTAATGTATTACTTTGTAAATTTAATTTAAAATGATTTTTCCTATCAGACCGCACTTATGGGATACCCTGTGTGTGTGTGTGTGTGTGTGTGTGTGTGTGTGTGTGTGTGTATATTGTGTGTGTGTGTGTGTGATGAATCAAAAGACACCATACCGTAGATTTCGATAAAAGTGCCATTCCGGCAAATAATAGTGTTTTGGGAGTTGTTTTTAATCTTCGTTTTAATCATCATCTACAGCTTTACATGGTATCCGAACCATCTAAGGGTCGGTACATCATCTGAACGCAGAAAAGACAGTTACCCATCCAAGTAATAAACAGACCCAACGTCGCTTAACCTCGCTGATCTAACGAGAAGTAGAGTTGCAGCGTGGTCGCGTGGTCACAACGTATCTCATTGTAGCAAAGAAAAACTGTCCTTATTCAGTGACTGCATAAAGCTTAGTTTAAGCTGTTACGCGACACTCTCTTTCATTCATTAACTGTGAAAATACGTTTGAAATTTTTCTGAAAAATTAATGATTGTATGAGATGGCGCGTGGCCGAAAATAAAGGGGACTGGAACGGAATTAGTAGAGGGGAGTTTCATTTTGAGGGGAAGCATACATGCGAGGGCAACATGCCGATCACAGGCGGTTCGTGTTGATTGAAAACTATACTTTTGTAAAGTTGAACTACATTTATAACTGACTCGCTGTTACTATTATTATTACTATTATTATTATTACTATTACTATTTACTATTATGGGAACGTGCTTCATCGATCAGTGAAGCGACATTGGATTTGGGACGGGTTCGACGGACTAAATTTAAACCAAATTTTTTATCAAATATCATTATTTTACTTAGTTCAATTTTACCAAAACAGAACGTCATAATTTTGAACAAAATTCCGACACTTTGTTCTTCGTTCATCTAAAATCTTCCCAAACATAAATTGAGTAAAAAGTCTGTGATTGCAAATTGCGATCAAACCATTTAATTTTCAAGTTAGCAGCAACTTTATTCAATTCACACCAAATCCATAATCTTGAATAATTATCGCTGGACATTTACAAGCGATACAAAATTAACGCTGTATTCTATTTCAAGATGTTATGAATTGGAACATGTTCAGATTTTAGATAATTATTTCAGAAATATAAATCCTATCTACAAATTTCAAATTCATAGTATCGCGAAATTGCCCAGCGATAATTTATTATCGCATAATTATCGAGCGATACATGCCTGTTGAGTTCAGTCATTTGGCCTCTGTTGGAGTGGCATTAGGAAGATTGCGAGGCGAGCTTGTGCACCTTATATATATATATATATATATAATATATATATATATATATATATATATATATACAAGAATTTTTATAATGTGTGTGTGTGTGTGTGTGTGTGTGTAAACACATCTTGTTGATTTCATGCCACGAAACTCCATCATTTTCATTAATTTCTAACTACTAAGTATTATTATCATCAGAGAAACTTAATACAAATTAATATACACACAAACAAGTATAACTACGAATGAACATGGCTGAGATTACGACATCTGATGGACTTGACAATCTCTTGACACGTATGGTGTGGGTTGGATTAAGTTAGGTTTGGTTAAAATAGGTTAGGTTGTTAGGTTTATATTTTTAAGTGTCGACGACTCAACGTTATGGTTTTGTCGATCCTATAGGTACAACTCTAACACAAGCACTTAACCTAACCTTACCTCAAAATTGACTGTACTCACACTCTTACCTAACCTAACCCTAACACAAATAATCACGATCCGGAAATAAGTACATGCGCTTGTCTGTGTATATTTCAATAAATAAATAAATAAAAAAATACACACACACACACACACACACACACACACACACACACACACACACACAGCATATCACTGCAGACAAACGAGAAGCGTACATGAAAGGATAATGGAGTGGACTGTTCACATGAATATACTGTATCAAAATCTATTATAGTTACCTTTCAAATGTTCCGTGCGATGATTCCTCATTTCACGAAGTTCAAACTTGTTGCCCCTCCTTTTGTTTTACTTCCAGTACAATATCTTGTTATAAACTACGTACGAAAGCATCATTGTTTTGACCCTGTATAGTATATAGTACTGGCCAGAAAAAATGGGACATTGCTTTTACGTTACCATGTAATGGAACTTATATATATATATATATAATATATATATATATATATATATATATATATATATATATATATATAATATATATATATATATATATATATATATATATATATATATATATATATATATACAGGGGTTGGACAAAATAATATGAACACCTTGATAAATGGCGGTTTTTATTCTTAATATGGAGTTGGTCCTCCTTTAGCGGCAATAACAGCTGCAATGCGTCGGGGAATTGATTCATACAGCTTTTGGACAGTGGCTAGAGGAATCCTGAGCCATTCTTCGAGCAAACCCTGCCAGTTCCTCCAAAGACGCCGGCGGTGTGGAATCGGCTTCTGACCTGCTGCTCCAACTGACACCACAGATGCTCGATAATGTTAAGATCCGGGGATTGTGGAGGCCAATCCAAGCGTTCTACTTCAAACCAGTTTTTAACGACCCCAGCATTGTGGATTGGTGCATTATCATCCTGGAAGACGGCGCCGCCATTGGGAAAAAGCGTTTGGACCATGGGATGGACCTGGTCAGCCAATATTGACAGATAGACCTGGGCGTTAACCCTACCATGCAGTACTACAGCTGGGCCAAGAGTATTCCACGATATTGCTGCCCAAACCATCACAGATCCGCCTCCATGCTTAACGGTTGGGGTCAGGCAGTCGGGGTCATAAGCATCTTTAGGCTGTCTCCAGACGTAAACTCGACCGGAACATGGAAATAGCGTAAAGGAGGATTCGTCGGAGTAGACTACATTCTTCCACCGGTCCATTGACCAATTCTTATGGTCATTACACCATTTTCTGCGCCGCTCAATGTTGATGTGCGAAAGGAAGGGTTTGGCAATTGCAGCCCTCCCATGGTATCCAGCTCCATGGAGCTCGCGACGTACAGTTCTGGTCGATACCGGGCTTGCAAGATGCTGGTTAAGCTCTGCAGTCACTTTTGGAGCTGTGGTCTTATGGTTCTTTGTCACAATGCGCTTTAGTACCCGGCGGTCTCGATCACACAGCTTCTTCTTGCGTCCACTATTGCATTTGTCGGTGCTAGTCTTTCCATGGTTTTGGTATGCGGACATGACCATAGAGACAGTTCCTCTGGATACATTGAACATCTGAGCGGTTTTCGTCACCGATGCACCAGCCATCCGCGCTCCGACAATTTGCCCTCTTTGGAAGTCTGACAGGTCTTTCATAACTGCTAATTCATAATTCACTCAGATCTGTAAAAACAACGTGAGGGTTATAACATGACGTATACACTCTCTGTTACACATTTAAATAGGTTTGCCAGTCATTTGACCGTTTACTTTGTGTCTGAGCAGTCCGTAAAGATAACCGGTGAAATCGGCGGGTGTTCATATTATTTTGTCTAACCCCTGTGATTAGAGTGATTAAAAAGTATCGATAATTTTTTTGTTGCTACGGACAAATGAATGCAATAAGAAATAACCGTTTACATATGTGAGTCTTTCTGCCGTCTGGCGTCTGCAGTCCGAAGCAAAATCTGCTACCATGAGTCAGTAGTTGGTTGGAGCGCTTAAAAGGAGGGTGTGTTTTTGCAGTACGTATAAATCTCTAAAATGGAACAACGCGCGTTCGGAGACGAACGAAATGATTAAAACAGCTTTTGAAAATGATGCTCTCAGTGTAGCTAACGTTTACAAGCAGCACAAAAAGTTTAAAAATGGAGAAACATCGTTTGAAGACATGGAACGCAGTGGCCGCCTTTCCACTTCTCGACGGATGAAAATGTTCAACAGATTCAGTACCGTTTCCCTCAAAAAAATCTTGCTCAAACAACCATTTTCTACGTCCAAACCAGTTGTTAGCGAAAAAACGACAACTTTTCTTTTAACAGTGGTGTATATATATTTTTTGGCTATTCATCATTACATTCACAAAAAAAACGAGTCTACAGTTCAATGGATTCCAAAGCAGGACCAAACTCAGGATGCTTCATGGTACAACCGGGTAAATAGTTGATCTCTTGGAACCCTTCAGTTTCCTTAGGAAAGGTGTTCGAACTCCGGAAACCAAAAATGAGACATCGTTAAAAATTACTTCAGAAAAAATTACTCAGATTCTAAAGGTATCTCAAGAACACACACAAAGTCAAACTAATGAACATGCAAAGCTCTTTGTAGCTGTAATATTTTTTAATTTGTAAAGCGTGTCTCTATTATCCTATAACAGCAAAGAGTTAGTAGGTAACGTTGATTATATTTTTTGGAGGTGATTGCAAAGTGTTTGAATATCATCCATCATTCTTGAAAATTAACCACAATCTTTGCGTGACTTTTTTCTAAAAACGAAGTGTACATTCTCGACACCTTACCAGTTTTTCCAGTCGTCTATCCTAAAGTCCTCGTACTTTCGTGCCCACTGCTGCACTGCAACCTCTTTGCGCGCATCTTTGCCGTCAACAAAGGCTAAAATTTTTAGATGATTGAATACAATCCATGCCACGTTTCTTCAGCCTTTTTCGCATTGTTCTCACAGAAATTTTCACTTCGCAAGTTTTCAACTCTTTGAATGTCGTGTGACGTCTACTCGGGTCTTTCTCACAAATCCTTTAAAGTTTTGAGTCATTTCTCGCAGTAGTTATCCTCTCTTCCTCCCCCCACTCCACTTTCCCATGCATCCTATTCACGACAGTACCATTACAATGGTACTGCTGATTGATTCGATGCACACCCGATTTTTATATAGTTAGGTCACTCGATATCTGTCGAATTGATTTTGTCGTATGTTCATGCAAAGCAATCCCCTCATCAGCGTTTTCGTAGTCGCTCCTGCCATTTTTATGCATTGCTCAAGATGTCCACTAAACTCACGAATGAGAAGCTAGGCACATATATTAACAAATACAATATATATTTACGTAAACTACGTATGCTTCGGTTCTTTGGTTGCTAAAGTCGGCACTGGATTAAAAAAGAAATTCGTGCACATCACCTTCAGGATGCGAGATATTCACATTTTTGCATAAATTACATAGTGGCCCATTCTTTCTGGCCAGTACCGTATGATATACCTAGTAATGATGCTGCAAGCTGCTCGAACATTGAATAAGTGTATGGGTGGAGAGGAGCTTCATAAAACAAGAGAAACTCTTTATTTTCCGTCCAAGACCCCATATGTAAATAATCTGTGTAAAGAATGTAACACTGAAGAGCAAATATATACATTTTTTTACGCATCTTATATGAAAATAGCCATTATCCATATAAGTAACTACATAAATTAAATATCTGCCAATATTATCCACACACACACACAGTGTGCAGGAAATGGAATCCGCTGTCTCTGAAATTTCGGTTGCGCATTCGTAGACTTTTCGAGGCAACTTGGGTTGCATAAATCATTGCTCGAGATATTTGGACCTCAAAGCGAATACTTAAAAATATATATATATGATGAATAAAACCACGAAGGAAAGGAAACACAGAATGGTGCTCAAGCGCTTTCGTCTATAACATCCTCAGGAACACTGAAGTACATAAAAAATTACAGCCTATATATAGGTTACAGAAAAAAAAATATATATATAAATATAAAATAAACGGAGAAACAAACTTAAAGGATTGTGGGAGGGGCACACAGATTTATAAGGAAAAACTATCGATTTTTAGCACAAGATTAAATGAATTGTTTCCACCCAATGTTATAGATAAAAAATATACAAATTTATACTGGAAATCTGCCCGGGTTTTAGCACTCTGCTCTTTTTGTATATAAAAATTGAAAATTATCGATTTTTAGCACAAGATTAAATGAATTGTTTCCAACCAATGTTATAGATAAAAAAATATACAAATTTATACTGGAAATCTGCCCGGGTTTTAGCACACTACCCTTTTTTGTATATAAAAATTGAAAAATAAAAGTTATTAGGGTGGCATACAAGTTTACCAAAGATTTAGCGTTCTACCTTTCTTATCTAAATCTGTTCTGAAGGAATTCAAAACAACAGGATCGAGTTGAAAAAGACCTTTGCTTATGTTGAAGTTATTTGTAAGTTGGATAATGGCAGACTCAAGAATATTTCTATTAACAATGTTGCTAGAGTGAAATAAAACTGAAGCATTATTCCAATCAATACAGTGGGATAACTCTGACAAATGGACAAAAAGGGCACTGGACAACTGTCCTATTCTAACGGAATATTGATGCTGTTTTATACGTGTGTGCAAATCCTTTCCCGTCTGACCTATGTAAAAGGAATCACATTGTTTACAACCAATTTTATAGATAATGCCTAAATTAATTATTGGTAGGGCTATTTTTTACTATGATATTTTTCACAATATTGTTATATGAAAATACTACATTAATATCCAAAAGTTTAAGTACATTAGCAATGCCTAAAAAGCCCGGGAAAAATGGAAGTACTAAAATATTTTTTGACAAAGTACGAGTGTTATTATTGACACGATAGAAAGTTCATTTGCCTTGTTGAGACAAGATTCCATAAACGCAGATGGATAACACACATCACTTCCAATACCGTTGATTTTTTCTAATTCGGCATCGATGTATTCCGGACTGGCGATCCTAAGGGCGCGGAGAAACATGAAGAAAAAATGGCCTTCTTAGTGGGGGTGTCATGTCCGAGTAAAAGTGTACGTAGGACAAATTGTTTTTTTTTTCCGATAGATACTAAACTTAAAACCTGGGCTTTCCCTATGTACACGCACATCCAAAAATGGGATTGAATTGTCTTGTTCCACTTCTAAAGTAAACTTAATGGAGGGGACTTGATCATTTAACTGAAGGAGGAAGCTATCCAGGTCACGATTCATGGGCCAGATACACAAAATATCGTCGACGTACCGCAACCAAGGGATGCCAACCCCCAGGATTCTCGGAATGTAAGTAATTTCGAAAAACTCCATATAAATATAGCCCTACTAATAATTCAGGCATTATCTATAAAATTGGTTGTAAACAATGTGATTCCTTTTACATAGGTCAGACGGAAAAGGATTTGCACACACGTATAAAACAGCATCAATATTCCGTTAGAACAGGACAGTTGTCCAGTGCCCTTTTTGTCCATTTGTCAGAGTTATCCCACTGTATTGATTGGAATAATGCTTCAGTTTTATTTCACTCTAGCAACATTGTTAATAGAAATATTCTTGAGTCTGCCATTATCCAACTTACAAATAACTTCAACATAAGCAAAGGTCTTTTTCAACTCGATCCTGTGTTTTGAATTCCTTCAGAACAGATTTAGATAAGAAAGGTAGAACGCTAAATCTTTGGTAAACTTGTATGCCACCCTAATAACTTTTATTTTTCAATTTTTATATACAAAAAAGGGTAGTGTGCTAAAACCCGGGCAGATTTCCAGTATAAATTTGTATATTTTTTATCTATAACATTGGTTGGAAACAATTCATTTAATCTTGTGCTAAAAATCGATAGTTTTTCCTTATAAATCTGTGTGCCCCTCCCACAATCCTTTAAGTTGTTTCTCCGTTTATTGTGTGTATATATATATATATATATATATATATATATATATATATATATATATGAGTCTGTATATATATATATATATATATATATATATATATATATAGGGCGTCCCAAAAAAATGTACACACACTTTAAATAATTATAAAGGCAGTGTTTATTAAAATACATTTCATTTTCAAAATGTAATAGAATCTACAGACATTATTTAATTGTTTTGTCAACGCCTGTTTTCAAACTGACGTCCGTTCTGGTCCAGGCACTGCTGATAACGCGAAGCAATGGAATCGCAAACATCACGAAACATTTCGTTTGGTATTTGTGTGCATTCTCGTTCAATGGCTGCTCTCAATTCAGCGACTGTTGCAGGTTTTATAGCGTAGACTTTGTCTTTTAAGTATCCCCATAAAAAAGTCTAGTGGTGTGAGGTCTGGTGAACGCGGAGGGTATTCTACGAAACCCCTTCGTCCAATCCACATCCACATCGTGCCAAGTACCACTCGCAATACTCCACTCTTCGGTCCGGATCATCTTCATTAATAGCATGGACTAATCTTGGAATGTAACTTTTCCATTGACAGCGCTTCAAAATGCGTTGGACAGACGATTCTGAAATTCCTACCTCACGACTCGCTTGCCGCACAGATTTTCTTGGACTTTGGTGATACGTTTCCAGTACTCTTTCTTGCTTTGTGGGGCTTGTCGATGTCCGTGGTCTTCCGGAACGCTTCTTGTGGACATTCTGAACAGTTCCATCGGCTTCAAACTTATCTCTAATTCGAGTGATGGTAAGTCGCGTTGGTGGATCTGTTTGAAACTCCCTCCTAAACTGTCTTTGCACTTCAACTGCGTTTCACACTTCCAGTAGCATTTTAGAATGAATTTCCTTTGTTCAAAGCTTAGTCTGACTGCCATTATTAATTCTAATGGGTTAACTTGGAAAGAAAGAAACATCAATTGAGCTATCAGCTGTTAAAGTGTGTATACATTTTTTTGGGACGCCCTGTATATATATGATGAATAAAACCACGAAGGGAAAAGAAACACAAAGGGGTGCTCAAGCCCTTTCGTCTAATGACATCCTCAGGAACACTGAAGTATGAGGATGTCATTAGACGAAAGCGCTTGAGCACCCCTTTGTGTTTCTTTTCCCTTCGTGGTTTTATTCATCATAAATATTTTTCACGTGTCACTTTCGTGAAATAATTTTTCATATATATATATATATATATATAATATATATATATATATATATATTGGGGGATATTTGCTTTACACAGTTTTTTTCCATTAAGTTTAATTTTGTAGATGTAGTATATATATATATATATATATATATATATATATATATATATATATATAATTATATATATATATACACGTGTGTGTATATGTGCAAAGGGGACCCCTTAAGAAAAAGCGTACAGCTCGTACACCAACACACTCAATAAAACTACCATTGGGTGTCCTTATCCTTTGATAGGTCGGTAATATATTATATACCGATGCAGGTCCTTCTTTCTCTCAAATAACTTATTATTAACATTTATTTATTTTTGTCCAAAAGGGATTCATATTTACCACATGCGTGGGTTATAGTTGTATGTATAAAATCCTTGGAGACTTTTCTTCCACCCTGTGTGTGTGTGTGTGTATATATATATATATATATATATATATATATATATATATATATATACACAGGGTGGTGTATCGGGGCCAAAAGAAGTAATGCGATACGATACTCGATACATTGGCAAAAATGTATCTCGTTACGATACTAGATATTTGAATAATATATGTATCACGATACGATACGAATATATATATATATATATATATATATATATATATATATATATATGAAACAACTGACTGAATTGCTTTTTATTTTTATTGAATTTTACAAACAATTGATCAGACATTCTGTTTCTTTTTGAAGGAAAGATTTGCAGCTATGCTAAAAAGTGTCTCAATCGGAGCGCTTGATGGCAGTGTAGTGTTGTATTTTATGAACAGTTCTTTTATCAAAGGATACATATGTAATTGTTGAATGTCTGATGAATTATTCGCTAAATAATTAGATAATTCTTGACGAGGTTTGTTCACTGAGTGAGTCTATGATAAAGTATCGCGTTACTGACACTTATTTGTATCGTATCTTTCGATACGATACAAATAAAAAATGTATCGCGATACGATAACAAGATACAGAAAATGTATCGCGATACTACGCCACCCTGTATAATATATATATATATATGAAAATTATTTCACGAAAGCGCTTGAGCACCATTCTGTGTTTCCTTTCCTTCGTGGTCTTATTCATCATATATATATATATATATATATATATATATATATATAATTAAAATATTAAGTGGAATCCATAAAAAAAAAAATATTTTAAAATTTTCACGTTTGAGTAACAGGACAAAGGTCTTCCCTTTTCAACAATGAAATAGAAAATGAAAAACAACGATGAAAAATAACTAATTGGCGACTCTAAACGGAAAATTAGGAAAAACAACTATAAAAAATAACCAATTGGCAACTTAAAAACAGTCTTGAAGAAAGTGGGCGGAGTCAGTTGAAAATTCAAGCTGCGAAAGTGTTGGAAAATCTTGGAAGAACCATCTATAAGGTAAGCCACGTTAAAGATAGCATAGCTTCACTTACTTTTCTACCATAATATATCTTGCCTTCCGTACAAATGTTACTTTGAACAACGATAAGAAAAAAGTTTGCGAAATATCAACACACGAATATTCAACAAGTTTCAAAAGTCATTTAAGTTCTGGAAATGTATTTTGTGGTGTTCCAGTTCAGTAGTGGCATTATTATTATTATTATTATTATTATTGCTTCACATATGTTAAAAAAACAACCCCTTGCTGATAATACTTGTTTTAATGATATTAAATAATGATCTTAATTTTAACATGCGATAATAAAAGGTATAATATTGCTGCAAGGATATATCGTCAACTGGGGATACTAGGGACAGTGAGGATAACTTGGGACACATATTATAATTTATATATTGACCTTCTTGGTATTTATAGCTAGATACTTTATACTGTATGTAAAACAATAAAAAATGCCCCCAAATTCAACCCGTTTAATATAAAAATGCTATTCAAGCATTAAAGAACTAAATGTCCCAAGTCACCCCCACTGTCCCATGTATCCCCATTTGACGGTATTCAAATTTTAATAAACCCAAAAACGTTATCCATTTTCTGCGCAGAAAACATTTTCAAGCCTTATTTGGAGAAAACAGGGAATACCAAAAGTTTTTCTAAAAAGAAAAAATATTTTAAGAGTAAATAATATAACTCCGACCCATTAAATATAGTTAAAATTACTACATTATTTTGGCAGTTTGGAAAACAAGTAATTTAATCTCGTTATTCCTAGAATTACGTCGTAATGGCTAAAAATTTGACGCAATTTAGATTAAAATACCTCACTAGTTTCTGAGTATGTGAAATATTTAATATAATTTAAAATAAATAAATAAATAAGTCTTTTTGGCTGAAGTTACCCATTCGCTGGGTAACTTCGGTTAACTTAGTTAAATAAATGAGGACGATTTGACGTGATTGAGATTTCTGTTTTTACTCGGAACATCTCCGGGGAAATTATTATTATTTATCTAAAGCATTAATTTACTGATTTCAAAACTATACCGTTATTTTATTTTTTGTGTGTGTGTGTGTGGGGGGGGGGGGTAAAAAGTAATTTTGTATTCTCTCTCTCTCTCTCTCAAAAGTTGGGTTTCAAGTTTTATTCCTCTTTGGTGACTGTTAGTCACGAGGCACCGCAAGGTTCTGGCTTGGGGAACGTTTTTTTTTCTCATTACATATTAATGGACTAAATTTCTACCTTGCCTGACGTTCTCAAAAAAAAATTTTTTGCTAACATGGTATTGTTAAAGAACAGCGAATATTTGCGATACATTTCCAATTCATTAGATCTTGACCTCTTTGTGTTGTGTGGCTCGCTAAATTATAAAAGGTTAATCTGAAATGTCAGTAAAAACTAAGTATATTTGTATTTTCAATTACGAATTGGGTTGTTCGTAAATGATAGGCCGTTAAAATGTTAAAAACGTAAAACGTTCAATGAATCGGCTATGAATTATACAGGGTGACCCAAAAGCGGTGTTCTAAAAAAATACTGTATCGGCATTAGTGAAAGATGAGCAGACTCCGCCTCCGTAGGCGGAGACTTCTTTGAAAGTGATAAATAATTTCAGACATTATACATTTAGTATTCCTTAAGAATATACAGTGTGTTCACAAAAGAATCGTACAAACTCCATTTGAAATAAGTTAAATATATACGATTCTTTTGTGGACACCCTGTATATTTAAAGTTTATGCGTCGGAATTTTTAACTAATTAAAATCTCCTTACTTTATGTCAGAGTATTCTGCGAAGCTTCTGATATTTTTTTAATAAATTATTTCAGGATAAACAAAACAAATAGGTTTGACGCGGAATGAACACTCGGTCTTTTTAATCGTGTACAAATTAATTAAGTACAGATTCGGAAAAAAGTTCCTCTAAAAACAAAATTACGCAGCATCGAAAGGATTAAAAAAAGTCAAAGTCCCTAATTATTATTATTAATAATAATACAAGTTCATATTCATGCCCGATTTAGTCTTGCGAAAAAAAAAAAAAAAAGGAAAATTTTGTCAAAAAAAATCTTTCGAAAAAATCTCTATTTCGTTTCCAACAATTTTAAAAACTCAATTTCCAATTAGTCACTCAGTTTGCATTAAAAAAAAAAATTTTTTTTCTCGATCTTATGAATAAAATTAATTTTGAATTAATAAAACTATATATACTGTGTGTATATATATCAGTGGCGACGGAGGAAGGTCTGGCTGAGCCTGACCTGTTATTTCTCCTGCTGGGACTTAAAAAAAACTAACATAAAAAACTAACAATACGCAATCCCATCTCTTGTCAAGTTGTCAGGCTAAAAATTTCCATCCATCCATCCATCCATCTATCATCTAAACCCCATTTCCCCAGTGATGGTGGAGAGAGAGACGCGGGAAGAGAGGGAAGATATGTGGCTGAAAATTTGAGTCAGATATCTTTACTTTATAAAACATGTTATAATGACCATGTTAGGATTTATAAATAAGGTTATATAGCTATTTGCATATACACTGTGACTGTACATAAAGTTAATTATTACTGTTATTACGCATCTTCTCAAATAACAAAGCCTTACAACTCGCATAAAAATGCACAATTCCGTCTTGTCAGGCAAACAATTTTAAGCCTGATGTCTCTCTTTGAAACATGTTATGATGTAAATCTTATGATTTATTTATAATGTCAAAGTCATTTGGATATTCATTATACGTAGCGTTAATTAGTATTTTAATTGATTTATTACTTTGTATCCACCGAATCACCAAGTTTTTAATGTTCGAAGTCAGGCAAATTCGTATCTGCCTAACTACTTGCTGCTGTGCCAAATCCAAAATGCTGCTCTGCATTGCCAAATCTTTTTTTTTTTTTAAACTTAATCTTTTTTCAATAATATGCATATTATATACTTTATAAGGTGGGTTGGGTGGAAAATAATTGTCCAAGTTACTTAACATTTAAAAATTAAGGTACTTTCCTGTTTTCCGGGAGCCCAGACTTTTTGCTAGATTCGTCCGCCACTTGCCAGATTGCCAAATTTTATTGTCAAATTTTTTTTTTAAATGTTAAGTAACTAAACTAAACTAAACTAACCTAACCTAACCTAACCTAACCAGGGGTTGGGTTAGGTTAGTCACTTAACATTTAAAAAACAAATTTGGCAATCTGGCAAGTGGCGTCCGAATTTGGCAAAAATCTGAGGTCCGGGAGAAGAGGAAAGTATAAAAATTAATTTACTTCAAGGAAAAACTTGGTGAAAGAACTAATTAATAGCCTAATTGCTATTGGTATGATGTCACGTGGTGACGTCAACGCGTTGCATGGAGTAAGTTGTCCGACCCTTCCTACCCCTACTAAGAGACTCGGAGGAACTTTAAAGAAATTTACTTTAGCATTCTGAATACCTCTGTAACAGCCTTGAAGGAACGATTTGAATACATTCAGTTCTCATTTTTTGAGCTGTTGAATTCATTAATGTTTGCAGTATATAAAGAAAATTTCCCCAAAAACTTAATAGAAGCACTTGAATATAAGTACAGTAATCTATTTGACTGAAAGCTTTAACGTCAGAATTAAAATACATCTATCAGGACTCCGATTTTTGTCAGTGCAAACACGCAAAAGAAATTTTAAAGCTTTGTCTTGACCTCGGACTTACAACAGCCTTACCTGAAACGATCAAATTAATTCGGCTTCATTTGACAATCCCCGTAACCAGTGTGTCAACGGAAAGAAGTTTTTCAACGCTTAACAGAATAAAGACGTACCTACGGAATACCACGTCAGAGGAAAGGCTGTCTAGTTTAGCAAGAATTGCCATAGAGAAAGAAATTGTAATATCGCTAGAGAAGAATAAAATGCTGCATGACAAAGTAATTGAAGAATTTGCATTAAAACCAAGATGATTGGAGTTCATGTATAAATAAATAAGGTAAGGCGATGTTTTATTTTCTAAATTTATGCCAGTTAAAAATATTCCAATTATCACTGGTCAACAAATTTTAAGGAATTTTTTGTATCTTTAATGAAAGTAGCCGATTCTTATGTATTTTTGCATGCTGAATTTGAAAATGATAGTGAAATTGTTTAATTAGTTCGCGTTTTTAAGATATCATGGTAATTATTGTGTAAGTACTGGTAAAAATTTATCCCACAACATATATGTATTTTAAGGAGCACACTCACTTCAGTGTCGTTTCCTCTTGGCCTGTCTCTTGTACTCTGACTGTGTAGTGTCTCTTATTACTGACCAGCAGAAATCAGCCAGCATAGATGAATTCCACTTGCCATGGTAACGTTTCTCAAGAGCTGAAATCTGCTGATGAAAACGTTCCCCATGTTCGTCACTTACTTCACCAAGGTTTGCCGGGAAAAAGTCGAAATGGAAATGGAGGAAATGAATTTTTAGAGACATGTTACATCCCATTCTTTGGTACGCCTTCAACATATTATCCACCAATTCATCTGCATTTGGAGCTCTGTTGTTTCCAAGGAAATTTTGCGACACTGACTTGAACGAGACCCCAAGCTTCTTTTTCTGCGCCCTCCAAAAGTGTCTCGAAATGTTCATCTTTCATCAGATTTCGTATATGAGGACCAACAAATATGCCTTCCTTGATTTTTGCCTCACTGAGTCGAGGGAACTTCTGGAAAAGATACTTAAATGCCTTTCCATCCTTATTGAGTGCCTTCACAAAATTTTTCATAAGCCCTAACTTAATATGTAACGGTGGTAGAAGTATTTTGCTTGGCTCTACTAATGGCTCGCACGAAACGTTTTTCACACCTGGCACTAAACGTTCTCTTAGAGGCCATTCCTTCCTTTCATAATGCTGTGACCTAGCACGGTTGTCCCACTCGCAAAGGAAGCAGCAGTACTTCGTGTAACCCTGCTGGAGACCAAGTAACATGCCGACCACTTTCAAATCACCACATATGCTCCATTTGTGAGCGTTGTAGTTTATGTGGTGAAGCAGATATTGCATATTTTCATATGTCTCCTTCATGTGGATAGAATATCCAATTGGAATGGCAGCTTTTCGTTTTTGTTATGAAGTAGTACAGCCTTAAGGCTTAGCTTAGAGGCATCAATGAACAACCTCCATTCGTCATCTCTGTATGTTATATTTAGAGCATTCATTAAACCAACAACATCTGTACACACCACGAAGTCACCATGTTTGATGAAGAAAGTCTCCAACGTGGATTGCCTAGTGCGGTACATGGATATTTGGACATCATCATGAAGAAGATGCCACTGTTGAAGGCGTGAGGCGAGCAATTCTGCCTTAGACTTCGGTAAGTCCAAATCTCTGATGAGGTCATTCAGTTCGTGTTGGGTGATTTTATGCGGTTCTGTAGACAGTTCACTGGGCACAAAGTCGGTATCTTGTGATGTTGTGGGATGTGCAATGTCTTCATCTGTACTCGTTACAGGATGCTCTTCGTCATCCAAATCGAGGGTGTCTGAGGAGGTAAGAGGATTGGGCACAGGTATGTCTTCGTTATGGGCACAGGTCGAATGGCGGATGGAACATTAGGATACTTGAGGGTCCATTTTTTCTTCTTACTAATTCCACGTAATGGCGGAACCATGCAGAATAAACAGTCATCCACGTGGTTACTTTGTTCCCTCCACACGACGGGGATGCCGAAGCCCATTGACCTCGGTTTCCATTGTACCACTCAAGTAATGTAGTTGCACATGTAATGCAGCATATATGCGGCGCCCACGTTTTGTCCTGATCTCCTAATTTGCACTTAAAATAAAGGTGGTACGCTTTCTTGATGGCAGGTGTTAACGTCTTCTTTTGCGATTTTAATGTTACTTTGCCGCAAATATAGCAAAAGTTATTTGAGTCATTAACGCATTTACGTGGCATTTTGCTTATAACGTCAATGAGAAAACTGATCGCAAGATTACGCTTTAACACGCACTACACTCTATATGTCATGAAGTAACCACAGGTGCAAATTACGAGGAAACACTACAAAAGCACTATGTCAAAATGTGAAATAACGTGTCACCACAACAAGCGTCACTCTAGAACTGAGCTAAAGGGATTACGATGTACTCAAGATGGCGCCAGACAACGAGGTTGCCAAACGAGCACATCTACAGTGTTGCCATATGTTATGCTTCAATGATATATTCATTTCAATTGGGAAATAATGAAAACAGGGCACCCGTGTATCTTCTAAACGCGAACCAATCATGCAAAATGAAGGTCATTTTCGGATTCAGCGACGTCGAATTACTAAAGAAATGATGGTTTCATCGAAGATACATTTTGGCTGTTGATTAGTGAATTATCATACATAATACATATCACAGTGAAACAAGGTATCATATTATACAGTATATATATATATATATGTCACGCGTCTTAAGATACCTAAGCGCCACCACAGGCGAAAACGTGTTTTTGATGGATATCACTATTTTCACCCTTCCTCTATCGCGTGGTTTGGGTTATAATGACCTTACGACACTAGAAGTATGGTTGAAAACCTTAAGAATCGAACTACTTTTTTCACCTCTATCACCAGCCAAAAATTCACCCAAGTTCGGCATAATAAGAAAATCAAAAAATTAAAGTATATATATATATATATATGATATAAAATATGAAAATCTATTCCAAAAACTCATCAACATCTTCATTAGCATACTTAGAACTCTAATTTAGCCAAAAATGAACGTTCAAACTCAATTAATAACAGATACTATTGCGAGAATATTGCTGAACTTTGGAGGCGATTTCTGGCGAATTTTAATTTTGGCGCCTAGGTACCTTAAGACGCGGGACCCCTCAATTATGTTTGAAAGGTTTGAGCAAGAGTATCCACAAAAGCCTGGCGTCGCCCCTGATATATTAACGGGTCGGCCAAAAAAAACTATTACCCTGGTTTTGAACAATATAATTTTACCTTTATCAAATGTTATTTGTACAATCAAATATCAATATATGTGTCCTGTATAGAATTACATGGTCTATCTCGTGATGAAGTTGGATTTTTGCTAACTAACTATTATTTTGTAATTCGCTTTTATACAGACACGGGTAGAAAAGTTTTCTGTTTCTATACAGTTACCTAATTGAGTCCAAGATTATGCGGAATGTGCCCTCCTCCATTATCAATGCACGCTTGCAACCTTGACTTCTCCCTTATCGACGGCAGTACCGCATCGATGATTTTTTCGTGGTAATAAGCAGCAGTGATTTTGACATTTTGATCAACAAAAACAATCTCTGACTTCCCGAACTTTGAAATAAAGATGGAAACCATGACTTTTTGAGAAAAATGCGGACGTTCCCTGCAAGTCGATCTAGACTGATAGATTTTTTGTCTTGTCTTCCATAAACTCGGTCAGTTTGTGTGTTTATTGTTGAAGCAACCGTAAGTGTCTCGTCGCTGAACCATACTTTCGACACCTCTCTGTCTGGAAATCGATCTAACAGAGCACGACATTTTTCAACTCTTGCTTGCTTATTTGATGCAGAGAGTTTATGAACTTCGACTCTTAAAACATTTAAGACCCAGATCATCTTTTACTATACGACGAAACACTAGAGCGAGAAATACCAGTAGTTTTTTAAATTTCTCTAGCGGACTTGTGGGTGTTGGGCCGTTCTTCTTGACTGCATATCATGGATGAAACCGTGTCAATATTTTCCTCAGTACGTGATATTTTTGGTCTTCCACTGCCTTCTCTTCGTTTGGTCGACCCTGTGATATTGATTTTCTTTGAGATATTGAAGTCCAGATATCGTTCATCGTTTATTTGGAAACTCTTTCTTCATTCGTTTTGCACCCCAGTGTTTCTCCTTACGTAGGGTTGCCAGATTTGCCAAATAGAAATACAGGACACCCTGTTCAAATTTAAATTCAAATGATTTCTAATTTGCATATACATACGTTACGTAAATTGAGATAAAATAATATTACTGCATGGGACAAACTTATATACTAAAAAATATTGGTAACACGGTCATCTGGGTTGAATTAAAAATTTAATCAGCTTAACTTTACGCAGGCGAGACCCTGTTACCAAAATATCAATTTATTATCTAAGTAAAATATAAGTATTTAAATCACATACCTTTAATTATATTTCACTGATGACTTGGCTCTCCTTAACAGGTCCTTGTTTAGCAGAACTTGCTTATAAAATTCCTTGCACTGGCAGTCTATGTTCCATTTACATTGTAACATAGCTTCTACTGTGGTCACATCCAACTTATTTCGTTCTTTTGTCCATTGAACATTCATTAACGAGAAAACACGCTCAACATTAGCATTATGAGTACAAGTAGTACAATTAAAAATATTGAAAATTCCAAATCGTACAGCTCTAAACTGCTGAATTTTGCAATTTATTTAAAAAAATCTTAATACAGGACATTTAAGGCGTCCTGATAAAGTCAATACAGGACACAGGACAAAATCATTAAATACAGGACATGTCCTGTATATACGGGACGCCTGGCAACCCTATCCTTACGCAGGTTCAATATCAATACTTCATCTTCCAAAGAGTATTTCATTATGTTATACTCGTATATAACTTGTTCACCAACTATAGCAGAATGATGGTCTGAAATGAAAAAGGAAACAAATTAATTATTTTGTGTAAAAATTAGGAAAATTAATTATTTATGGAGAAACTGACTGCCATCTGAAAGTATCAGCTGCTGACTTTGACCGCCTTTCAATTGAGCACCATATTCTGATACCTCCCCTCTAGTTGTGAGCCTGTAGCTCTACTCCTGGTGCGTTGAATCTAGATTCAAAACCAGCGTTTGAAAGAGTAAAAGTATGGGTACAACATACGGCCTCAGCAGTAAGATCAATATACAGGGTGAGCCACAATATTTTTTCAAAAGTTGGGTAATAGTTTTTGGCCCACCCTGTATATATATATATATATATATATATTCGAGATCATCTGGGGCTCTGCCTGATTCACTTTTCATAAACTTCTGCAACATTTGTGGGCTTTCATCAAATTTTCAGTCTGTTGAACACCACCTCTCCTACTCTAAACTTTACCTTCTCTTCCTCACTGAAACTCGAGTGCCTGGGACGCCTGACAGCAACCCCTTTTCTGTACCCTCCGACTTTCTCTCTACTCAATTTCATTACGAAGGTGGATGTTGCGTATATGTACGCAATGACCTAACTTGCTTTCGTATTCCCGAAATTAAATCCTCCAATTCCATACCCTCTGGCTACGGCTTACATGCTAATCTCAAACTAAATACATCTGAGCTGTCTACCTTTTTCCTAATTCTACTGACTATTCAAAACTCTTTGACTACCTCACTTCCAAAGTGGAATACATTCTATCCCGCTCTCCCTTTGCTGAAATCTCCATTTTACGAGATTAAAATGTTCATCACCGCCTCTTGCTTTCTTCCCATTTCACTAACATCCCTTGTGAACTAGCTTACAGCTTCTCTATCCTGAATGACGTAGAGCAGATTGTATAGCACCCTAGTCGTATCCCCGATCACCTTGGAGATAGGTCCAACGTTCTGGATTTATTTCTCACCACTCATCCTTCTTACTCTGTCAAAATTTTTTCTCCGTTGGTTTCCTCCGACCATACTCTTACTCGTATATATGTTTTCTGTCCTATCGCTACAGTTTTGGCCTTTGTATCTCCCCAGAGGAGATGCCTTTGGCACTTTGGCGCCGCTGACTGGGACGTCCTTAGGCAGTACTTCCATGATTTCCCATGGAACGACTACTGTTTCCGTTGCCGGGGCCCCACCGAGCGCGTTGAGCCCATCACGGAGGTGATTCTCTCGGGCATGGAGGTGTAGATTCCATATTATATTCCAACTACTAATGCAAAAAAAAACAAACTTGGTTTAACTTTGCTTGTTCTAATGCTATCCGTAACAGAGAGGCGGCTTTCAGAAGGTACCGTCGCTATCCAACTCTTGACTCTCACTCAGCTTATATTTCTGCCCGGAATCGTGCACAATCTGTTCTTCGACTCTCCAAAAATTCCTTCATCCAACAAAAATGTGAAAACTTCTCCAATTTTAATTCTTCTCGTTCTTTCTGACATCCAGCCAAGAACCTTTCCAACAACTTTACTTTTTTCCCTCCTCTTTTCCATTCCGACGGCTCAGTTGCTGTCTCTTCTCTTGATAAAGCTGAACTCTTCATTCAGACTTTCGCCTCCAACTCAACCCTGGACGATTCGGGTGCTGTTCCTCCATCTGCTTCCTCCTCCCTCTGACTTACTTATGTCAGAAATACGAATCTCTTTCAAAGATATTTTTCTGTCCCATCTGGGCTTAATGTGAGGAAGGCGTACGGTCCTGATGGTGTCCCTCATGTTGTTCTCAAGAACTGTGCTTCTATGCTGACACCCTGCCTAGGTAAACTCTTTCGTCTTTGTCTTTCATCTGGTACTTTTCCTTTATACTGAAAGTTTGCTTTCATTCAACATGCCCCAAAGAAGGGTGATCACACTCAACCCTCCAACTATCGTCCAATTGCTTTGATTTCATGCCTTTCTAAAGTTTTTAAACCTATTCTTAAATACCTCTCTTTTCACAATGTTCTTTAAGATCGTCAGAATGGGTTCCACAAGGGACGTTCTACTGGCGGTTTTCTTGCATATATCTTTGACTCTTGGTCATTTTCCTTTCGAGATTTCGGTGAAACCTTTGCTATTGCGCAAGACATATCAAAAGCTTTTGATAGAGTCCGGCACAAATCTTTAATTTCCAAACTGTCTCCTTCGGTTTCTCTCCTTCTATCTGTGCCTTCAGCTCTGATTTCTTTTCTGGACGATCTATAACTACGGTTGTAGATGGCCACTGTTCTTCTCCTAAAGCTGTTAACAGTGTTGTTCCTCAGGGTTCTGTCCTGTCATCCACTCTTTTTCTTTTATTTATCAATTATCTATTGAGTCGCACTTCCTGTCCCATCCACTCCCATGACGATGATTCCACTGTTCACCTCTCAACCAGCTTCACAAAGCGTCCATCTCAACAGTCACTCCATGATTTGTCTGACCTCTGATCTTTCTACTATCTCTGATTGGGGCAGAGAAAACTTCGTGGTTTTCAATGCCTCAAAAACTCAGTTCCTCCATCTGTCTACTCGTCACAATCTTCCACACGACTATCCCGTTACCTTCAACAATACACAGCTCAATACTTTCTCTTCTCTTAACACTCTTGGCGTTTCCTTTTCTCGCGATCTTTCCTGGAAAGATCACATATACTCTCTTTCCAAACCAGCTTCTAAGAGGTTAGGGGTGCCGTACCAGCTCCGCAGTTTCGTCAACCCCAACTCACTGTCTCTGTATAGGGGTCTTGTCCGCCCCTGTATGGAGTATGTTTCTCATGTGTCGGGTGGCTCAACCCACACAGCTCTACTTGACAGGGTGGAATCAAAGGCTTTTCGTCTAATCAATTCTCTGCCTCTTACTGACTGCCTTCAATCTTTCTCTCTTCGCCGCAATGTTGCCTCACTCTCTCTTTACTATCGCTATTATAACGGACACTGCTCTTCAACTCTCTAACTGCATATCTTACGGTACCAGTCTTTCGACACATTCTCATTCGTTTTTTATCAAACTTCATAACGCAAGGGTTAATCGATATGTTCAATCTTTCATATACTCAACCCATTAACTCTGGAACAATCTTCCTCAATCCATCTTTCCCCCTGTGTATGACCTCTAATCTTTCAATTCCTCTGGGGAAGCGGTTTCGCAGGCATTCGCCTTTGGCTCCTTCATCCTGCATAAAGGAAAAAAAATATATATATACCTACTATATATATATATATATTAAATTTGAAGCATAACAGATTTATCTGTCATATTTTAATCTAAATGTCCCAGAGGTGGAATATGATAAGTATCAAAACGTTTGCTCGTCATCAAGTTATCTATAAATAAAAGTTCTTCACACACGTCCAACTTTTTCCTTCTCGTTTACATGTCTGTCATGTGTATGTGTCTGCCAACTCTTTGAATGACGTCGAGTTTCAACTTGGGTCTCCCTCCGTAAAAGGTGTTTATGCGGCAAGTGATATATTGAGTCGTTCATACTTCGCGGTGTTGTGCCACCATGAGAGTAAACCTCTTTCCGATGAGGAATATTTGTGGGAGGTCCCTGTATCTATCCTCGTGTACTTGTCCCTTATGGAGAATGAAAGTGTTTTGTGGGTGATCAGTTAGGGCAGTCAAAAGTTGACCGAAAAAATTAAGAAAGTTGACCTTACGAATTGAAAAAATTGACTTATAAAGTTGCCTTTACTTTCAATAATAAAAACGATACTTTAATTACTTATTCTTGCTCTTCTACATCAGTTGACCGATTGTGGTAAATTATGAAGTATTTGCCGACATTTTCTGGCAAAAAATTGCGATCCTTACTTAATAATTTATTAAGCATGGAGAAAGATCTCTCTACAGCGGCAGTTGTTGGTTAACATTGCAAAAGCTGACCATAAACTGTTGGTGAGATTTCAGGTCTACTGAGGTTAATTATTTCACAAATACCATTTGTCTTGAGTCTTGTTTCAATGTATTGTTTGACTGAACACATATCTTCGCCAAGGTTGATAGAAGAAATGGTTTCATATGCTCTCTAATGGTGCAATCAGATGCTTCCATCCTAGTCACTAAGCTAGCAATCAAACTATAATTCATTTTGATTGACATTAGTTGCTTTGGCAGTTTTTCATTAGCAACACTCTCTTTAGCCTTCTGAACAATGATTCCTTCATCTTCAAAATTTTCCACAATTGTCTTCACATTTGAAAAATTGTCTGCATAATAAAAAGCAGCGTTCAGCCAGCTTGCCCAACGTGTTACAATCGGTTCTGGAGGAGTTCCTATTTCAGCAAACAATTCCTTCCTTCTTTTGTTTTTAAGAGTAGAAGCCTTGACACATGCAATTAAAGTGTCAACATCACTATAAAATGCTCTTATTTGCATCGCACAATTATGTAACCAGTAACCACAATACATACAACACAACCACATCCAAAACCAGAACGGACATAACTGAATAAGACAAATACGAGCAGCGAAGTTGCCAGTTAACCAAAAAGATGCCAATTTTTAGTTATTTTAATTATTTATTCCAAAAAATTGACTTTATTTACCTCATTGCTATTTTTGACCTAACAGGTAAAAGTTGACTTTTGGTTGACCTATTAACTTTGGTAATATACCCCCTACAGGTGTTTTATTGCATTTTCAGTCGTTTCAGCGAAAAAGTGCCCCATAGGAAACAATTTGACTTTATTGACTTTTGACCGCCCTAGTGATCACCCGTTGTTACTCCGGTGAATTTAAGTCTCTCATTTAGAGTTGTTGTTGTTGTTGTTGTTGTTTAGCCGATCAGCCCACCCTGATCGAGCAAGCCGGCGGCACGCAGGTAACCGATCGCCCTCTCCGGAGTGGACCAGAGTTCAGCGCACTAGTGATGCTGTGTTGTGTTCGTTGTTGTGCTAGAGCGGTAACAGTCTGTCATAATGTGTTCAATTGTTTGTGGTGTGTCCTGGCACAGGTGGCAGGTGTCGTCTATGGAGTTGTCTAGTCTGTGTTTATATGTCCTTAAGTTGGGGTGATGTCCACATCGGAATCGTGCTAAGTTAACTCGATCCGATCTGCTCAGGCTGATCTCTGACCTGTTAATGGGTGGCGGCTTCGCACCTAGGACCGCATTCGGACCGAGTCGCGTCAGTGCTTTGTGGGTTAGGTGTGTGTGTGTGTGTGTTTCCTGTACTGTGTGATGCCTGTACATCCTGAATGTGGTTTGCAAAAGATAATGATGTGTTGTATGTGACCCCAAGTATTTTGGTCCTGTGAGTGTGAGGTGTTGATGAGGTAAGTGATAAAAAAAAATGAGTTGCTCAATGCTTCATCATCCTATGTGGGGCACAATCAACAAGAGAACGTCTCTCTAAAGTAGGGGGAGAATTAAGTGCAGAAGTTTTTAAACAAATTCCTGCACGGTTACGGTATAATACTCTTTTTCTTAATTAATATTACAAGTGGGGACAGTCTTAAACACGCTGAGTGTATTCATAACTTTGTCCAGCCTATTTTTAAGCATGTTTACACTTTGGCTCGAAACAATCTCTGACGGAAGTTGGTTCCAAATATGAACTATTTTATAGAAGAAATTACCACACAGAGGTAGTAAATGTTTTAAGTTCCAATTTACAATTATTATTTCTTATCAAACTGGTATTAAATGAGAATAATTTTCTGCCAGTATACCCTGTCTGTTCCACTAAGCATCTTAAAAACTTGAATAAGCTGACCGCGCAATTCCCCGGTCTCTAAGGTAAACAGATTTAAGCGTTCTAATCCTCGTTGGTAGTTTTCAGTCTCATGAAGGGATCAATTTGTTGCCCCTTGCTTTATGCCCTTTCCAACCTTTCTATATCCTTCCTAAGGGACGGAAACCAAAGCTGCACACAAGTTGAGGTCTAACTAGTGAATCGTAAAAGACAATACACTCTCCTTGTTTCTAAATTGGAACTGTCTTTTAATATAACCTAATATTTTTAAGGCCCTCTTTTCGACTTCTGCACAGTGTTTTTACCGTTCCAGATCATTACTAATATAAACTCTTGAGTCTTTCTCTAGATCAGTCTCAGTCAAATTCCTTCCCAACAAAGAGTAATCCATCTTCGGTTTTTGTACCCTAGTGCATTACCTTACATTTGTCCGAGTTGAATAGCATCTGCCAAGTACCAGACCATTCGCCAACCTATGAAGATCATTTTAAAGCGTTCTTACGCCCTCTTCATTACTTACACTATTTCCTAATTTGGTATCGTCTGCAAACTTAGACATTGTACAGTAGTTTGACGTTCAACGTTTATATTGCTAATATAGATGATAAAAAGTAAAGGACCCAGAACGGAACCTTGTTGAACCCCACAGGTGACGGGTGCCCAGTCCCAAGCCACTCCATTTATTACCTCTCTCTGCTTTCTGTCTCAACCAATCTTCAATCCAGTTGGAAACGAGCCCAGTACTTCCTAGTCCTCTAACTTTAGTCATCAATCTCGCGTGGTGGACTTTGTCAAAGGCTTCTAAAAGTCGAGATACACTATATACTGTATATTGCTCTAGTTTGGTCTTATAACGTGTATATATATATATATATTCTAAAAAAATTCTAATAGGTTTGTTAGACAAGAACTATGCCGTCTGAATTCATGTTGAAAAAAAATTAAAAATTAAATCGTTTGATTCAAGGTGATACACGATATGTTCTGTAATAATGGATTCCAACAGCTTGCCGACAATTGACGTTTAATTCCCTATCACCCTTTTTAAAGAGTGGTGTTACATTTGCTAATTACCAGTCGACTGGAACTTTCCCTATTTCAAATGATTGTTTGAATATGGATATGGTTACTCTAAATCATCAACAATATTGTGGCGAACCTCTTAATACCCTTGGAAGAAATAAGTCGAAACCGGGTGATTTGTACTTATTCATCTTGCCAATTAGTTACTGCACTTCACCTCCCGTAAAAATTTATGGTCTCTAAGGCTACAAAACAAACAAACACACTCAAAGTTGTAATGTCACTAAAATTTCCTTCAGGAAGGTCAACACACCAATGTTGAACTTTACATTTAAAGCATTCGGTTTTCAGGTTACCTGACCCTGTCATATTTTGTCTATTTTTATTGCAATTATTAATACTTAAGTAAAAGGAAAGACAAAAGTAAAGGAGAACTTATCTATTCTTGAGGGGGTGACCTTTTTCCCACGCTGTCTGGCTTATGTGCCTCGGAAGGGATTAACACCTCGAATACCGTACAATCTTCAAGGCAACGGAGAAACAGCCTTATGGAAGCACGTTTTACTTTAACTGCTTTAACACTGTCAATGACCCGCCTCGAAAGGATTAACACCTTCTGCGAAATATTTCTCATGAGCAAAAAAAGCTTTATGGCACCACGTTGGTTAACTTAACTATAACTTCGTTTAATAAACAAAGTGAATTCAGCTATAATTAATTAAATATTAAACAGCAAAATAAATTAAATATGTCAAGTTAGATTTGAAGGCACCGAACACTACTGTAAACATATCGCTTTACTGGCGAGTTAATTTCACTGAAAAACAACTTATCAGAATAACTGGACACTCGATAAACGCATGTGTTGACAAGCAAGAATAGGCGAAGACGGTCATTCTTCCACCGTCTGACGGTGAAAGAATTATATCAGTTTATAGTTTTCCAATATGTCAATTTACCTACTGTGGTTACATCAGCTTCAAATTTCAATCAGACCTGCTGTCTTTTCTCACAAAGAAATCGCCGCCTCACTCACAACAGTTACAATGAAATCATACTTGAGTCTAAGGAAAAACTCGGACTCCCAAATTTTATCAATCCATACATCCACTCATCATCTATTCCTTTAGAGGTGTCTCACCGCCAGTGCCGGCTCCAAATTAACCCACTTTTTGTTATACTCTTAATACTTTTTTTCCTCTTTTCTTATCCTCTCTTTACTTGCATGTCTGTAGTTTGCATGGTATGACAGTGTTTGAGTTAAGACTGTGTTCGCATGGTTTGTAAGCGTTCTTATTTTACTTCTTTTCATCTTTCACACTTCCTATTCTCTTCGACTATTTTTCCGACTTGTCGGCAGTGGCCGGTGGATGATGATCTACAGATCTACAGAAGCTAAGGCTAACAAAGACCCTAAGATCCACTTAAAGGTTAGCCCGAGAGAAAGAAGAAAGTAAAGGGTTAAAAGAAGAGAATATGGGGTTAAGTAGTAGCAAAACCTATCACTCGTGGGTCTCTCTCTTTTTCTGAATGAATGTTAACCCACGAATGATAGGTTTTGCTACTTACTTAACTCCTCCTTCTCTTCTTTTAACTCCCTACTCTCTTGTGCGTCCCACTGGGCGATAGATTTTTAACCCCTTCGACGTGTTTTCGGGTAGGTGGGACCCTTATCAGAGAGATGGTGTCCACCTCAATGACAAGGGTAAAGGTGTGCTGGGCACGCTGCTCGACCGGCAACTATACCGTATGGGAGGTCAAGTCCGGGGATTGATGACGGGCCCCCACCGGGGGAGATGATCTTGAGCCGCTGGCGGACGTACCTTCAACTGAAGGGTGCGTCCATGTGCAGATGGGTAACCCTCCTTCCCCGTTGCAGGGGGCTCGGGATCCTGCGGAACTTGCCCCGCGTTGGTGAGGGGCTCTTCAACTCCCGACAACCCTGGCTATTCGGGAAACAGATCGTGCTAGGGGGCGGTCAGAATAGGGAAGGCTCCCTCCGTGCAGTACTTTTTAATACTAGGTCGATGAGGAATAAGTTTTGCGAGCTACAGGCGCTCTTAGCATCAGAATACTAGGATATCGTTGCTATCACCGAGTCTTGGATTCATACTGATCGTAGGACTACGTTGGGGAGCTCGAAATTCCCGGTATGGTGTTTCACAAGGACCGCACCTGTGGGGAGGGAGGAGGGATACTAATATACGTCAGGGACACGTGAATCCGGTTGACTGCCAGTTCCGATCGGAACGGGAGCTGCTTGGTGTCGATCGGAACCTGGGAGGGACGAACTATAGGTTAATCTTGTGTACAGACCTCCGCATCTCTCCTCGAGGATGATACAGTACAGGAGACAGGGTGTGTGTAGTTTTAGGAGACTTGAACTGTCGCGGCATAACTGGAAGACAGGACTGCTGATGCCGAAGGGAGGAGGCTAGTTGACTTTGCTGATGAGAACTTCCTGATTCAGTGGTCAATGGCCTACACGAGGCGAAAGTCACTGGTCTCACCGTTGACGAATCGTTGGGCGGGAGTGATCACGGTCTGATTAGGTTCTGTGTCTGCGTCCCTCGAGTGAAGCGTAGTAACTCGAGGTAGTAAGCTCGATCTACGGGGCGGACTTTGTTGGCCCCCGGGATAGCGTAGGTGAGATGGGGTTAGAGGTGGGCGGCGATGTTGAGGGAGTGTGGAGTGCATTCCGGGGCCAGTTTATGGTGCTGCAGTCTGCTGCCAAACCCTCTAAACCAGTTACCTCTGCTTCAACGCAGCCTAAGTGGTTCAGTCGGGACATCGCTTTGGCTATCCGAAATAGGAAAACTGCGTATAGGAGGGCGAACGCCAATCGTTCCCATGTAAACATTGAGCATATGAGGCGTATGTCCACCTGGGCAGGGAAGTGAAGGCGAAGGTTAGGCTAGCCAAACGTAACGAAGAACTCCCGGTGACAAGCCTCTGCAAGGCAAACCCTAAGGAATTCTTCAGTTCTGTTAATAGTAGAAAACCCATTAGAAGCATGATAATCCCGCTAAAGGACCCCATCGGCGCGCTGCGGACGTCCGACGCGGACATCGCTAATGTGCTGAATGAGTACTTTGCGGGAGTGTTCAACAGGGAGGACACCCGCGTCATCCCCAAGCCAGGCGTCAGGCACGACGGTGCTCGCCTGGATAGTGTTTGGTGTACCGCGACAGACGTTGCCGATAGAATAGACAACTAAAACGCGTTTAAGGCTCCTGGGACAGACCAGTTCCTCCCCATAGTCTTGCGGGAAGTGCGCGACCAGGTGGCTCCCACCTGGCTACAGTCTTCAACAATCGTTGGAGACGGGCCAGGTGCCTGGTGACTGAAGGGAAGCCAACGTGACCCCTATCTTTAAAAAGGGGATCACGAAAGTGCAGGGAACTATCGTCCCATTCGTCTCACTTCGGTTGTAGGTAAATTATTGGAGGGGATAATCGCGGATAGGACCGTTGACCATTTGGATTCCTACAAGCTGCTTGGTGACTCCCAACACAGGTTTAGACGGCATAGGTCGTGTCTCACCAACCTGCTCGGGTTTTTCCACGTCATGTGAAGTAAGTACGATAAGAGTAGGGCGATTGATATACTTTATCTAGACTTTCAGAAAGCCTTTGATAAGGTACCTCACCGCCGGTTAATGGCCAAAGTCCGTGTGCTGGGTATCGATGGGGAAGTAGATAAGCTGGATTGGAAACTGGCTAAAGAATAGGCGGCAGAGGGTTGTAATTAAAGGGGCTAGCTCGGGTTGGGCCTCGGTCACTAGTGGGGTTCCTAGGGTTCCGTTTTGAGGTCACTGTTGTTTATCATTTACATTATCATTATCATTTATTACATTATCATTATCATTCATATCGTCAGTAGGATCGCCAAATTCGTTGATGACACCAAGCTTGGGGCCAATGTTAGGACGCCCGAAGCGATCGGGTAACTGCGTCCGGACCTACGTAGGATAGGAGAGTGGTCCGAAAAATGGCAAATGCCGTTTAACTTGGGTAAATGCAGGGTCATGCACATTGGCTACGCCAATCCCAAGTCGGACTACTCCATGTTGGGGAGTAATATCGAGGCCACTGATTTGGGAAAGGGCTTGGGTGTGCTAATTAGCAGCGACCTTAAGTTTACGAAACAGTACGTAGAGGTGGAAAAGAAAGCCCAGAAGCTGTTGGGTTATATGAGGAGGCAATTTCGATTTGGGAACAAGGAGATTGTGCTCTCTCTGTACAATTCCCTGGTTCGGCAGCACCTGGAGTATGTTGTGCAGTTCTGGTCGTCCACCCTCAAAAAGGATATTGACAGGCTGGAGCGAGTCCAGGCGAAGGCCACAAAGTTAATCCCTTCCATTAGGCATATGGGCTACAATCGACGCTTACACGCCCTGAATTTGTTTTCGCTGGAAACTCAGAGGCTGCGCGCTCAACTCATCGAGGTTTTCAAGCTCTTACACGGGTTCGACGATATCGATTTTAGAAACATGTTTTGTTGAAATAATGATAACTCAACTCGCAACAATGATTGGAAGTTGGATTTTAAACGGTTTAGCACTAGTGTGTGGGGAAATTACTTTACCCATAAGATCTGTGACACGTGGAACAGGCTACCTACCTTCAGAAGTTGTGAACATTTCCTCTGGATCAGTTCAAGAAAAGGTTAGACCGAATCTTGCACACTATTTGAGGGTGTAGGAATTTTTCCCTGGCACCTGTTGCCATTGGTACCTCCTCGGTATGGGCCGCAAGGCCTTTTGAAGTACTTCTTGTCCTTGTAACTCTCTCTCGTGCAGCTCGATTATTTTGCCGGACAAACAAATTCTTCATACAAGCAAAAACCTCAGCGTTATTGTTAAAAGAACAATAATTGTCCCTTTTCGTTTCTAACGCAACGTTTCGTCTGCATACCACAGACATTTTCAAGATGATAAATTCAATACAAAAGTTGGTATTAAAACTAGATAGAAGTGCTAATATTTGCAGTAACACTAAGTTACTGTTCATTATATTTTTAGTTTTGTTTGACTTTGCCAAACTGCGAAAATTCGAGTTGGATAAAATTGTGAAAGTTTCGTAAAAATTGACATAAAAATGGCGTCTGAAAGAGAACGTTCTTTTGACATCAGCTCTGATTAGGATTCAGAGTAAAATTACGTTAGATTATAGTAATTAGGTTTTTGTTAAACAAGTAGAAAACAGTCTTTTTTTATGAAGAGAGAGAGAGAGAGAGATAGAGGAGAGAGAGAAGAGAGAGAGAGAGAGGAGAGAGAGAGAGAGAGAGAGAGAGTGTGTGTGTGTGTGTGTGTGTGGTGTGTGTGTGTGTGTGTGTGTGCTAATATCGGAAAAATACAAGTGTTTAATAAATTAAGTTTATTGTACTACTCGTATAATAATTTAGCTTAGACAATGCGTAATTTTATGTATACACTATGTATATATAAATGTAGATCGTAGATACAGGAAGCAAGTTCAACCCCGCCTCTTCTTTTCTATCCCGGAAATATTTAATATCCCGATAGAAGCCTCCACAGCATACCTAAATTATTGCACTGATGTTTACTCCTTTTTTTTTTTTTTTTTCTGTTTTTTCTGATTATTTTTGCGAGTTCGAGACTTTTTAAACAACTGAAAATTGATCTTCGTATAACAAAAATGTGTCATTGTTTTCCAGAACTTAGGACAAAAGATTCATTATTGTTTATGGTTTATTGGGAAAGAAAGTAAAAATGTAATTGGAAGTTGATGGTAAATCGGAAGAAACAATTTTAACTTATTAATTTCGCATACATTTATTCCCTGTAATCAAGACTATAATGGTTGCGTGATAAGACAAAAGTTGTGAAGGACTTTTATCGAGCAAAGTGAACTGACAAATCAGGTTGAAAAAGTAAATAAACAAATTTGGTAACTTTTCTTGAGATTGATTACGGGTGAAGATCTAACTGAAAATTTGATAACCTGTCAAGACAGGTTAGCCGACCGAGTTTGAACTCTCTCTCTCTCTCTCTCTCTCTCTCTCTCAAAAAAATCACAAAATAGGACTTACTTCTACTTTCAGTAACACTTTCTCGACAATTTTTATCGTGCTGCCTTTTTTTCCGATTTTATTGAGATTTTCTAGCGATTTTTAGAGAGATTGTTATACAACAACTAAACCTACCTATTGCGAAATGATGATCTAAGTTAATCGGCCATTAAAGACGTTTCAGTTTCAAACTGAAGTATGAACCCGTCGGAAAATACCCGTTATGATAACCGTTAAATGTAAAATCCAACATAAAAAAAGGTTAAATTAAAAAAAAATCCAAATTCGAAAATAATTTACGCAGTAATTATTTTTGTTTGCAAATAATGTCAGAAAATACATAATTGGTGCTAGTGTCTCCGAGCAGCTGATACAATGAGCAAACCAACATAACTACAACTATGAATAAAATATTTAACACACCTTACTTCGGAAGGTTTCCTTCAACCTTTGCCCAGCTCGCAAACACCATCGAATGACCTCGTACTTTTACCAAAGGTTATGAAAGAGTCTGGCTATAGAAGACTCGGCTCCTTCAATTACTGTACACACGTTTGTCGATGGTTCATCATTATCCTGTAGTTTTTGCAATCCAGAGTAATTTTCCATTATTTCCATTTTCTATTGTAAAAACTGAAATGAATTCCAAAGATTTTGTCTGAAAAGTTCTCATATTTCCCAACGGCACATTCAAATGGGAATACTTTGACTACATTACTTGCCACTAAATACAAACTCGAACATCTGTGGATGTGATGTTCTCTCGATCTATTTAACATTGTAGACCTTCGGTAATGGATACCTTTCCTGAATAAAGATTATTTGAATTTGTTACGCGAAAATCAGTGAGTAAATAAATGCTACAAGATCAACACTAATTTACGCAACTATTTTCAAATGCATCGACTAAGATCGTGTCAAATGAAACATAAGAAACAAGAGTGGGGAAAAAAAACCAGGTTTAATTGACTGGCACTTTTTGGCACTGGTATATATTAGAGCCAGCTGAAATTTTCACTAAATATGCAGTGTCAAAACGATGCTTCAGACTACGGTATTTTTTCGCTATAATACTACTGTATCTATGTCAGAAGGTACAGTACTACTGAAGGTGGCAGGCAACGGGTAACACCCGAAACCCTTGCTTTCCCACACGGAAGGAAGATGGGCGTGAACTCCGAGAGTTATCTGAGACCGGGCCGAACTCCATCCGCGGCGGAGGTGGGAGTCGAACCCAGGCATTCGGAGCCTAAGTCCTATGTCCAACCAACCGCTTGGCATGTAATGAACATGTAATGGTTTTACCTTAATCAATACAAGACTTTCCACTGCTAATTTATAGTTCGCGAAAGAAGCTTGCCAAAAAGAAAGTTTTTTTTTTTAACAAAAGCCAAAACTTACTAATTATTAATTTTTAGTTTTTCTGAATTTTTTTTTTTTTCGGAGGACTTTTTTCCAGAATCGCTACCACTCGCAAGTCCTAAACACGACTGGACAATACCCATCTCCAAGAAAAATCCTATTATACCCACCCCCTCTCCCCGCCACACTTAAGTAAATTAATATTATCCGAAAAGGAAACAGGAAAAAAGAAAGTCCTTCCGAGTACTTTGAGCTTATTTCAACTCCTTTTCAGCGAAAGAGTGGCAGTTGAAATGAACTTGAAAATACTCGAAAAAATTGCTTATCCAAACTTTGTGCTTCAAGTAAATAAATCTTAAAACTCCACGACTTTAATTGTTAATATACTGTACTTCTGTGTGTGTGTGTGTGTGTGTGTGTGTATAAAATCTATCTAGGGTTAAGAGAGTTGCAACGTCGTAAATTTATTTTGAAATGAGAGGTATAGAGAGAAATTATCTACATCACTGATGTATTTTGAGTACTGATAATGAATTTAATAACACTTACCAACACTTGTGACAGATCTGGTGTAGCTAATTATTAATTTGCTATATTAGTTTTAATGCGTGATACTTTTCAATTTTTGCAATTCCTTGCTAACAATATTAGGAAGTAGTATGAAATCAATACATCAACAGAACATCAGGTAAATCTTACTTTTAAGGCCGCACAGCATACACGTATCTTACATTAATAACACATATATCAATCGAAAGAGCAGAAAAAACTATATTTACAACGATGTAAACTTTTCAAAATATAAAAAATTACAACAATTTGTTACGTCTAAATGTTACATCTAAATAATTACAGTAATTTACAATAATCGATTAATATATATATTATTAACGTAGGATACGTGGTTGCTATGCGGCCTTAAAAGTAAGATTTATCGATCATTATTTACTCAGAAGCAACATGCAAGGTTTCATTTGACTTTATCAGCCTAACTTAAAAAAATTCTAGGGTGATGCATCTCTTTTGGCGAAAGCTGTATATGGCGTAGTTGGTTTTTCTGATGCTTTCTTTTAAATTCTTTGCGGGAAATAAAAAGAAGCCTTTTAGATATAAATTTAATGTCATTTAAAATTCTGATGACGTCAATCGAGGGAAAGGAACGTTTTCTGCTTGTTAGACCAAATCCATCAAACATGCACTCTTGGAATTGGACATAAGTTACTCTACCATTCAACGAATGTTAAAAAAAAAGACATTAAAATGAAATACAAAATCCAAGTTGTGCAAGGATTTCGTGATGTGAATCAAACGAAAGAGTGAAAATGCGCGAGTCTTGTGTTTACCATTTTCAACGTGAGGATCCATCTTTTGAGCAGCATCTGTTTTTAGCGATAAAACGTCATTTTGGGTGTCTGGGAAAAGTAACGGGCTTAATTGTCGTACTTAGGAACTTTAAACCCAAAAGAAGTCGTGAACGTGAGTGAGACACGCCAAAATCTAATGTTTGGTGCGTTCTCTCGTCCAAAGAAATCACTAGTACTTTTTTTTTATCGAGACGCTGACGGACAAATAACGAAAGCCAATGGAGAAAAGTTATCATGAAATTGTGGAGCAGTTTGCTTGTTTCACGCAGTTAGAATCTTATGACCTCGATAAAATCATCTTCTAACAGGACGGAGCGCCACCTCATTTCCCACTTGATGTCCTACATCTCTCAACTCTTAAATTAGGTCTTTATTGATCGTAGGACTGTACTCCATTCTCACCTGAACTGACCCCAATGGATTTCTTTCTATGGGGCTATGTGAAGTCCAAAGTTTAAGTAATAATTAAAGGGACCCGAAATTTGACCAAATTAGAATTCATAACTGCAGTTACGCGGGGACTTTCTAGTGTCGTTGACCTGTTTCTAATGAAGTGTTTAGGAGTTCCGGATACACTGAAATTTGCGCATGGTAAACATTTGGAGTGTATCAGTGTTAGAAAAAGATATAATGGAATTATCTTTCGCAAACCTAACTTCCAGCATTGGTTTGAATAATATATTTTGTTTATGCAACTCCCCTCTATTTTTCGAAATAGAAATTTTGTAAACTACATAAGTATAAAATTTTTAATCATATATATTATATAATATATAATAAAGAGAGAGGAGAGAGAGAGAGAGAGAGAGTCAGAAAATAAGTTTACACGGAGTATAATTTCGTAACTAAAGGACCTACGGGGCTCCAATAAACCTTAGACCCCCCGCCCATGGCCTAAACCATTAGAGGTACAGTAAAACTAAACATACCTTACAAAAGAGAATTTAATCCTGCATTTAATGAGAAACAATTAAAACTTGGTGTTCCCGCTATTGGCTTCCAAGACAATCTGAATTCGCTTTGGGTAGCTTGCCAAAAGTGACGTGAATAGATCTTGATCGTTACGCAAATTTGCTAAAACAGTTTCAATGTGTTGCGTCATTGTATCCTTCGAAAATCGATTTGCTGCAGGTTCTTGAAACAAGAGACATTCAACTGTCCTTTAGAACTGATCCAATGTGTTCACAGACGTTCAGGTCAGGAGAATTTCCTGGCCATTCTTCATTTCCAAAGAAATCGATCTCATGGTCCGCAACAACTGTTGAGTGGCTAATGCCTTAAAGCAGGGGGTCTTATCGTGCAGAAGTGTGACCTGATCGACATCCATAACATTGTTTGGGTTTCTTAGAAAAGGAATGACATGCTGGGATAGAATAATATCACGAAAATACTGTCCATCCCAACTCTGACCATTTGGCTTCAGCACCCACATGAGCTGCTTTGAAGTGAACAAAACAAACACACCAACACAGTCTGGACTTTTTAATAATTCGCGATAATGTTCATTGTCATCGATTTCATCTGGTGTTGTGGCCCACACTCGATCATTTTGGTAGTTAGGCCGACGTGTTACGTAAACAAAAAATTCATCGGAGACAGCTAAATGCATGAAATCATCCACATCCCAATCTTCAAGATAATGGGCAAACCACATTCTGTCATCGATGTTAAGTTGAGTTTTTCTTGGCTTTGGAAGTTCATGCCAAGGCTTTAAACCTTGCCTATGACGGTACAGTCGAATGATCTCACCACTAACGATCTTTCCTCTCAACACTTCGATCTCTCTAGAAAGTTTAGCACAGCTGTTTTTCCGCTTACTCGTACCGCTTTCAATGATGTCCTTTGTTTCCTGAGAGTGGGGCAAATTTGGGCGCCCAGATTTGGTTGTATCCATTTCACATTCATCCAAAGTTTTATTCCAATTTCTTTTGACGAAGTCCTCACTTCGCAACTTTTTGGCATTTGGCAACCCATGAACGTGTTATAAAAGTGGCTCCAGCATCACGAGCTTCCCGAAATGTTATTCCTCGTATGCGATCTATCACACGTTGCCTCTCGGAATCACCAATTAATTGAGAAGCCATTATATTATCACTTTATCAGCTAGAGTAATTTTAATACCTGCAATAAATAAAGAATTTTATATATTTTTATAATCACTAAAAACTATTTCGATATAAGTAAACATGTAAGCTGCAAATGGGGGGGCTAAGGTTTTTTGGAACCCCTTACATTGATTATGTTTGCATCAGGTGAATTCGTTAATCATTATTGGCAACACTGCACGTCGATTCGGCTGCCATCTGTCGTACATTGGTTATACGAGTCAGTTGAATGGCGGCTCGACTGGAACAGTGCTTTGCCCTACGGAGCAGTCCAGGACGTTTACGTTTAATGGCCGCTCGTAAACGTTCCAGTGTTGAACAATATGTAGCTGCATTGATTGTTGTGCCTTTTTGCATGAAGTCTGCGAGCAAAACGCCTTTGTGGTCCCAAAACACGTAACCTTTACTTTGCCAGCGGATCTCACAATCTTGAACTTCTTTGGTCGCGGGGACCCAGGGTGTTTCCATTCCATGCTCGCACGTTTTGTTTCCTGTGACAATGCGCTCGAGAAATTCTTGACCACTGACAGACTCTGAATATCATTGCAGAAATGACAATCATTAACGAATTCACCTGATACAAACGTAATCAATGTAGGTCATTTAGTTACAAAATTATACGCCGTGTAAACTTATTTTCTGACCGCCCCTCGTATATAATATATATATATATATATATATATATATATATATATCTGGTGCGACATAAGTCGCTTTACCGAGAACAATGAAATTACCTTGCGAAGAATATTATTTATTACAGAAATTGTTCAGCGTGTCCTCTATCATGTTCAATATACACGTTGCATCTTTGAACAACTGAACATCAAATAGCACGACACAGTTTTGTGTTATTATTCAACGTCTCAAATTCTTGGTGTATCAGAGTCTTCATGTGATCAACGTCCCACGGTTTCTGGTCGTAGACTCTATCTTTGATTATAACCCCACATTGAATAATCACATCACACTGATTATTCAATGTGGGGTAATAATCAAAGATAGAGTCTACGGCCAGAAACCTCGGAACTTCGATCACGCCAAGTGTTCGAGACGTTGAATAATAACAAAGAACTGTGTCGTGCTATTTGTTGTTCAGTGGTTCAAAGATGTAACGTGTGTATTGAACAAAATGGAGGACACTTTGAACAATTTCTGTAATAAATAATAAATATTATTCTTCGCAAGGTGATTTCATTATTCTCGGTTAAGCGACTTATGCCGCACCCTATATATATATATATATATATATATATATATATATATATATATATATATATATATATATATTATATATATATATAGGGTGGGAGAAAAGTGTCTAAGGATTTTATACAATATACATACAAATAATTGTTAATAATAAATAAATTCCAATGATATCACTGCAATGTATGTGATACTTTTTAAAGCAACTATACAAAGCCAGGAATGACCATAGACTAAAACAGGAAGGCCCTAGTCCCAGTCAGCGCCATGATGTTAGTAAGGATGGAATACAGCAATGAAGAAAAAGTGTATATTGTATTGTGGGCTATTTCTTATAATAATTGTCAAGAGAGTTTGCGTTTATTTCAAGAAAAGTATAATAAATCACCACCAAATGCAACCACTCTTCGATGCTAGAACCTCAAACTTTTGGAAACAGAAAGCACTAGCGGAGCGACCCGGCGTTGCCGGGGTGGATGTTGAACGCTATATATATATATATATATATATATATATATATGCCCGGTTAGGTAAACTGAATGGCCGGTTAGGTTAATTGAATGCCCAGTTAGGTCAACTGAATGCCCGATTAGGTTAATTAAATGGCCGGTTAGGTCAACTGAATGCCCGATTAGATTAATTGAATGCCCGGGTACGTTAATTGAATGCCCGGTTAGGTTAATTGTACACCCTTGACGATTGGTTAGGTTGTCATGATATTTTCGTTAAAGCCAACGAAAATATCACGACTTAACCTAACCAATCGTCAAGGGCGTACAGATGACCTAACCTGGCATTCAATGAACCTAACCGGGTATTCAATAATTTTACCATAAGTTTCCTAATGATCTTGATGACGTCATTTAATGTTTTAAAATTAATTATTTAATTTATTAACACCCACGTGCACAACCTCGGGACCTAATCAATATGTGTGTGAAGTTTCATGTTTGTAACTGCTTCCATTTTGGAGTTATTGCTGATGGCTGGAACACACACACACACACACACACGTCTTTTTATTATTATTATTATAGATAAACAATAGACTGGTACAAATTTATAACCGAAAGACTTCCTACAATCAACAATTTTTGATAAAGAAAAGGGGAAAATTGGTTTTGTAGGCCTAGGGGGTCCGAAATTTTCATAAAATGGAAAATAATTGCTATTTTCTTACTTAGAGCGACAGGCATAATGATATTAGGATACCTAATAGAAATTTTGTAATTTTAAAGTGGGGAAAATAAATAATTTTCTAAAAATGATCTTCAATTATAAAAGCGCATCTAATCAGATAACTTAATTAACGTATTTCTATGACAACTAAAAAATAGAATGATAAATCAATATCCTATCAAAATGTTTGTGTATACGTAAAATTATTTGTACAAAAGCCACAGTAATAAAATGCACAAAAGTCACGGTAAATAATTTCGTGTGGCTCATTTAACTTTAAACTCGTGTTTATTTAAATTGCCCGTTTTAATTATGTAATTTTTTGTATTGAATCGATAAATAAATCTTTTGTGAATCGAATGATATTAAATGTTTAGTAAATATTGACTTATTTTGTGCCAAAATTATGATTAAAAATGAAAAATTAAAAAATGCGTGTACAGGCATGGGAAGAACTGTACCCCTAAAATGGGGGAAGGAATTATGTTAGGGAATTTTTTTTTAGCATGGGCACTGCACAATAAAAAGACGCATCGAATGGTGAAAATTGCATTGTTCTACACCAATTGTAGCGACCTGTAGGTGTGTGCAAAAAAACTGTTACATATATATATATATATATATAAGGCTTCATTTCTGAAATAGTATATTAGATGGTAAAAGATCGTCCAAGAAGCGGAAGGCCAGTAACGGCGAGTAAAGGAAACAAACACAACGTTCACTACTGGGGGAAAAAAATCCCAAAATACGATTGGATAAATCCATTAAAACGACTACACTAACAGTTTGGGCGCGCATTGGTTATTCAGGACTCGTTTCCTTTGACATATCGAGAGATACGATGGATGGAAAACGCTATTGCCAAGTATTGGGAGACAAAGTTTTGCCACAGTTTAGTCTAGGGTGACAATAAAAATCGAAAGTTGGAGTTTTTTATTGGCCATTTGTTCAATGCTGCTACTACATGAGAAAACAATGTACTGTAAATATTAGGTCATTCAGATAATATTTAAGGGTGTCTCAAGTGAGGTGAATAATTCTCCTTATAACAAAAATTAATTATTCATTACCTAGTAAAAATAAATTAATATTTTTTTTAATTAATGTAAATAAACGTTAGTTTTAGTTCATAAAGTTTAAGTGCAGGCGTACTCCAATCGTAATAAGTAATTAAAAAAAATATTAATGAATAAGGAGAATTATTTACCTCACTTGAGACACCCTTAAATATTATCTGAATGACCTAATATTTACAGTACATTGTTTTCTCATGTAGTAGCAGCATTGAACAAATGGCCAATAAAAAAACTCCAACTTTCGATTTTTATTGTCACCCTACCTGAGTTTACTAATGGCGTTGGCAGGAATTGGCTTTCTCAACATGATGGAGCGGCGCCACATTACCCTACAGATGCCCGTGAGATTCTAGATACGAACCTTGAAGGAAGATGGCTTGGGCGGCGAGGTCCCACTGAGTGGCCAGCCAGATCACCTGATTTAACCCCATATCATTTCTGGCTTTGGCCTTATTTGCGTGACAAACTGTACACTCCCGTTTTCATCTATCCAGATGTGAATGTCCTTGGCCGCAGAATAGATGAATAACTGTAAAGGATCTCACTCGATGTGTTCAGAAGAACAATGAAGAGTTTCACAGAGTGAATCCACAAATTTCTCATAGCCAATAGAAAACTCTCTAAAGATTAAATTACAATTTAACAAAATATTTATATGAATAAAATTCTGATGGACTTTTTGTTTGATTTGTTTCATCATTTGAACTCTTATCTCTATAATGTTGTTAACTAAATAGTCGTATGTATAAAATCCTTAAAGACGTTTCTCCCACCGCATATAATATATATATATATATATATATATATACACACACACACAATTATTTAGGAGGTCATTATTACAAGAATTACTACGAATAGTTCCGGTAATACATTACAAAGGAAGGGAGGAAGTGCGGGCGTGAAGGCTGAAAGGGCAATTACACGACCCAATTGAAAAATTTGGGTTGTTGCGCGAAAGAAAACTTTTAAAATTACTTCCTCTTTGGGGAGAGCTCGCAAGCTTTTATTTTTCGGGCCGAAATTTATGTGCTTACTTGTCTTAGTCACTTTAGCCATATATCAACCGGACACGAATTCAATTTAAGTCCAAATCTTGCGTTGAAACCGCTTTTCCAAATATCAAATTTGTCTTACTGGCCCAATAACTGAAAAAGACATTATATTCCATACCACTACTATTATGTCCGACACGATTATATAATTATATATATATATATATATATATATATATATATACACATTTTAACTGCAAACAACACACAGTATAATTAATGTAAAGAAAGAAGCTGTGTAGAAGAGCGTTCCGCACAAGATGAGGAGGGAGAACGAACAAATGAAAAATGAGGTACCACCCGGGAATCGAACCCGGGATCATCCGATTGCCGGTCAAATATGCTATCCATTACACCATGGACCTCAATCAATCAGAAGTCGTAATTCTCCTACATACGAGCAGAAACCAATGTTCGTTCTCCATCCTCATCTTGTGCGGAACGCTCTTCTACACAGCGTCGTTCTTTATATATATATATATAATATATATATGGAGCGATTCAAAATAATGTACACACGTTTTGAAATAATTTATTTTGGATATTAACTGCAGTTAATAAACACTACTCTGTACATAAGTATGTAAAAACCATTTAATAGTAATTTTACGTTAAATGTTCAAAATATCCATCATTTACACGCAAACATGCGGATGCACGGCTGACTTTCGAATAAAGGAAGAACATTTTGAAGTGGTACTGGAAATTTGAAAATGCGGCGTGTCTGGATACGAGAGTATGGAATAGAGGATCTCAATCGTACAACAATTAGTCGTACACGAGTACGTGATAAATTTGAAGGACATACGTAAAACTGTCCAAGACCGAAATGTGAATAAAATCAAGTACGGGAGAAAATGGACAGCGCGAAAATGAAGAAAATGTGAAAACTGTACCAGCGTCCTACAAAAAGAGTGAACAAGGCGCTGTGCACGCGAACCAGGGATCAGTCAACCTATTAAAGTGGAAGCCATATATACCTAAGGTCTCGCACGCTCTTAACCCTTTATCGGGCAGGGTTACTTTACTGATTTTGTTGTTCTGGTTAACGCCAGACAATTTTATTTTCTAGGAAAGACCTCTGTGCAGTAAAGGATTAAGTAAACGTCTCTCAACCCTTTACTGCAGAGAGGTCTTTCCGAGACTGAATCAAATCGTCTGGCGTTAGCCAGAACAAAATCAGTAAAGTAACTGCGCGATAAAGGTCTAACGAGGATGATTATGATGGGAAGAGTAGTTCTGCGATGGGTTCACTGCTATGAGTAATGAACATTGCGAATTTGAAGATAGAATAATTCAGTCTAATGAAGCTACTTTGAAAATGAATGGTCATATAAATCGTTACAATTGTGTGTTTTGAATAGTGCAAAACCCAAGCATTTATCTGGAGAATTATGTTAATCTGCCAGGCTTTCTTTCTGTTGTCACTTGGGTTTTCTTCTCGTGGCATTGTTGGTCCATTCTTTTTTATGGTACTGTAACAGATTAAAATTATCTGGAAATGCTGCGTAATGATGCCATTCGCGCGATAAGAAATCTGTATGGGGACCATGAGGTTCACTTTCATCAAGATGGCACACCGCCACATTATCACAGATGTTCGAGCTTTTCTTGCTACTAAGTTTCCTTGATCGTGGATACGTCGTCGTAGAACCGCTACTGAATATCCTCCAAGGTCACCTGATCTTACACCTCTAGACTTTTATCTGTGGGGGTACCCAAAAGATAAAGTGTACGGTACTAACCCTCAAAATGTGCAACATTTACAGGAAGCGATTGTTGGAGAAATATGCAAAATCTCAATTAATATGACCACTAATGTGTGCCGATCTGTTTTGGGACGTCGCGGCGAAGTTTGCGTGTAAATGGTGGACATTTTGGACATTTAACATAAAATGACTATTAAATATTGTTTTTACACGATTACTTACGTATATAATGAAGTTTTTGTTTATTAAATGCAATTAGTACCCAAAATAAATAATTTCAAAACATGTCTACATTATTTTTGAATCACCCTATACATATACACGAGTACGTTACTGAATCCTTTTTAACATGAATACTTCCCACTTGGCTTCATTCCCATTCCTGTTCGCAGTCCGTAAATGGGAATGTTCGAAGAAGGAATTCCAGGTTTGGGAAAAGGGTAAACCGAGGATTGTGGGGCAATTTCGGGCCAGAGAAGTGTTTTCTATGAAAAACTGAACTTAAAGAGAAAAATCGTACACTTGAAAAAGGGATAAATCAATTTGGGAATTGCTCGTTTCGAGATTCGCATTTTCGGATGTCTTATCCTCGGACTAAGAATAAAATGGAAATGATGCAGATTAGGACGATACCATTTATTTAAAATCAACATCGGAAGGACAATAATAATAATAATAATAATAATAATAATAATAATAATAATAATAATAAAATAAGGCAAATATAGCAACGAACAAATAAGGCATGCACTGCCTGTCGTGACCAGCCGCTCCGCATCATTCATAATACGAGCCGGTCGCAAGCGGTCTGTCTTGGCCGCAATCAATCATCTGTAATGGGTCATAAAACTGCGGAAGAGCGTCCTTGCATGGCTTCTGCAGTCTGAAATGCGGCAAAAGCTTCAACAACAGTCGCGAAGCCATTTTTATGAACTATCTTTAGAAAAAAAGTTTTTCTGAAAATTTTAATTGGTCTTCCGATAACGCTAAATATATATATATATATATATATGGGAATGAACTCAGAATGGTCCCCATATATATATATATATATATATATATATATATAATATATAGAAATTCTCGTGCCCCAAAATATCTCAGTGTTATATCGTTGACGGGTAATTTCATCAACACTGCATGTAATACCTAACTTAACCTAACCTCCTCCCCCCCCCCCCCCCCCCGCAAAAAAAAAAAAACCTGTCACATCAACGAACTGGTGTTAGCCCGAACAAAGTGTGTTCGAACCTACATAATGATGTATCAAATCCACGTGGCCAAAATATTAGTGAGGTACCGATTAATCAGCATCGGCACCAGCGGAATCGGCCATTTTGAGGGCATCAGCAAAATTTAGCCAATTCTTTTAAATTTTAAAATTTTCATTACAAAACAAAATCTATATTCATGGAAAATTGAACAGACAGAAAACAGTATTTATGATAATTTATACTCATTTCAAAGTGTAATTCTATAAAAATATTTTACATTTACGAAAAAGGGAAAGCTTAATAAGTTAAGTTGCCCATAAATTTACATTTTCTCTAACTAGCTAATCTCTAAATATTATAAACTATTGTAATCTCCTACTTTATATTAATAATAATAATAATTCTATCTCAAGTTCTACTTAATAATTTATATTATTAAACCATCTTATTATGTTAACTTTATTTTAAGTATTTTAATAATTTTATAAACCCAAATTATACATCCACTTTTTTTTTTTTATTCAAATTGGGCACTCAGTGGACTTGAAATTTTAATTAAAATTTGTTTTGTTGTTTACACTGTTGAAGAAAATACCTTGAACATAAGGAAAAAGTTACTTTAAATATTATTATTCAATTTATGAAAGTAAAATAAAAGTATTTTATCTTTTACTGAGTAATAAAACTATTTAAACATCATTTTAGCTATGGTATATGAGTAACTAATTCTGGTACTGTACAGAGTGGACATAAAGTCCCTTTGCAGTGAAATTACAGCATATCTGTATGTTGCCCTTGTTTTTCATACAAAGGGACTTTGTGGTCACCCTATATATTGTGGAGTGAACTAAGGAAAATCACTTAAACAAATTTGAAATGTAAAAATATGAAAATTGAACGTTTTCAAATTAGATTAGTGAAATTTATGAAGGAAATTAATTTTTTAAAATATAGGCAAAGAATCGGCATCGGCTAAATTTTGGAATCGGTACATCATAGGCCTGTGCGATTAATCGAAAATGTCGATTCGGGTCGATTCAGTAAAAGAATCGAAACCGGACCCGACTTAGAGCTAAAAAAAATTCGATTCTTCGATTCGCTAACTGTAGCCTGTCAAGACGATAAACTGGCACTACCCCAAAACCATGGAATGTCGAAACCGTAGAATAGCAATTGAAAAAAATAAATAAATATATATATATAATAATATAATAACTATAAAATAGTTGGATATTTGAGAGATTACGCTTTTATAAAGATCTGAGTGCGCTCAATGCGCATGGTCAGCTTTTGATTTTGTGATGTCACAGAATCACGTGCGCGCGCCTTGCGGTGTGACAAATTTGGACCAGTTCTTTGGGTTCAGTTGTTTATTACGCTTTTCACTGTTGTTGTTGCTGGTGCATGTACGTTGTTCTGTTGGTGCTGGTGCATGTAAATTGTAAAGTATAGGTGATTGCAGTGCACAGTCGCAGTCGAATCGAAAACAAGTGGCCGAATCGAATCGAAAATCGAATCGAAATAAAAATATCCGAATAGCACACCCTTAGTACATCACTACAAAATATCCTAATCGTTAAAATTCCTTTAAATAAATAAACAAACAACTAAAACGGTTAAGATTTGCCTGATATTTTAACGATTCCTTGGCTCGGTAGGCAGGGGGGAGGAGGCAGGAGCTTTAAAACTCATAACTAAAGGGACATACAACTTGATGTGAAGTTCGAACCACGAGCCCCTACATCATCTGAACGAAGGAGGAGGTCGCCCAGCCAACTTGAACAGACCCAACCTCGCTGATGCAACGGGAGGCGGTGTTGCGACGTGGAGAAAACGTAGCTTTGATACATTTACTATTTATTTCATGAAAGTCATATGTTTAAAACCTTAAAAATTACTTTGACTAAATGGCGAAACACAAGTTGAGCATCTGCTTATACATTCCCAGAAGTATTTGATAAAAAAGCTCGTCTCTTAATCATGTAAAATACATCAAACCACCAAAGTTACGTCGTGACCACTGTCCCGTCCAACAGCGAAGCGACATTGGGTCTGGTTAGTAGTTGGATCGGAAACCGTTTTCTGCATTCAGATTATGTAGTGACCCGTGGTTCGGACCCCACGTAAAACTGTAGGTCCCTCTTCGTCACATGACCTTTGCGGTTACGAAGGAGGTTAAACAACCCCATTATAAACATCATCATCAAACAACGAAGTAAACATTCGAGAAATTTTTGCGACAAAGTGCGCAGGCAACCACAGTCCAACAGTGTTCTCGCCTGGCAAGCGAGACTGGGTGGTTGGCTGCGCACTTTCAAGGCTTTGTCTATACAAGTCGTCGCATTTATTGCGGTTCTCTCTTATTTATTTACAAATATTATTCCCTACAGATGTTCACACTCTTAGCCCAGAATACTCTAAATTTGCTACTTTGGTAAAATATATACTATATATATATATATATATATATATTACTGGTCATAAATTTGAAAACACCTCCGACTTTAATGGAAATGTTACTATTGTAAGAATTATGTTGGGTAAAAAGAAAAACATTTTAGGAAATGTTTTTTTTTATATAGAAATAGTTACAAATCAAATTTGTACAAAACAAGACTCTACAATCAATATTTTGCTTATTCGTCCCTCACTTTAATAATGTTAGAATATCAATTTGGCACCGATAACACGTTTTTCTAATTAAAATTCAGGTATTTTACTACAAATCCTTTGTAGAAAACTCCATAATGATTTTACGTTTCTCGGTTTTTCTTTAGCTATATCTGTTTTCAGATATTTTCATTTGTTTTCAGTGAGATTAACGTTAAGGCTTTCGAGTGGCCATTACCAGCTCTACAGAAACCTGTTTTTTTTCATCACATAGTTCGTGTTCATTTTGGCTGTGTTTTTTGAGGATTATAAAGCCCAAATTCAAAATTTTGTCGATTTATGCGACGTCCTTTGCGGAGGGCATGTCTGTTCAAGCTCTGTTGTAATACTGCTCCCTTTTCATCATTTCATCAATTTTCACAGTATCGCTAACTTTGTTAACAGAGATACATCCCTAGATGATTATAGATCCAGCCCCACGTCTGAAGGTGTTAATCAGACCCTGCTACTTAAACTTCTTGTGACCACGTGTCCTTACAAACATTCTTCTAAAATTGTCTAAAAGTTCAGAGAAATCGGAGGTCATAAGCTCAAAGGAACACTACGAAGATTAAACTAAGCAATATTAACACAAAGAAGGAGACTTTCCTTGCCAAAAAAAACTGCAAATATCGAAGAGACGAATGAAAAAAATTGTACTTTCGACCGAGGAAACCAAAACTGAACTTGCCAAGCAGTTCTACTGAAGAAAGTACTGAAGAAGAATTAGAGAAGCGTCTGCGGCAAGAAGAAGACACAGGCTTGTTACAGCTCATATGACATTTAAGCGAGGTTTCTATAAGAAAAGCCTTCTTGCGGTATATGGCAGTGAACCTCGTGTAAAAAGCAAGAAGAACTTTTCTGTTCCACTGTCTGTGGTGGGCAGTTAAGAGACCAAATCCTTTGGTAAATGTAGCACAGATAGTTCTTGCCCTTCCACCAACCCAAGTCAGCGTGAAAAGACCGTTTTGTACAGTGTGTTACATTTTAAATGACTTAAGAACAATATCTGGAAATTCACTCAATAATATTCCGTCCCTAAAATCTAACAGACTTAATTTAACTTTGTACAGACTCAAGATAATAAACCCAGTCTTATAACTCCGCTTAGTTCTTATCGGAGCTATCATTGTTGTTTTTTATCGCAAGGATAATAAGTTCTTATATGATAAGTTTAAAAGTTTTTGTTGCAAAGACATTTTTTTTTGTTCTTGCTTCAAGCAACTTCTGATACAAAAGATCATAAAACTTAAATTAATTAACAGGTATTAGGCAACACTTTGCTGTAGGTAAAGTTATTCATCTTGCAAAATAACCTCTCATCAGCAGGTAAAAAAAATTTATTATGTACTGGTATCCACTTTCAATTGCTGATATTACCAGTACCACTTTGCCTCAACTACCAGTTATCGGTACCAGATAAAACAAAAATTCCATACCAATACCAATACTATTACCTCCTCCCATTGCTGGTACCCAGCCCGTATTGCATAAATTAAAAGACCACGATAGATACCATTCCAAATTATGTACTGATAAAAATATACTACACTCTCTCATACTGTGTGTGTGTGTGTGTGTGTGTGTGTGTGTGTGTGTGTGTGTACAGAAGTTTGAGGAAATACAAACCAATATATTATCCATCCAGTAAACGTAGAACAGAAAAAAAAATGTGAAAACGCTAAAACGAATCGAGAACACAAAACTCCTCCATTCAAACCCATCTTTTAACTTCCTAAAAATTAATGATTTGTTCAAATATTCATGAAATATCCTTTTTGGAAGCTCCATTATTAATTGTGGTATTTATGCTAAATACCCAAGTATACCATTCAAGGAGTTTAACATGACAACTGCTATTTCCAGAAAAACCTAACTTTACGCTCGAAATATCAAGGAGATCCAGCCCCCCCAACTGCCCCCCCCTCCCATCATACGGAGGAGTTCATGTTTGGAATAATCTAAAAAACAAATTTAAAAAGCGAAAACTTCCGAACAGATTTTCCTTTTCAATCAATACGTTAAATTTTAGAAAGATACCGGATATATATATATATATATATATATATATATATATATATATATGAGACTCGAGTGCCATTTTCTAATCTTTTTGACACTACTTGATGGAGGGGAAATATTTTCCAGAAAATTTAATACGTCACTCCAAAGAATTTTGTATGCGACACTATAGGCCTATCCAAATATTGGAAAAACTGCGCCCACCTTTTCATATATATATATATATATATATATATATATATATATATATATATATATACATATATATATATATATATAATATATATATATAATATATATATATTTATTGTGTGTGTGTGTGTGAATTGATATAAAGAAACTGGATATTCTTTCGCATATAAGTTTCGTACAGTATAAACAATTTACGGGTTAGTTTGTTTTGATGTAAGACAAGTACATAAAGAGTATAAGACACATGTCAAAAATTATATTTAAAAAAAATTGTAAAATTTAAAATGTTACGTGAGCGAAATAATATAAATAAAACATATTGCGCCGCTCGTAGGAAAGAGTGTTTCTTCTTGAAATGGTTTTCCAATCCAAAATATATGACTTAATATAAAAAATTTATTTCTTATAGATACTTCAACATAAGAATAAAAGTTTCTTAATATATGTAGATATTTTCCTTTCTAAATATAATATATGCCATAAAAGCTTTTATTTTAAGAAATTTCAGATAAAATCATTTTGAATAAATCAAATACCAATTTTTCATATTTTTAAAATTATTATGAATAATCTTTGTGCATAAATTACAATGAGAAAATAATTAGTGAGTTCGCATAATTGTTGTAGGTATATATATATATATAGGGTGTCCCATAAGTCCGGCATCATAGGAGAAATTCATATTTTTTCTATTTCTACAAACCATAATTCATATTTTTCTCTTTCTACAGGCCATAATGTCTGTGAGCAAGGAAGAACGAATCCAGATAATTCTACTCATAGGAAATCGGAGTCAAAGAGAGGCCGCTGCTGAATTTAACAGACTGCATCCAGACCGCGAGCCAGTAACACAGAGTTGTGTTAGCAGACTTGTTGCAAAGTTTAAGGAAACAGGATCCATAGAAGATAAACCACGCAGTGGACCTTCAAGGAGGTCCACTGACGATGATACAGCGACTGCTATCCTGGCTCATTTTAACAGAAGTCCCAATAAGTCTCTTCGGCGATTGTCCGCCGAGACAGGAGTGTCGAAAAGTAGCATCCATCGCATTCTTCAGGCTCACAAATGGCATCCATATAAACTTCAGATCCTATAGAAATTAAGAGATGATGATCCCGATCGGCGGATGGAATTTTGTGAATGGGCTACGGAACAATATGCTCGGGATGCCAATTTCCCGTCCACCATGCTGTTCAGTGACGAGGCTGTTTTTTATGGAAATGGTGAGGTAAATCGACAGAACACCCGCTACTGGTCTCAAAACAACCCTCACTGGTATACCTCTTCAAAGGAACAAGGTGCATCTCGGGTGATGGTATGGTGTGGCATTTGGAAGGATCGCATCATAGGCCCCCTCTTTTTCGATGAACATGTCACTGGAGGCACCTACCTACGTATGCTCAAGGAAGCAGCATTTCCCAGTGTCCTGCACATTACAGCACCCAAGTAAGGGAATACCTGTACCAACAATTCCCTGGTCATTGGATAGGACGTCGAGGGCCTGTGGAATGGCCAGCTCGAAGCCCGGTCTCACGCCACTAGATTTTTATCTCTGGGGCCACTTGAAAGCGCTGGTATACGCAGAGAAAATTAGGAGTGTTGAACATTTGCGGCAGCGCATTATTGGGGCATGTAACACCATTAATTACTCCTGACATCATTCACCGTGTGCTTGCTGACTGGGTATCACGTCTGAATTTGTGTACTGAAAACAATGGTGGACATATTGAGCACGTTCTGTAAATAAAAGCTTTTGTTTTGCTTTTTTTATTATTTTTCCTATGATGCCGGACTTATGGGACACCCTATATATATATATATATATATATATATATATATATATATAGTCATGCGGGTTGCTTCTACAGAGCTTCAATTTTATTTAAGAGAAATCCAATGACAAGGAGAAATGTAAATGCCATGAAAAGTCTTCTTTAATGCGCAACGTTTCGAGCAATACGCTCATCTTCAGGCTGTTTAATAACAATGTGAAATTAAAATCAATATTGAATGAAAAACAAAACAGAAAATTTCTATAACCTATTCGTAAAGACAAATTTTAAAAGACTGAGAAAAGAGGGTTAAATTCTAAGTTATACAGATTTACATATAAAAATTAAGAAGTTATTTTTAAATACATGTAGTAAAAGTGAAATTAATACACTGGAAAAATTACCAATAGTACACTGGAAACACTGGAACTATCTACCTTACACTGCAGTATCCGAGGCCGACTAATTTGAGCAGACAAAGAACGGAAACACGAGAGAATGGCGAGGGCGATTGGGGACGGAGGGATTATAAGGAATTGGGGAAGGAGGAGGGATCATAGCAAATTGAGAGGGACGGCCGATGAGTCAACATTCAGACTAGGGGACAATGCTTTAATGAACAGCGATTCTAAAATTCTTAGTGAGTTGGGACAAGTATTACAACCAAGAATTTTAAAATTGTCTAAAGTGACATCAACCTTACATTGAATGCTGTGTTCACGAATACTGGAGGCTTCTTTAGTTTTTAAAATTTTACCTGTTCGGCCACTTATTCCCATATGCGAATAAAATCTAGCCCTGAGAGAGCGAACAGTGCTGCCGATGTAATTCCCAAGGAGACACCTAGGGCAGGTAAATAAATATACAACACCGCTACGCAACGAGTCAGGGGTTCGATCCTTCGCTGAGAAAAAGCTACCTAAAGACGTTTTATTAATAAATATGATGCGGAAATCAGTATGATAAAAAAATTTCCTTGGGAATTACATCGGCAGCACTGTTCGCTCTCTCAGGGCTAGATTTTATTCGCATATGGGAATAAGTGGCCGAACAGGTAAAATTTTAAAAACTAAAGAAGCCTCCAGTATTCGTGAACACAGCATTCAATGTAAGGTTGATGTCACTTTAGACAATTTTAAAATTCTTGGTTGTAATACTTGTCCCAACTCACTAAGAATTTTAGAATCGCTGTTCATTAAAGCATTGTCCCCTAGTCTGAATGTTGACTCATCGGCCGTCCCTCTCAATTTGCTATGATCCCTCCTCCTTCCCCAATTCCTTATAATCCCTCCGTCCCCAATCGCCCTCGCCATTCTCTCGTGTTTCCCGTTCTTTGTCTGCTCAAATTAGTCGGCCTCGGATACTGCAGTGTAAGGTAGATAGTTCCAGTGTTTCCAGTGTACTATTGGTAATTTTTCCAGTGTATTAATTTCACTTTTACTACATGTATTTAAAAATAACTTCTTAATTTTTATATGTAAATCTGTATAACTTAGAATTTAACCCTCTTTTCTCAGTCTTTTAAAATTTGTCTTTACGAATAGGTTATAGAAATTTTCTGTTTTGTTTTTCATTCAATATTGATTTTAATTTCACATTGTTATTAAACAGCCTGAAGATGAGCGTATTGCTCGAAACGTTGCGCATTAAAGAAGACTTTTCATGGCATTTACATTTCTCCTTGTCATTGGATTTCTCTTAAATATATATATATATATATATATATATATTTTAGTGGTGGACCGGATGTCAGTTTTTCAACATCTGCGAATCTTTAATTTCAATATCCGCGGATGCGGATACGGATATTTAGTTAATCTATCAATATAATATAGAATTATGAATATATGACATAATTTTTCAAGTTTCGTGATATTACTATTATGGCAGGCAATGCATAAGAATTAAAATTAATATTAATGTTTTCATTATGATAAAAATAATAACTTTCTCAAGAGTTTCAGCCAGAGAAAATTCAACGAAACAAGTTTCATTCAATTTTCTGTTACCACGTATTTATATTTTGAGGTTTATATATTTGTTTGTTCATTACCTACTAATTAATACTTTACATGAAATGTGCATGACTGGGCCTTATAAGATACTTTATAAGCTAATTTAATTGTAAATTGCATAATTTATCAGAGGTAATATCCGCAGTCAGAAGTGCGGATGCTAAAAATGATGCGGATATCCGGTCCACCACTAATATATATATATATATATATATATATATATATATATATAGAGAGAGAGAGAGAGAGAGAGAGAGAGAGAATTTCTAGTCTTCTTTGTTGGTATGAAAGTAATGAACCGCATTTTGTAGGAATACAAATTGCTTATCCAGTTGATGTGGTAACTACAAATAATAATAATCGTATAGTTATGAAAACTCAATTGAGGGGAATAAACCCCTTGAAAAGGGGTGTCATATTCGAGCCAAACGTTAAGAAATTTAGGAAATGAAACCTGATGAACGAAATCAAGTGGCAGAATGGGACACATTTCGAAACACCTGAATAATAAACGCAGTTCGATCGCAATAGGAAAAACTGCATAAGCAGTAGCTATATGTGTATATATACAGGGTGGGCCATAAGTCGCTTTGCCAAAGTGAGTTTTGTTATAATACGAAGTTAAAGCTACTTATGGTCCACCCTGTATATATAAGGTACTATTTAATATCATGGAAGATAGTAGTCAGTTTGGGAAACATTCACTCTGTACTCCAGAGCAGAAAACTTTAACAGAGTACACCAGTGGTCGGTAACTAGATTCAAACGCGGGCCGTATTGTGAGTGAGGGGATTGGCCGCTTGCCAAGTTACTGGCACTTGTGGTATTAAATATGTAATTTATTAAGCGATATGTAATTAATTTACTATAAACTGCAGCTCAGATGTATGTCCAAATACGACTCAATCATTTTCAGTACTGAAGACATAGGCCTATATTGGAACGAAACATCATAATATTGACGCTCTTTTGGAACATTTAACTTATTCTTTATGTTGCAACTTAAGCAATGTGCTTCCAGTTATCGAAGAAATTTGTAATACTCAAGTAAATAAAATTCTAAGTTGAAAAGCATTATCCATTTTTAAAATTATGTCAAGTCATTTACCTAAATTAAAAAAAAAAAAATTGTCAGCATATTTCGCTGACATCTTGTACCTCTTCCCTCTAGCGTAACAGCAAATGTTTCACCGAAATTCCGAGAGGATGACCAAGAGTCAGAGAGATATGCAAGAAGATTGCCAGGAAGAGTGTCCCTTGCAGAACCCATACTAACGATATGAAAGAAAACTGAGTCGGGAAGATTCTTAAACACCTCTCTTCTCATAATCTTATTTCAGATCGTCAGGATGGGTTCGCAAGGGACACTCTACTGGCGATCTTGCATATATCTCTGACTCTTGGTCATCCTCCTTTCGGGATTTCGGTGAAACATTTGCTATTACGCTGGCCATATCAACAGCTTTTGTTAGAGTCTGACACAAATCCATAATATTCATACCACCCTCCTTCGGTTTCTATCCTTCTACCTGTGCCTTCATCTCTGGTTTCCTTTCTGCGACATCTATAGCTGCGTTTGTAGATGGCCACTATTCTTCTCCTCAGGCTATTAATAGTGGTGTTCCTCAGGGTTCCGTCCTATCACCCACTCTTTTCCTTTTATTTATCAATGATCTTTTAAGTCACACTTCCTATCCTATCTACTCCTATGTCGATAATTCCACCCTTCACTTCTCCACCCGCTTAAACAAAGCGTCCCTCTCAATAGTCACTCCATGCTTGGCGTGAGATGGCTATAACACACCTGACCTCTGATCTTTCTACTATCTCTGATTGGGGGCAGAGAAAACCTTATGGCTTTCAATGCCTCAAAAATTCAGTTCCTTCATCCGTCTACTCGTCACGATCTTTCACGCGACTATCCCCTTATCTTCGACAATACACAACTCAATCCTTCCTCTTCTCTTAACATTCTCGGCGTTTCCTTTTCTCGTGATCTTTCCTGGAAAGATCACATATACTCTCTTTTCAAACCAGCTTCTAAGAGGTTAGGGGTGTTATACCGGCTCCGCAGTTTCTTCACCCCCAACTCAATTGCTGACTCTGTATAGGAGTCTTGTCCGCTTCTGTATGGAGTACGTTTCTCGCGTGTTGGGTGGCTCAACCTACGCAGCTCTACTTGACAGGGTGGAATCAAAGGCTTTTCGTCTCATCAATTCCACGCCTCTTACTGACTGTCTTCAATCCCTCTCTATTCACCGCAATGTTGCCTCACTCTCTCTTTACTGTCGCTATTATAACGGACATTGCTGTTCTGAACTCTCTAACTGCATGTTTCCTCCTTCAAGGAGCGTTTACGGTACCAGACTTTCGACACATTCTCATTCCTTTTCTGTCCAACTCTCTAACGCAAAGGTTAATCAGTATTTTCAATCTTTCCTACTCAACTGGGTCAACTCTGGAACAATCTTCCTCAATCCATCTTTCTCCATGTCTATGACCTCCAATCTTTCCAAACGCAAAGTGTCCTGGTATCTCGAAAATCTTAAACCATGATTTCGCCTCTTTCCTTCTTCTATGAGGAGTGGTCGGCATTGTTGAGGGCGCCCCTCTTTCCTGCATAAAAAAATAACATGTATGAGCACTGACAATGGCCCTCTGTAGGTCATTCGAGCGCTCCTTCAATCTAGGCATGATACCCAATGCGGTAAAGATTAGTTTTAACTGCCCTCTCGTTTTTGACACGAAAACATATTTTTCTGGTGCATTTTGGTGTTTTGTTCAAATCTGACCTTCATTTTCTCGGGAAAATTCCCATTTTTGAGGAAATGACGATCTGACATATCCTCTAAAAGGACCAAAAATGACGATTTTTACTGGAAAATGAAGGTCAAATTTGAAGAAAATGCACAAAAATATGCCAAAAAAATGTTTCCTGCATGAAATATGTACACCACAAAAACCTATTTTCATCAGTAATATTCACGGCAAAAGTAACCTAACCTAACCTAACCAACCGTCAAGAGCGTACAGTTAAAACTAACGAAAATAATACAACTTAACCTAACCAATTGTCAAGGGCATACAGTTGACCTAACCGGGCATGGGTACCTCATAATGAATTCGGGACCCGGAAAGGTAAGTAGTACCCCTAACCTAACCTAGGCCTAGATGACGTCCCACTCGGACTGGGAGCTTCCACCACAGAGAGCCATTCTAAAGCGACTGTTGAATTCAAATTTCAGCCGCCGGACCTGCGCGGGAGAATCACGTGACAATGGGGCAGCCGCTGATTGGCTAATGATAATAACATGACTACATACGTCACGGGACGAGATGGTTTGACTAGTGAATAATGGCGCCAAAATTTAATAATTTGGAAAATAAATATCTCGATGAATAGGAATTTCCGCCAAAATTAGTATAGAAATTACTATTCTTGTTTTGGTTGAAAATAGCAGAAAATTAACTCTTTCTATCGAAAACGAAAGGGACGTCAAAACGAATATTAACCCCCAATGCGCTTTACTGTTATTTTCACCAAAACAATGGCTGAAACGCAAAAGAAACTAGTTACAAAGGTGATCATTACGTTCATAATAGGAATGCTAACGTATATGGAATGAAATATGTATGCAAACAACGTTCGTTCAACAAATTTATGATGATACACAAATGGTTCACTTTAGAGATGTACCAGAATTCCAGTTCCGGTTCCTGCTGGCCGGAATTCCGGCCATTTATTGCGAGTTTCGGAAAATAGAATTATTTACAAACAGATTTTGATATATTTATGCAAAGTCCTCAGCCATTCCTTTGGCTACTTGCATGTATCAAATAACAAATGAAATGCATGATAAAACGTTCAAAATTTTCTTTGCTAAGTAGTTTTTTATATTGTTTTATGATAATAAAACGGTTTTATTTGGAAATTGCTATTTTTCAAGATTTTTGTATATACATTAGCTAAATTATATGCAAAAAGTTCCTTGCTTAATGTTTTCCACAATAAAAGAAACTAGATTTATACCGAGTTATAAACACAGCATAGAAAAGAGTGGAAGAGAAAAATCAAAAGACAGTAACTACTGTTTACTGTGCTTCAATAGTTGAAATTATACCTCAGTAAGTTAGCATGAAGAAAATGAAGTTCATCAACCATTTCTGGCAACAGGCGATTTCGAAGTAAATGTTACCCGCTTGGCTAAACATCTGCTCACTGAACACGCTTGAAAGGTGGAGCTGATAAATACTTTCTTGCTACTTTGGCACGATTTGTAGTAGGAAATATTCCTTTATTTTCATTCCACCAGGTGAGAGGATTAGAGTTCCTGTCAATTTGAGGTGAGTCAAGGTATAACTCAATTTCATTATGAATTCTGTTATTGATGGAATGCTCTTTGGCAACTTTCCTTTTCTTTGTTTTGGTCATTTTGGATTCAGGTTCTTCAGCTTTTTCTCTTCAGGTTTCCTCAATTTGTTTGCGCTTTTCTTTCTGATTTTGTGTATCACTTTTTCAAAGCAATCCCAAAATAATTTAGTGTCTGGTGAATTTTTGCCAAATTTGTCAATCTCAGAATCATCACTCGAGGTTGTTTCATTTTTACGTTCTTCTTCCATTTGGTTTACTAGCAATACTACTTCTTTCAGCCAAATCCTTAATTTGTCATAGTCGTAAGTGTTGCTGAATGGTGACAGTTTGTATTGTAAAGTAAGGACAGTAGCGAGTGCAAAACATTTTTTGTCATACAATGATCCAAACCGCTCAGATATAGAGTTGAGTAACTCTGTCTTCCTGGTTTCTACTCCAGATCTATCCCAAGGTTTCTCAAGGTACATTCTTAGGGATTTGATAGCTGGGATAACGATTGATACTGATGCATCTTCGGAGCTTAATCTCAATGTGAGGTCCTTAAATGGTTCTAATACGTTTATTACATTTTCAATCAGTGCCCATTGGTTAGGTGATGGCATGTTTAAGTTATTTTCAGCACCATATAGAGTTAATGCTCGTTTCTGTTCTAGTATGCGAGCTAGCATATCATAAGTTGAATTCCATCGAGTCTCAATACCTTGAATTAGCTCGTGGTTTGGAATGCTTAAAGTGTTTTGAATGCTGGTCAATTTTAATGTGGCTAAGGCTGATCGATGAAAGTGTCCAGCTATATTTTTGCTCACTGCTATAGCATCTTTAACTGTTCTTTGAGCAAATAACGCATCATGTATAACCAACTGTAATGTATGTATAAAGCAAGACTCATTATTTAATCCTGCTAAACTAACACCTTTGCATATATTTGCAGCATTGTCTGTTATAATAGCATGTACCTTATTATCCCCAATATTCCAATCTGTTATCATTTCTAAGTTTTTACCTATATTTTTTGTTGTATGGCTATCTCTAAAGCTGCTAATTTGTAATGTACTTTCTGCATTGAATTCCTCAGCCACCAAATGTCTCGAAAAGCTTAAAAAGCTTTCATTATTGTACGAACATGTCCATATGTCTGCAGTCAAAGACACGTATTCAGCATTGCTAATTTCATTAAGTATTTTATTTTTTACTCTAGCATATATGTCTGGAATAACCTGCTCACTAAAATATCTTCTAGAAGGTAGGTTGTACTGCGGAGACAAATGCTCTATCAATCTTTTAAATCCCTTATCCTCAACTAAAGAAAATGGCTGCTGATCAGCAGCAATCATTTCTCCTATTTTCCTATGAATTTCTATACTTCTTTCGTCATTTATATCCCAAATTTTCTTTTTTTCTATCACCTGAAAAATTGTTGATTGTTTTAAGTTTTTTGCCATAGTTGCGGAGGAAGTCGTAGCTTCTTCAGAAGGTCTTTTATTTGGTTTATCTTTCTTCATTTTCTCTTTGTACCAAATCATAAACATTATGATGTTTATTTTGTAGATGCTTAAAAAGCGGGGTTGTGCTATAAATAATATTTGCTAACTTTACTGCTAGGTCCTCTTAATACAAGTCTCTTCAGGACAAAGAGTGCAAATAGCTTTACTGCTATCTTTATCATCAATTCTAAAATATTTCCAAACTCCAGAAGTCGGCATTTTTTAAAGAATTATTATAAAATATAGACTATAACTTAGCCTTATGCTTATAAAAAATATATATATATATGTAAATGAAATATATTTAATATTTATATCTGTAAAGAGAAAACAAAAGTGATAAAATAAGTGAAATAATATCTCGTTTAATAATGAGGCGCCAACTGCGAGATCCATCTAATCGCCAAAAATTGCCAGAAAACGCAGTTGAAGTTTACCAATTTAGAAATTAATAATACATATATTATTTAAAATTATAGACCTGCTAGTTAGGGCCTAAGCTAACACAAAAGGGTCCGGCAGCAGGATATTCCGGCTTCCAGGCGGAACCAAAATTTGTTGGCCGGATATTCTGGCTTCCAGTTTTCGGCCAAAAAAACTGGTTCCGGTACACCTCTCGTTCACTTACTTTCTTGCACCTTCTTTTTCCGCAGCTGAGGTTTCTGTAGGCGATTATAAAGTACATACGTAAACTATTTCTAAACGGTAAGATAGTGTTGCCAGATGTGCGAAAAGTTTGTCATGTGTAGGTACAAAACATTCTCCAGCCACAGCCATACAGATCAATTGCAATGGATGGGTTCACTTACTTTTTTACAGAACTGTATATATATATATATATATACACACACATTTAACTGCAATGACCACGCAGTATATTAATGTATAGAAACGACGTAAGTATAGAGGAGTGTTCTGCAGAACACTCCTCTATACTTACGTCGTTTCTATATATATATATATATATATATAATATATATATATATATATATATACACACACACACACACACACACACAGGGCCGTTTCCTGGCATAAGAAGACTAAGCGGCCGCTTAGGGCCCAGCTGCTACTAGGGGGCCCCTAGACAGGCTCCACGTCATAGCTCAGTGGGCAACAATAGGAATATACCTGGTTATTATTAATATTATTGTTATTATCATCATTATTATTGTCGTATTAATTAAAGTTTTTGTGAGACAAATGTGATAAAACGGAGACAAACGAAACGTTTTGGTCGTTATATGTAAATAACCATTGTGAAATCTTATTTCTATATTATTTAACTTTATTCTTACTATATGCTTATACTTTCCTAAATGCTTAATTTTTCTAGTATTGTAAAACATTATTATTATTATTATCATCATTATTATCATGATTATTATTATTTAGCAGATTAGTTGTGGTTAACTAGATGTCACTTCGTGCATCTTGGAAAATGAAGCGACATTATCCATCAGCAGCTGAAAAACGGAAAAAGAAGAAAATAGAGGAGGAGAAGCTTTCCAGTAGCACAGGTGAGATGTGCCACTTGTATATTCTTATGATTACAGTTCAGGCAACTAGGTTAGGTAGACCATCAAGCTAGGCAAGTGCTCAGGAATCGTGAAGAGTAAGCTAGTCTCTGTAATATTTATAATATTTCGAAATGTGAAATTTAATGGATCACATCACCTCAAATTCTGTTCACACAGCTCAATTAATTATCAAACAAGATAAGAAAAAGTATTTTAGCAAAATCTAACAGAATATGTAATGTTATGTTCTTCTCAGGAGCACTACTGGAATATTTGGAAAAGCCATCCTCAGCAAAGCCTGATGAGCATCATGAGCCAACAGCAGGACCATCCTCTATGCAACCTCAAACACCAGTAGAAGTAGAGCCTGATGAACCAACAAGTGGCCCATTTTCTGTTCAGCTTCAAACACCACACACAGGCATTTCTACTGAGCAACAAGAACCAAGATCTGCTCCACCGCTTGATCCGTATGACTGGCCAGTTGTCCTGACAGATGCCTTGAAGACAGATCTGGTGTCTCGAGGACCATTTCAAATCAGTCCAGATTTCACATTCCCTAAAAGAGAGGACGGTAGAAGCGTTCATCACCATTACATGTACAGAACATTAATTAATGGGGAAAAAATAAAGCGAAGCTGGCTGATGTACTCTAGAAGGAATGATGCTCTTTATTGCTTCTGCTGCAAGGTGTTTTCAAGGAAGTCGTGCAAACTAATTACGGATGGACTTTCAGACTGGATAAACGTTGGTTCGCTTCTGAAAGGCCATGAAAATAGTTCAGAACATGCAGACAACATGGCAACATGGAAGGATCTGGAACTGCGGCTAAAAACTGGGAGGACCATTGACCAAACTGAAATGGCATTCATGGAGGTAGAGCGAAGACGCTGGCGAGATGTTCTCACACGTCTTGTAAGTATAATCCAATCACTGGCAGAGAGAAACCTTGCTTTCAGGGGGTCTTCCTCTGCATTGTACAATCGAGACAATGGCAACTTCTTGAAGGAGGTTGAGCTGCTTGCCAAATTTGATCCAGTTATGAAACAATACATCAGCAGAGTCGAAAGTGGCCAATATAGTCATTCAAGTTACCTAGGAAACATCATTCAAAATAAGCTCATTGGGTCCATTAGTGGGAAGATCTTGGATGCCATTGTTGCAGAAATAAAGCAAGCTAAATATTACACTCATTTTAGACTGCACTCCAGACATAAGCCACCAAGAACATATGTCGATTATTAATTATCAGAACTGTTAAAATGGGTGAAGTACCAGAAATAAAAGAATACTTCTTGGGCCTTCTTGAGGCTTCAGAAAGTACAGGCCTGGGCCCTGGGTTTATCAGTTCTGATTCTGAAGAGACTAGATGAACTGAATATTCACTTTGATGACTGCAGAGGACAGTCATATGAAAACGGGGTGAACATGAAGGGCAAGAACAAAGGTGTTCAGGCAAGGTTATTAGAGAAGAACTGTCGTGCACTCTATGTTCCATGTGGGGTTCACACTCTGAATCTTGTAGTGGCTAATGCAGCTAAAGCTTCCACAGGTGCCATCAGCTTCTTTGGCAACGTACAAAAATTGTACAACCTTTTTGCAGCAGCTACACAGAGATGGACAATCCTAAAGAAGCACGTGAACATAACACTCAAGTCTTGAAGTGAAACCAGGTGGGAGAGCCGGCTTAAGAGCAGTGAGGCTGTGCTATACCAGAGCCACAACATCAGAGAGGCCCTGTTGGAAGTCAGAAACAATGCCACAGATGCCATAGCCAGGACTGAAGCACAAGCACTTGCAGAGGAGGTAGGGTCTTATCGCTTTCAGATTCGCACAGTAGTATGGTATGACATTCTTCATGCAGTTAACCATGTGAGCAAACTTCTGCAGTCTCCTGCAATGCAGTTTGATGTGGCAGTCAACCTCCTCACAAAAACAAAAGACTCACTCACCAGCTACAGAAACAGGTTTTGTTGCAGCACAAGTCGTAGCTAGGGACATATGTGAGGAAATGAATGTGGAGGCTGTGCTGAAGGAGGCGGCTCAGATCCACAAAAAAGCACTTTGCTTACGAAGCTCCTGACGAACCATTTACAGAAGCCTTAAGGAGGCTGGAAGTCAAATTTTTCAATGTGGTGGTGGATTGTGCCATCGGGTCAATAAATGAGATATTCAAAACATTAGATGATGTGAGGGACATATTTGGGGTTCTCCTAAACTTCACCACAATGAACAAGGAAGACTTGTCCTGCAAGTGTGAAAAGTTTTCTAAGATACTGAGCTCTGGAGCTGACTCTGACATTGATGGAAGAGAACTGGCCCTCGAAATTAAGAACTTGCCGACTTTACCTTCACACAACATGACTGCATTGGAGTTTCTCTCCTTCATTCATCAGAAGCAACTGGAGGAACTATACCCCAATCTCTGGGTTGCACTAAGAATTGCCTGCACTCTACCTGTGACAGTAGCGTCAGCCGAGAGGAGCTTCTCTAAGATGAAGCTAATCAAGAACTACCTCAGATCATCAATGGGGCAGGATCGCCTCAGTGGCCTTGGCATCATAAGCATCAACCAGGACGTTGGCAGGGAGATTTCAGATGATGATGTTATTGATGATTTCGCCCAGAAAAAATCTAGGAGGCAAAAATTTTGAAGATACAAACTGTTCTGTATAACTGTTAGCTATTACACGATTGTATCGTAGTGTTAGTAATTGTTTGGTAGTTGATAATTGCATTATTTTTTTTATACATAGTTCTGTGTCATTTATTCTAAATAATGTATACGCTAATTTTCAGGAATTTCATGGAGTAATTTTTCTGTTTGTCTTCTGAAAGTACATATTTGTTGTTTTGGACATATGGTAAATGTTTCATTAAAATTGTTTCATATTTGTTTTTTATTAACACAGCCATTTTTTGTATGTGTGTGCTGAGGTGTAGTAAGGCGTGAGATGGTGGATGGAGGGGTGGGGCCTCAAATGGGTATACTGCTTAGGGCGGCCTAATGGCTAGAAACGGCCCTGTATGTGTGTGTCACTGTGTGTGTGTATATATATATATATATATATATAACTTATATACTCATTAAAAATACTCTCCGATACCCAACAAAACGAAACACTCCGACAATGACGTAACAATCTGACCAATGGGAATGAAGTATGAAGAGTAATCCTCAAGGAATAAAACGAGTTAATAAAACATTGGAGAGGGAAGAACGTCGTTCTCGTTCATGTAACCTGTCAGAGGATTTTGTAAATTATGAAACGATAGGTTTTATTGTTCGTACAACTGTCAGGTTGATGTTTGAAAATTTTTCTCTGCAGGTAAACCCATTTTACCTTTGAATTAATTAGTAACATGCTTTTGACATGGGATTTGTTCAGCGAAGGCCTTCAATAATTCATTAGGATTGTATTTCTCAACATCATGTGGGTTGCAAAAATATTTTATACACAGAAGAGGATTATATTTCGAATAAAAATATAAGCTTAAAGGTCAAAGGCGCAATTTAATAAAATATCAATAGTGCAACCAACAATTTTTTTTTATTCAGGTAGGAGGGGCCAAGAGCGAGCCCTCATTAAAATGCCCACCCCTCCGCACAGAAGAAGAAGAGAGCCGAAATCAAGGTCCAAAGTTTTCGAGATGCCAGCAGATTTTGCTTTTGAAAGAATGGAGGTCAGACACCAGGGCCGTAGCTTGGGGGCCGCCAGGGGTGGCTGAGCCTCCCCTGGAAAATTCTGAGCGTCCTCTAAGCCCTAAATATAGATTAACTAAAATAAATACTTTGCAGTCTTTACTAATATCAGTATTTTTACTAATCTTAATAATTACTAATAATTAATTCGGATCACCTGAAGATCAGGGCCTCCAGCCTTCGTTAGTTAGCCTTATAAGGGCGTACAGTTGACCTAACGATTGGTTAGGTTAAGCCGTGATATTTTCGTTAGTTAGTCTTATAAGGCTAACTAAAGAAGGCTGGGGGCCCTGATCTTCAGGTGATCCATTAATTCTACTAACAACATTTTCCTCTGTCCTCACAAATAAAAATATTTGTGAAAAATGTTTCGAACATGTTAATTAAAATTTAAAAATTGTTACCGACTGGAAAGTTGTAGAAAGTTTGCGGCGGTATGATTGGTCCACGCGCATACGCTATAAACGTGTTGAATTTTCCAGAAGGCGTCCGTCCACTAGAGTAACTAGTATATATATGATGAGTTGTGTTGCACGTTGGTTAGTGACCATCCAGTCTTCGAGTCCCCAAAGACTGGCAGTGTGTCATCAACGAAAGGCAAATTTAGTTCTACTAACATTTGAGAAAGAACGCACGAAAGCAATCAATATGGATATTCTTTTAAGAAAATTTAATGATCAGAAAAACAAAGTTGCAACTGTTTTGAAGTAATTTTAATTTTTTTTATTAGTGTACTGAAGTACTGTATTTTGTTTTTACATTTGGAAGCAATGTTTTTGTTGTTTATTTTTCAATAACTTAATATTAGATTCGAGCAAAAGAAAAATTACCGCAATACATTATACTATTTTGTAATTATTACCAATTTGTATTTTGTATTGTATCTAAGTTATGTTTCGTTTGTTTAAGCTTTCTACATTCTAACACGTTGTTTACCAAGTAGTTTTAGAATTATAATTGTTTTGTAATTGTCTAATTTATGCATTCATCGGAACTCATTTTTTGCAGTTCCGGTTCCGGCCGGAACCGGAACTTATGAATTTGAAATATGTTTAGGCCGATAATAAAAGACATTTCTTTATGAATTTATTACAAATTAATGCATTTTTCAGACCTTAATATTTCATATATATATATATATATATATATATATATATATATATATATATATATACAGGGTGTCCGAGAATTATCTGTACAAGTTTTGGCTGTTATTAAAAGTCAACCATGAAGTGTAGAAATTCCAGTGTTGTCCCACTTTACAGAGAATCTCATTAAGTTTTTTCTGATACCAAGTTTTAACAAGTTTTTTAGAAATTCCAGTGTGTCCGAAAATTATCTGTACAATTTCATCTTTTAATAAAATTCTTGATAACACGTAAAATTCTTAAACAAGATTATTTAGAATCTGTATTTTCAAAAGTTTCTTTTATTAAAGTAACGTTGTTACAAACATTCGATATGTGCACCATCAGTGATTCGCAAAACATCCAATCGATAATCCAAATGTTGCCATGTACGCTGCAGCATATCCACATTAATTCGCTCAATAGCAGCTGTGATTCTTGCTTTTAAATCATCAATGTCTGTCACCCGCGTACAAAAAAGAAAACTTGTCAAAACTTGTTATCAGAAAAAACTTAATGAGATTCTCTGTAAAATGGGACAACACTGGAATTTCTACACTTCATGGTTGACTTTTAATAACAGCCAAACATTGTACAGATAATTCTCGGACACCCGGTATATTGAAACAGACTATAGTTTCCACATCAAACCAAAAAGAATACATCTTGACTTTATTGATTATGTAACTTAACTATGAACTTAAATGTTAATAATACAAAAACTATTCAATGTTAAATCGAGAGAAGTTGTGATGAAGAAATAATAGTTTTTCTCCAGTCCGTGAGAGTAGCCGTGTTCTCTCTTCAAATATATTTCCAGCTTCGGAAAAAAGCCTTTCTGGATAAATCGATGAAGCAGGACAAGAAAGATATCGACGCGCTAATTTACTGTAGAAATGTTTGGGTATACCAATGTTTTATCTTTCCAGAACTGCAATGGACTCATTTCTCTATCAATGGAAAGGGTGTTCATATAGTTTTCTATTTCATTTATTAGGTTTGTTATTTTGGTCCACTTCCTCTTTTATTCTGAAACTTATCAATAGCCAAGGATCTCTCTGAAGCCTCCACTTCTTCATCTTCATCATAACAGCTGAGGAAATCTCTATGGATTTCTTCCTTTCGGACTTGACATATTCTAAAACTACTTGTATTTTTTTAATTTTGTTCTTTGAATTTTTGTATTATATTCCAAACGTACTAGCTGCTTCAAACTCAGTCATATCACCTTCACTGTCTTCACTAGATAAACTTTCATGTTCATTTATATTTTCTGTTGGTAAAAAATTCTGAATTTCTTCTAAAAGAAAAGCTTTAACTTTATTTTTTTGGTCTTTCGTATATTTCAGTTTGTATCGTGAATCCAGAACTGTACTTATTATATAAAGTTTTTCGTTCAACATACTGAAACCACCTGAGCTAGAAAGAAGACGCTTGTGTAGGGCAGTAATACGCAGTTCTATTTTTGTTGTTTTAATTCCAGCACCGCTACTTTGCTTGGACAGAAAACGATCCAGAGCAATCTCGTAGAATGGTTGCGGCACACATAGCATTTTCTCAAGGTTACATTCATTCATACTTAGGATAGGAAGATCATGATTGGCTGTGTAAATTTGAATTGGTCGTTTCAAAGTAAATAAACGTTCAAACATTTAAGTATGTGCTGTTCCAACGGGTGATAACATCTTGGACTGGAAACAGTGGTTGTTTAATGCCTTGATCAGACTGTATATTTTTTAGCTAATTGTGACCCAACTTCAGTGATTGAAGTGTGGCCTGAGGCGACGAGCTTTTCCACAAATGTCAATGACTGAACGCTGACTGAAAATTGAATCTTTCACCACAAGAGCTAGTAGATGAAGGAAGCAATGAACACGTTAATTTTACCATTTGGGTACCTAAAGAAAAGAAAAGGTTACAATTTAGCTAGTTATCTAATCCATATATTCTATTGAGAATTTTCGATATTTTAGAATACTTAATTAGGCTACGTAACACATTAATATTTTAATATAGGCCCTAATCATAAAAATTCAAATAGCAAGTTTATTTTAAAATTGTAATTTATTAAATTTAATTTTATAATTAGGCCTACATTTACATTTCAGAAAAAATAAATATGACGTCATATACTAAAATTATTCTCATTTTAATACCATTAACTATGAAAGATATTTTGTTTGTATATAACTATGGTTAATAATATTAATAGTATTTGGTCAACAACAGAAATGATTTTATCTTTTGACTTTTTTTAAACAATAGTAAAATAAAAACTTACCTTTGACTATATTAGCAGCTCCATCACGAACTAAAACGTGTTGTCTTTCAGTATTAATGTGTCCCAGGAAAATGTCTGGCAAAGAGTACTGCATTCCTCTTTTGAAAATCTTTATTGATCCAATGCCCAGTTAGTGACACAAATGATTCAGTTGAGTGTTGACTGGTCCAGATATCTGATGCGAAAGATATATATGGCGCATTGGCCGTATCCAGTTCCTTCAAAATTCGATCTTTTACATCTTCATAAGTTTGAGGAAACATTAACATCAGCAAAATATCTTCTACTTTGTACCATATATCTTGGCTGAAGGTGGGCAATTAACTCGATGAAGCCTTGATTTTCTACAATGGTAAAAAGCTGATTGTCCACAGCAACCATGTTTATAATATGATAGCAATGGCTCATTGGTCATTAATATCCCGAGTCTTTTTTTTATTAAAGCTCTCTTCCAGAGACATTTGGCGTTCCATCGCAGCCAGTTTCCTTTGTTTTGGGGGTGGTTGAGCATCTTCACTTTCCGCTGCTTTGGATTTTTTTGAATTTGCCTCTTCATTCTCTCTATACTGAAGCAGCATACGTTTTGTTTTCATATGCTTATTTAATGGTGTGGTACTAAAGTTTTTAGGAAGACAACCTTTTCCACCTCTCCTTATGCCCTTTTTACATAATTTGCATTCTACAACTTCATCAGCTTGATCTTCTACAGAAAAGAAATTTCAAATAAAGGACAATACTTCTGTATTAGTCAGTGGCTAATGATAATATTATGATGTGATAAAAAATTGAGCTACATATGTATTATTTAAAAAGGACTTTATAGAAAATTTACTTTTAAAGTTCCGGTCAGTTCCGGTTCCGGTGCATCCCTAGTCTAATTGGCCTGGTCCATTAAATGCATACAGTGGCTGCTCAAATTACTTGGACCACCCCCAGATTTTTATATTTTTTGATAAATCCCAGAGAAGGTAGCAATTCTTGATAACAATCATTCCTCTGAGACTACGTGTGTCTAGACATATCGCAAAAATGCAAATACCCATAAATGGCTTATCTTAATCCTTTGAAAACCTTTTCTAAATATCATTCCACGTCAAATATGTAGGTGGTCCAAGTAATTTAAACAGCCACTGGGTATATATAAAATTTTAACTTTAACACGCGTTTTATTTTTACAAAGAATTCCCTATATTATCGGTACTATGTAGCCTCCCCTATATTACCAGTAGCCTCCCCTGGAGATTACCATTAGCTACGGCTCTGACAGACACAGGGAGAAAGATGGATTAAGGAAGGTTGTTCCAGAGTTGATCGGTTGAGTAGATGAAAGATTGAGAAATCCGATTAACCCTTGCGTTAAAGAGTTGGACAGAAAAGGGATGAGAATATGTCGAAAGTCTGGTACCGTAAACTCTCCTTAAAGGAGGAGACACGCAGTTAGAGAGATCAGAAGAGCAGTGTCCGTTATAATAGTGAGAGTAAAGAAGTGAAGCAACACTGCGGCGAAGATAGAGAGATTGAAGAGTGAGTAAGAGGCGCGGAATTGATGAGACGAAAATGTGAGCCACCCCACACACGAGAATCATACTCCATACAGGGTCAGACGAGAACCCCTATACAGAGACAGCAACCGAGTGTTGGGGGTGACGAAACAGCGGAGCCGGTGCAATACATCTTTGTACTATGACCAACGTTAAAATTTTTGTAACAATTGTAACTGTATATTTATTTATATGAATAAAGCGTTTCATTCAATCATTTATTATTGTGTAAATTTTATTTATCAAGATGGATGAGTTCCATTAGGCCAGTGGTCGGGGAACAGGGGTAAATTACCCAAATGGGGTAAATTTAAAACTTTTGGGGGTAATGCGTGCGGTATGAGAGACACTTTGTGCTGATATTTTTTTCGTATATTTTTATTTTATTTTGTTACATAAATGTGGCGTTATTCTAAATTTTAGAATATTACGAATTTACGTCCTGAGTACGTCCTCAAATATATTTTGGGGTAATACCCAAAAAAGTTCGCCGACCACTGCATTAGGCGAACATCGTATTAAATCTTCACATAAAGCCATGAATTATTCTTAACGCTAGATTATATACCCCTCTGCACAAGTTTTGAAATGAAAGTTTGTAAGCTACTTACTTACCATTAACGAACAAATACTACAGTGATTATCATCATTATTATTATTATTACTATTATTATTATTATTACTAAAATAATCAGCTCAATGGGATCTTAAATTTAATGGTATTTTATTATAAAACCAGTTACTAATAGATCTTTAAAAATGAAGTCCTTGAAAGTGCTTATTATGAAGTTAGTATCAAGAACAGAATTTAAATGAGAGGTTTTAATCACATAATAACAAAGATGTAATTTCCAACGGACAGACGTTCCTCAGTACTTCAAATGGCGCATTAGCACATTGACACACTACCACTTGTCGTACTGTTATAAAAGGTAAAGATTTGGCTGATAATTACGTTTAATTAAAGCTGCAAGAGTACTCTGTGTAATTGTAAATGCTATTTCCATTATTAAAGCATTCATTAACTGAATTATCAAAATCAAATGTAGAGAGTTGAAAGGTAGAGTGATTGATCCGCAAAAAATATTAAAATTCTCTCCTTTTAGTCGCGGTGGTCTACGTAACTAGATCACAATGTAACGCGGTGTGAGCAAATATGATAGTTAAGCCTCAGGCGTAACTACTCTATTACTCAACGCGTTACAAAGTGATCTATCCACACAGATCGTCTGCGGGGAAAAAAAGTATTTAAGGACTTTTGCAGATAAATTACTGTGGCTTTCAATCGTCCATTTTATACTGATGTCACCTGTTACCTAAATAAAGGTGCATTACATCCGAAGAATGACAAACGTTATTCAATACCCAATAAAACGTAATTTCCCGGCACAACGTTTAGAGAGGGCAATGGTCCGTATAACGATATAGCCTTCGTTCATACGAAAATGTTTCTTATACCCAAAATATGGTCATAAACAGATCCAAACTCAAAACAGTTATTCGACTAAAAGAAGTATACTAAAAAAATGGGGATCAGTACGCAAAAAAATAATATTCAATGCTCATCCACTATCATTACAACGTTTATAGGTGATAATGGTGGGTATAAAGACATACCCTTCGTTCATAGGAACATGTTCTTATACCACAAATATGGACGTTAACCCTTTAGCTTCTCTAGGCGTACATACACTACAGTATGTTACAGTCAATATGTGAAACCAGTCATTTCACGTAATGCCTAAAAATTTCAGGCATTTCGCGTAATACCTGTGACCCTTAAACATAGGTAATACACATTACTAACCTAACCTAACCCTCACGAAGTCGTTAATCGCTTAATCGAATTACGCGAAATGCCCGAATCTTTTAGGTATTACGTAAAATGACTGGTTTCACACAGTGACTAACATATATATTATATACTACGTTCCAAATTAAGCAGATTGCATTTTTTCCAATGTTTTCAAGTTTTTCACGGATTTCAATGAAATTTATAGCAAATAATTACTATACTGTATGTCCCACAAAAAAGTACACCCAACTTTAGATTGTACTAACTCCTCCAAAAATTGAGATATTTTGGACCTGTTTGTTTGATTTAATATAGCAAATTATTCTTTGTTAACGTTCAAATTTATTCATGTTTAAACGATTTAGTGTTTAAGCATCTGCTTTTAACTGAAGGGTACAAAAAATGGATTGCGCAAAATTGGTCAATGAAAAAATAATGTGTGTGCTATCGATGTAATGAAAAGACAAATACATAATAATAGATACTTTAACATAACTTTAATTAGCTACAAAGCAGATTTTTCTTTATTCCTTATTGCAAAAGTTATGCTTAGTTTCGTTTTCTTTCAACATGACCGCCATTCCTATCGATACAAATCTGGAGTCGAGCCCTCATCTTCCCCATCACTTTTGATAAGATCTGGATTGTCTTTTAACAAGTTGATTTCAGCTGTGATGCGAGTCCTCAAATCATCTAAATTGATAGGTTGTGATGCAAATACTCTATCAATTTAGATGATTTGAGGACTCGCATCACAGCTGAAATCAACTTGTTAAAAGACAAACCAGATCTTATCAAAAGAGTGATGGGGAAGATGAGAGCTCGACTCCAGATTTGTATCGATAGGAATGGCGGTCATGTTGAAAGAAAACGAAACTAAGCATAACTTTTGCAATAAGGAATAAAGAAAAATCTGCTTTGTATCTTATTAAAATTATGTTAAAGTATCTATTATTATGTATTTGTCTTTTCATTACATCGATAGCACACACATTATTTTTTCATTGACCAATTTTGCGCAATCCATTTTTTTGTACCCTTCAGTTAAAAGCAGATGCTTAAACACTAAATCGTTTAAACATGAATAAATTTGAACTTTAACAAAGAATAATTTGCTATATTAAATCAAACAAACAGATCCAAAATATCTCAATTTTTAGAGGAGTTAGTACAATCTAAAGTTGGGTGTAGTTTTTTGTGGGACATACGGTATATAGAAGCACTGATGGTATTCATTTCGATAAAATATTTTGATAATTAAAAAAATTCTCTTTTTATTGAAAAATATGTAAAATATGATCCGAATTATTAAGCAAGTATTCTATTTACGGATCTAAATGGTGAAAATGGGTAAGAAGAAGGATTTAACACCAACTGAGAAAAGAAAAATAGTCAAGTTACTCGCTGAAAATATAAAATCTATTGAAATTGCGAAGCAGTTTGGCAGGACTTTATCGAACTGTAAACAAGTTTGTAGCGGAGGGTATCAAACTGAGGCAGCGAAGTGATAAAGGAGCTATAAGAAAAGTGACAAGGCGGCAGATATCTGTAATCAAGTGCAAAGTTGCAAAGCATCCATTGTTCTCAAGTAAAGAGGTTTTTGAGCAGGCTGGCATACATAATGTACCAAGAACATCTCGATGTGGAATCCTCCAAACAATTGGCAAGACGTGTAAACTTACGATTCAGTCACCATTAACACCCAGGTACAAGAAGCAGCGTGTTGAATGGGCGCGTCAGTACGTGAAAACAGATTTTAATACTGTATTGTTAACCGATGAATGAAGAGCAACCCTTCAGGGATCTGATGGGTGGTCAAGAAGATGGATTGCTAAGGGTCAATCTCTACCATGGAATAAGGTTTTCTTTTAGAAAGTTTGTGTAAAACTGGGCATTCATTTTTACACCATCAGGCACTCTGTATGGGACAACTACTTCACTGCCTATCAATCCTGCCCAAAACATGACACCACCTCCACCTTGTTGGCGTCTTAATCTCGATGGTAGAAATTGGCTCTCGGCAATCCGTCTTCTTGACCAAACATCAAGTCCCTCAAGGGTTGCTTTTCATTCATCGGTAAATAATACAGTATTAAAATCTGTTTTCACGTACTGACGCGCCCATTCAACACGCTGCTTCTTGTACCTGGGTGTTAATGGTGACTGAATCGTACTACGGTTTACACGTCTTGCCAATTGTTTGGAGGATTCCACATCGAGATGTTCTTGGTACATTATGTATGCCAGCCTGCTCAAAAACCTCTTTACTTGAGGACAATGGATGCTTTGCAACTTTGCGCTTGATTACAGATATCTGCCGCCTTGTCACTTTTCTTATAGCTCCTTTTATCACTTCACTGCCTCAGTTTGATACCCTCCGCTACAAACTTGTTTACGGTTCGATAAGCCCTGCCAAACTGCTTCGCAATTTCAATAGATTTTATATTTTCAGCGAGTAACTTGACTATTTCTCTTTTCTCAGTTGGTGTTAAATCCTTCTTACCCATTTTCACCATTTATATCCGTAAATAGAATACTTGCTTAATAATTCGGAACACAATATTTTACATATTTTTCAAGAGATATATTTTTTTAATTATCAAAATATTTTATCGAAATGAATACCATCAGTGCTTCTATATATAGTAATTATTTGCTATAAATTTCATTGAAATCGGTGAAAAACTTTTGAAAACATTGGAGAAAATGCAATCTGCTTAATAATTTGGAACGTAGTATATATATATATATATATATATATATATATATATATATATATATATATATATATGAAAATTATTTCACGAAAGTAACACGTGAAAAATATTTATGATGAATAAAACCACGAAGGAAAGGAAAAACAGAATGGTGCTCAAGCGCTTTCGTCTAATGACATCCTCAGTGTTCCTGAGGATGTCATTAGACGAAAGCGCTTGAGCACCATTCTGTGTTTCCTTTCCTTCGTGGTTTTATTCATATATATATATATATATATATATATATATATATATATCCTGGCTCAGGACGGTACCAGATGAGCCGGGTGTACCTGGCTGTGTGGTGGAGAGCGCAAGAAAGTAACTCGCTCCTCCACCAAGCCAGGTCTAGAGGCGGGGCCACCAGCTTGATCTTCATGTGAAGAGAGACCAACACACGGAACATCAACGAGGAGGGATATGCATGCATTTGCAGGCATTTATTTACGATCAAACTGTAAGGATGAAAATGCTATTCATACAACTCTAAAAACTCGAATTGTACGGGTAAGGAAAATTGGTAAAACTTTAGAAGACACCCGCATTGCCATGAAACATGCTACAGTAACGAAACATCAATCGATAGAGCAGAAAAAATGGTGCAAGCAGCTATGTATCATTTTGAAAATATTAGAAAACAACAAAGTTATGACACTATGAAGATGTTACTAGGCCTATCATAGCTTACACTATTTGGATTTTTACCGTTTCATGTACTGTTTCCGATTTTGTTGAAAATAAGATATTTAATGTAGGTTAACTGAATGCCCGGTTAGGTCAATTAACGAAAATATCACGACTTAACCTAACCAATCATCAAGGGCGTACAGTTGACCTAACTGGGCATTCAGTTAACCTACATTAAATATCTTATTTTCAACAAAATCGGAAACAGTACATGAGAGGGAAAAGATCCAAATGGTGTAAGCTATGATAGGCGGTTCTAGGTAAACTCGGTCCCGGAAAACTCGGTCCCGGAAAACTCGGTCCCGGAAAACTCGGTCCCGGAAAACTCGGTCCCGGAAAACTCGGTCCCGGAAAACTCGGTCCCAAGAAAATTGGGTACCATGAATGAAAACAATTAAATTAAACTTTCAGGTAGTGGAGGAATTCCGGATGCTTTATGCCTCCAGTTGGTAATAGATCTTGCTAATGTTGGCAGTGTTGGTAAATTAGCACGTGTATCACCATCTAATTCATGAACAGCATCACATAAAAGAAGTCGCGTTGTAGATGATACTGATGTCGCTACCTTTGATTTAATTTCGGCAACTGCAGTTCTTGCTTGAATTGCAGAAGCATGTGCAGGATGGTTGTGTTTCCCGACAGTAGCAATAACATTTGGTATATCAGTATTTGAATCAGTATGGACACGAGCACTACACATTCCACGTTTTTCACAGCGCCAAAATAACTTTTGACCGGCAGCACTACTTTTATGAAAGTCATACACATAATTGCAATTGTCAATTAACTTCTTCTTCCCTCTCTGCGACTCAATGAACGCCACCGCCATTATGGGTTATTCACTGTTAACTATTAAAGCTTTAGCATGTTGGTTGTAAACTAAACACGTATAAAAAATTAGTTGGTTGCAAACTAAACATGTATATAAAAATTGGTAAATGGGTAAAACAGTGTCTTTTTGGAAAAACAGTGTCTTTTTGAATTTTTTAAAGCCCCCTTTAAAATATGGCTAGATTTTCCAAGAAAAAATTTTTAACGGATAATGAGATATTAACTAAAGAAGAGATAAAGGAACCATCTATAATGTACCAGTGGAGAATAGAAATGCAAGAACTGTAACTGAAGTAATATTGTACTGGGTGATCCAGATAAATGGGACCCATAAAAAAAAGCCAAATATTCTTAATATTTAATTCCTTTCATAAAAACTATATATCATTCGAAAGAGTAGAGTTACAAGTTTATTATGAAATATTTATTTTTTTAAAATGACTCCTTTCAAATGTGTTCCATTAGTTGCCAAGCATTCCAGTGTTCTCGCTTGTAAATTCTGCATCACTTTTGCAAGAGTGTGCGGTGGTATGGCCTGTATCTCATTTGTGATGGCGGCCTTCAATTCTTGCAAGGTCGTTGGGTTATTTCTGTAGACCCTACTCTTTAAATATCCCCAGAGAAAATAATCTAAGGGAGAAAAATCCGGAGACCTTGCGGGCCATTCAACGTCTCCAAATCTTGAGATTAACTCGCCTGGAAACGTTTGACGCAAAACTGCCATGCAGTTCCTCGTGGTATGGCAGGTAGCTCCGTCTTGTTGGAACCAGTGGTTTTCTAGACAAAGATCTCTTAATTTAGGAATAAGGAAATCGGTCAACATTTTTTCGTAGCGATCACCATTTACAGTGACCGTGTTTCCGGTGGAATCCTCGAAAAAGTATGGCCCTATGATCTGAGATGCAGTAAGACCACACCAAACAGTTACACGCTGACTATGCAACGGGACTTCGGTAATATTCAATGGATTTTCTGTTGCCCAGAAACGACAATTTTGTTTGTTTACAGTTCCATTCAAGTGAAAATGGGCTTCGTCTGACATAATCAAAGTTGCTAGAAAATTGGTGGTGTCATTTACCTTCTGTTGGATCCATTGACAGAATTGTCGTCTTCGTGCGAAATCTCCATCGTTTAGTTGTTGCACTGTTTGAATTTTATATGGAAAGAGCATTAAATTTTGCTTGAATATACGGTGTGTTGTTCCATATCCAACTCCTAACAGCTGAGAAGCACGTCTGATGCTTATGTTAGGATTATCCTGTACAATTTCATGAGTTCTGTTAATGATCTCGTCTATCCTTGCTGTGCGCACTCTTCCAGTTGGTTTTCTTTTTCCAGTGCTGCCAGTTAGGGAAAAATTTCTGACACACCGACGGATTACTTTCTTAGAAGGTGATTTTGACATCTGAAAATTTATCTTGAAAGATCTTTGAGCTGAAACTACACTTCTTCCATGCTCATAATATTGCTCAGTTATGAAACGCAGCTGTTCCACAGTCCATGCAGTCATCTTGAAGGGTTAGTTTTAACTAACACTTTTATTTTGTTTTGTATCTTATCTTGTCTTGTATTGTCAAAACCTATACAATCCTGTACAAACTTGTAACTATCCTCTTTCGAATGATGCGTATGATTTTATAAAAGGACTTATACTTTAAGAGTTACAGGGGTTTCTTTTGGGTCCCATTTCTCTGGATCACCCTTTATAATGTAAAACCCGGCACCAAAATTGTGACAGATGAATTTGAAAAAAGGAAAAGATTCAACAAAATTATCGCTTTATTAAAATATGATGCTTAAATTTTTTTTTTTTTTCATTTTTACTTTTTTTATCTTCTTTTCTTATTTTTATCTTCTTTTCTTATTTTTTATTGTTCTTTTTTTCAATTTAATTTTTTTTTATTATTATTATTATTTATTTTACCTTTTTTTGTTTTTTTGCGTTTTTTTATTTTTTCTCTACTTTTTGGAAAAATTTCATCGTCACCGTCACCGTCTTGGGACCGAGTTTTCCGGGACCGAGTTTTCTTGGGACCGAGTTTTTGGGACCGAGTTTTCTGGTCACCATGATAGGCCTAGTAACATCTTCATAGTGTCATAACTTTGTTATTTTCTAATATTTTGAAAATGATACATAGCTGCTTGCACCATTTTTTCTGCTCTATCGATTGACATATGTTTCATTATTGTAGCATTCGCTCAATAGTAACTTATGTTCAACACAATTTAAATAGCTCCTTATCCTTAGAGCGAAACTTATCAAACAACACAGTAAGTAACATGTCACAACAATCCATCTTTACGCCTCAACAACAAAACACAAACTGACCAGATCTGACCTAATGGAGTAATTGAACGGTGTGGCAACTAAGGGGTTGCCAAATGTCGCTAGATATACCAATAATTGCTAAAAATATTGGCAGATGTCGCTAGATATATCTCACACTGTCGCTAAAAATGACAATGCTTCGAAGTATCATAACTTTGTTATTTTCTAATATTTTCAAAATGATACATAGCTGCCTGCACCATTTTTTCTGCTCTATCGATTGATATACGTTTCGCTACTGTAGCATGTTTCATGGCAATGCGGGTGTCTTGTAAATTTTTACCAGAAAATCTCACCAACTCAGATGTTAAAGGGTTAAGTCAGGGTTTCTGAAAAGTGGGTCGCCAACCCCCGGGTCGTGGTTTCTTTATCCCTGAAGTAGTAATTTGTGATAAAAAAAAAACGCCTCGTGAGTTTATTTACCCCTGTAGGATGATACTGTAAAGGGTCGCGCCGACTTAAGACCCTAACACGAGGGTTGTGGGGCAAATCCGGCTGAAAAACACTGGGTTAAGTGATGGAAACTCAAAACATATATTCGACTAAAATAAGCATACTAAAAATGGGCACGAATTCATGTAAAAAAACACAAGCTTCAATGGGTACCTCAGTGGAAAACACAGATTCCCTCTAATCGAAATGAAGACACCGAGGTCGGTGGTTTCTACTCCCGATGGTGTGGGTTAATAATAATAAAAACACCGAGGTCGGGGATTCAACCCTTGGGGTTAGCGTAGGGGAAGGTGGGGCAATTCGGAACCCGGGGTTCCGAATTGCCCCTTTTCCCAAATTTCAGACACGACGATACGTGAAAATCAAACACTGATCCATAAGTAACTACACACGAAAAGCAACAAAATAAGTTCTTACACCTTCGGAATTATGAATCAAGGAAATATTCGCTGATGATAGATCAAATGGTGAAAAAATTAGACTTTCTAATTTTTGCGGAGCTGCGTGGCGCAACCCGCCCCGTACCACTGTTTCAAGGCACCGATGGAGATAGATTAAAGCTAGATGGCAGCACTATTTTGGGCTGTAGAGTGGGTGTTCCGAGTTGCCCCGGGGTCCAGAGTTGCCCCACCTTCCCCTAATAGGCTGTATTAGCCTGGCTTGAGCGTTGTGTCAGTTTCCGGCACTCGTAACTGTTTAATATACAGTTTTCCTGACCATTTTCTTAGATTTACGATAAAATAAGCATCATTTTTATTAGCTTCGACTCTCTGGCTATGAAAATATCTTGCAATTTCTAAATTAATAACTCTCTCTCTCTCTCTCTGTTACAATTTAATTTTCTCTAAACTTAAATGTTACCGCATTTATTCTTCAATCTAAGAGCTCTATCGTACCCACGTCGTAACATCGCTTCCCGTTTGATCAGAGAAGTTCAGCGACGTTGGGTCTTTTCACTAGTTGGATGGGTCCTCCGCGTTCAGATGATGTAGCGATCCATGGTTCGAATACGTAAAATTTTATAGATTCCTTCCTTCAGATGACCTTTCTTTGGGGGAGGGAGAAGGTCATTCTGAAGGAGGGTAAACAACCCCAAATAATTTTTTCTTAAATCTAAAATGAGAAGTTCCTGCTCCAACCTACTTCATTTATTTACTGAAGACGTATCACATTTAATAAGTTTTTTACAATTTACGACTTTGTAAGGGATTTGCAACCTCACAGTAAGAATCTAAACGATGTCCGTACAGTAAAGACCCGGAAAGGAAAGTTACGAGGAACTCTAAAATTATTGATAGAAGTTCGAATCGGTAGCTATAATAATGAGGGGCCAGACACTGGCACAGCGCTCAGGCCAAACGAACGCGGTCCATTGCGTTAACTCCTGTATTATTAGTAACCAGCACCATCGGGAACCGAACTCCCCGATCTCCCGAAAGCGGTATTATTACCCGCTGAGCTACGGGCGATGGTTCGAAACTATAGAGATCAAAACGTTTATTTTTGTTGCCATAATGTTCAGAAATTAATCCGGATTTATTGTTTAGGTCTATACAGGGTAGTCCCGAAGGTTGTAAAACAAGCTTCAGTGACATAGCGGAGGTTTAGAAACCTACATAGAAAAAATATACAGGGTGTTTATAAAGTCCCTATCTATTTCAGTGAAAACGTAGCAAAAAGGGTAAAATTCAATAACAATAAAATAGAAGGCATACATTTAATGAATACTTAAGCATATGATTCTACATGAGCACCATCAGTATCTCTACAGAGTTCGAATCTGTCAGCAGCATTGCGGAACACATTTTGGAGCATGACAGGGGTTATTTTTGTAACTGCTGTTACAATACGAGCACGTAAATGTCCCAGCTTCATTCAGATGGCATTTTAAACACCGTCGTCTTTCAACAAGATGGGGCACCTTGTCATTACGCAAACATTGTTCGGGAGTACCTAAGTGAACGATTTCCAAATCGGTGGATCGGACGTGGAGGCAACAGGTCCTGGGCGGCTCGATCTCCTGACCTAACGCCCTTGGATTTCTTTGCATGGGGATTTATCAAATCAAACATCTATCAAACGAGGGTTACAGATCTGCAAGATTTACGTGCTCGTATCGTAACAGCAGTTACAAAAATAACCCCTGTCATTCTCCAAAATGTGTTCCGCAATGCTGCTGACGGATTCGAACTCTGTAGAAATACTGATGGTGTTCATGTAGAATCATATGCTCAAGTATTCATTAAATGTATGCCTTCTATTATACTGTTATTGAATTTTACCCTTTTTGCTACGTTTTCACTGTAATAGATGGGGACTTTATAAACACCCTGTACAAGCCCGTGCAATAACGAATGAATTTGCGGTGAACCGGGTTGTAGTATCAATTAAAAAAAAAGTAATTCCCATTCTCCCCCTGATCTTGACCCTCCCCCTCCCTCCTGCGTTTTGTCAAAAACACGTTATCGGAACGACGTCAGAAAACATGCTTCATCGGGCATGTTTATGTATCGAGAAAGGGTATTAGGGTCATAGTGGAAGGAAGCCAAATATAATAAGGGTGAAGCATTGGATGAAAAGGGTTTCACTCTCATACCACCTTTTGATAACATTTTTCAAAAAAATATAAATTTCCTCCTTTTTCAGCCGAGGGGTGCGTGGGCGGTGCGATTAACTGATAAAAAAGTCACCATACATACAAAAAATAATAATAATAACAACAGAAAATATCCAAAGTAAAGAATTCAAATTAATATATACAGTATATGTAAAGTCTATGATCAACCATACGTGGCTGGCTAACGAGGGCAGGACGAGAGCGAAAACCAATTCCCTCCTCCACCAAATCCTGCAAATCAGGCAGGATGCTGCGGAGGAACCTCAATATAAGTAAAAGACTCGCTGCCTTCCCATCTTGAAACGGACATGTTATGTGCCTTGAAAAGTGGACTGCTCAATTCTGCCAGTTGAGGTTTAAGTTTTGGTTTTCTGGCTAAAAATATAATAGTTACCCCTTTTTCTTTGATGTATTCAATCTGACGTGAAGGCAGCGAGTCTTTTACTTATATTGAGGTTCTAAATGTAGCTGGGCTAGGCTGCTTTAAACCCTAGCTCCTGTCCCAAAGCTGGATCCTATCTGCTTTGCAGATAGCTGGTGAGGGAATCTATATTCTTGGGACCTCTTTGGGAGTGACCCGTTGCCCACGTCGGGCTAGCATCATGAAAAAGAAAAACTATGGTATTTGTCATTTACCATTACTCATTCGGACTATAGTGGATTTAATTATCCCAGAAGAGTTCCTTGTTCCATGCACGGTCTGTGTGTATCATATATATATATATATATATATATATATATATATATATATATATATATATATATATATATATATATATCGTAAATGATACGTATATGAATTGGAAAGTTTGTTATAAAAACGGAAAAAGTTTTCCTGGAAAGCGTTTTAAATTTAAACTTTTGTCAGTCGTAAGTTTAAGAGAGCTTTTTTGAAGGTTCTTAAAAACAGGAAAAAAAAAAAAAAGAAAAAAAATTACATTTATCTATTTTTCGAAAAAAATATTCTGTTCAAAAAAGTAAAAGTTATATATATATATACACACTTCGTTACTTTATGCGAGTTCGAACGACGGTTCAGGATCGACGTACGGTCGACCCCTCTGCAACATCCCACCTCATTTGCAAGATTTCATGAAGGAGAGAATTGCTGTCTGATCTCCTCCTGCCCCTCGTAGCCAGCCACGCATGGCTGGTTAGGAACTTTGCACAGGAATCTGTCCAGCTGGTTCTTGAAGTTATTCAGGTCAGTGTGCTGGAGATTCCTCACTACTTTCGGTAGGACATTGAAACGCTTTGGGCCTCGTATTCTGAGGGTATTTTTCATCCTCGTTTTCATGGCCCCTTGTCCCACCGCAGCTGGTACAGTACAAAATCTGCCTCTTCTCTCATTCCAATTTGTTTCTATTTCATTTCTAAGGTTAGGGAAAAGCCCTCCAGTATTTTTCATACGTATATTATTGCGTACCGCTCGCGCCTTCTTTCGAGAGAGTAGAGTTTCAGGGATTGTAATCGAGGCCAGTAGTCTTCACCTTCCATTTCCTCTATCTTAGACGTAAAAGTTCTTTGTATAGCTTCAATGTTCGCAGTGTCTCATTTTCTGAATGGGCTTGTGAGTACTGAGCAATACTCAATTATTGGTAGGCCCAAACTCATTCCATAATTTGAGCATGATCTTTGCTTTTCTGTTGCGGAAGCTCCTCCAGATGATTTCCATTATTTTTCTAGGCTTTGTAATATATATATACAGGGTGTCCCATAAGTCCAACCTCATAGGAAAATTTATTTTAAATTAAATTTACGAAAGTAATACATTAAAACTAAGACAAATGTTCAAATTGATGTCTACTTTTAGAACCTCTTTTTGTTGCGGATAGAATAACACACAATGGTTAATATGGAAGCGAGTTACACTCATGAGGAAAAGGCCTCCGCCTTTACCTCACGAGTGTACGTGTAACTCACTCAAGTTGTATGTTTGCGTGTAAATGGTGAACATTTTGAAAAAAATACTCTTAAATGACTATTAAATGTTGTTTTTACATGCTTACTTATGTACATAGTAAAATTTTTGTTTGCTAACTGCAATTAGTATCCAAAATAAATAATTTCATAATGTGTTTACACTTTTGAATCAGACACACACACACACCATATATATATATATATATATATATATATATATATATATATATATATATATTGGTGGCGTGTCTCAGATGCCTAACGGAAGTTATGTTTGACTCTAATAATTAATTAATGAAGGTATTCATAGCATGGCTGTCATAATAACTCTAAAACCGTCAAGACATGTGTGTGTGTGTGTGTGTGTACGTCATGGTCAGTGTCGTAACAACGCTCCCTATCGATCAGTGAAGTTAAGCCACACTGGGTTTGGATAGTTGTTGGATGGGAGACCATCCTCTGCTTCCGGATTATGTAGCGATCCGTGGTTCGGCTCCCACGTAAAACTGTCGGTCCCCTCCGTCATATGAACTTGCATGTTACAAAGAAGGTTAAACAACCCCATACTCAGACATGGGGCTGAGGCCTGGCCTCGGGCATATTTTGCAGGCCTCGGGCTCGGACCTCAAAAGTGCCCTTGGCCTCGGCCTCGACCTCGAGGCCAGTTGAAAAGTGGAAAGGCCTCGTGACTTTCGTGAGGCCTTAGGGAATCCCGATTTGTTTTGTTCTGTAATTTTCAACCCCGGTAGCGTTGGGGCGGAGATTCTTCAGGTGGGCGCGCTCGGGGTGGATATTCTTCAGGTGAGGCCTATGACCTGACAGGTGACCGTATGTGGCGGCAGTCTTTGATGAATACTATTCAGTTAGGTGACCACGGGATTAGTGACAAGTCACTGGGACGTTCAGTACATAAATATTATATATGTCGCAGTATATAAATATTATTCAGTCAGTCAGCAGTAGACCAATTGACTTAATGCAGCAAAACTAGTGTGGGAAAGCAATTCATCAGTTGGTCATCAGTTGAACTGAGCTCATATAATGTGTTTGTGTTATTTAAGTGTATGAACTACTGTACTGTATCTATAACAAAAAATAGGCCAAACTAAAGAAGAATACCACCTGGTATACTGATAACTAGCTACTAGCGTCGATAATTTTGTTTTTCGCCCGTCATAAATTGTAACATATAAACTTCTAAATAATATGATTTGAAATGAATGCACAATACCGGATGCAAACAATAATTTTGCTGATATCGGCATTATAACCGAGATATAAATTGTTATATTGTTTGCAAATAAATTTTCGGTCTTTTTCATTTACTTTAATTTACTTTAATAGGCCTACTGTACATTAGAAACATCTTTCACATACAGTACAAGCTACAATTACATTAATGATCTTTGGTAGACTTTAAGACCACAATTTCTTATTGTCAAGATACATAAAAATGTAAAACTTAAAAAAAATAAGGCATCTCCAAATGTAGCTCTGTTTGCAATGCTCACTAGAGTTGTTAATAATTGTACCCATTTAGAAATTATACGATCAACACAGTGAGTTAGTACAATCTTGAAATATTTTGCTAGATCATCTTCACATCATAACTTTCCATGTTATCATAAATACTTGAAGTATTATGGGTATATTAAAATGAGAAATAAGAACTGCAGGAAATGAGAAATAAAAAATTATTGGGATAATGTATGGTGCCCAGGAAATCTTGTTCGGGCAACTGTGTCTGACTGTGTGGACCCGTCAAGTGTAAACACAGCGTGTCTATGTTGTGGTGTGGCCGCGTGTGATAGATGAACGTGCTTAATGCTTAATAATTCCCTTTTATTAGGTAAGTGAAGTGAACTATGTCTTTGTTTATTAATTTTGAGTAGAATCTTCCTTTTCCTTATGGATTCCAAAAAAAGAAGAGATACAGGCTAGTGTGAGGCTACGGTAGGTTACCTTCGGAAGAGCTTTAGGCCTAGGCTAGGGTAGATTGTTGAGCCTTCCCAAAGCTTGGAGGAGCTTATTCGTAAAAGATTTCGAAGTGAGTATCTGCACCCAGAGTGCAAATACCGTATTCGTTATTTGCATCCGAATATCACGCATCTGGATGCAAATACCTTCAGCCTAACAATCTTAAGGCTTCGGCCTCGATGCCTGAGGCCAGGCCTTGTCCCCATGCCTGCCCATATCATTACTTACTCGCTAATCTACCCTACCCTAACCTAATCAGGAACAACAAAGTATATTTTTTCCGATAATAAAAATATTTCTAAATATTTTTATATAAATTTTTCAATGTTTTGAAACTTTACCCCGTTGCACATATAAATTACCACACACTCGACCTCACTTCTGCCCAGTTGCCTGCCTGCCTACACACACACACACACACACACACACACACACACACACACACACACACACACACCAGGAAACTTTCGAAATCCCAACTTTGGCATTCCACCTTTCGGATTGTAAATGGGAATGGCGCCAAGTAGAAATAATCAATTTTCAGTGAAATTAAGGATTTTTTTTCTTGCAAATTGCGAGTCGATGAGTTCGGGATCATTACAGATCATTTTGCAATTGGACGGTTAAAAGTGAGTGTGATCTATCTGCAAAAACATTAAAATTCTTTTTTTGTTTTGCGCAGGTGATCAGCGCACCTTGAGCACTTTGTACTAGATCACTTTGTAACGCATTGAGTGGTGAGAGAATAGTCATACCTGAGGCTTTACCAAGATGTAACTACTCGCTCACGTTACGGAAAAAGAGTAAATGTTAATGTTTGTAGATACATCAATCTCTCTTTCAACGGCCACCTTATCTTTCTGACGATGTTCAAAAACTGCATAAATCAGGAGACAATGTTAAGATAAATGTTACTTTAAAATTTAGTTAAAATAATTATGTTAAAAAATATATTACAATAATTTTAACACTGAATATGTACGTATATTTATTTTACCCCTATTTGCCCTTAAAGCTTTTGGCTTTACTGGGCTCTCAGTATAATTAACAGTTTAGCCTATTCGAATTATAACGTTGAACGTTGCTTCACACCTTAACCACTATTGATTTCTCAAGTTCGGTATTCCCCTCGAAAAACGTGCGTAATGTGCACTATCCCACTATCTTCACCACTACTAATCTCACAGAACCCGGCAGAAATAAAATGAGCACCTATTACGTTCCCTTACCTTTATTTATGCCCTCATTTTATTCATGTGGGATTCCGTACGAGTCAATTTCCGACTGTGCCTGAATTCATGTCCTGTTAATAACGTATGGGTCATCGCAGACCTTTCTGATTGATATTCATGGGCAGTTTTATGGATAAAATCTTCCGAAGATTCTATGGAGTTCTTTCACAAAATGGTGCGACAATAGGTTTTCTTTTTTTTACTTTGTGGGAATTTTCGAGGAATATTACACTGATCAGTCCCATAAAATTTCCTTTTGGGGGAATTTAAGTTCTTTCAGATAAAATATTCCAGATTCATCCTGTCACACCATCAAATTTGAGACATCGATTTTATTTCATTCTTTACGGTCACAAAATTTTACAGCTCTTAAAGAAAAAGGTTTAAAATCAAATTTCTGAAAAATTGGACTTCATTTAATATACGTACAGGGTGGTGCAAAAGTCTGGACCCATAGGCAATTTACTATATAAAAAATATCTTTCGATTTTTATAATAGTTTTTATAATTTAATTTTTGTTTATAATTTTACTAAATATTTTTCAGATTGTTACCCTATGGCAGAGAAGTTAACAATAGCAGAAAGAATAGAGCTTGTGCTTTTGTATGCAAAAGAAGGAGTGTTTGGAAGAAGATGGACATCAATTCGAACACTTATTGTAAATTCTGAACTACGTAGAACGTTAAATTTAACATAATTTAGTCACTGGTGTATGGTTAATTAAATTTCATTTCATAATAATCTTCCTGCAGGCCACACTTTTTTTCCATATAAACCGCCTATGGGTCCAGACTTTTGCACCACCCTGTATATATATTAATATATATATATATATATATATATATATATATATATATATATAAATGAAAAGAACCATGAAGGAAAAGGAAACAGAGTGGTGCTCAAGCGCTTTCGTCTAATGACATCCTCAGGAACACCGAAATATATAAGTTCGAGACTATATATAGGTCACAAAAAATAAATAAATAAATAAAATAGAAAAATAAAAATTGTAGGAGGAGCATACAAATGTATAAGGAAAAGCTACCAGAGTTTTAGCACTTTGCCCTTCTTGTCTAAATCTATTCTGAACATATTCAAAACTCAACAGGATCAAGCGAAAAAAGATCCTGGCTAATGTTAAAATTATTTGCAAGTTGAATAATGGCAAACTCAAGAATATTTCTATTAACAATGTTGCTTGAATGAACAGAATTGAAGCATTATTTCAATCAATACAGTGGGATAACTCTGACAAATGGACGAAAAGGGCACTCGACGACTGTCCCGTTCTAACGGAATATTGATACTGTTTTACACGCGTGAGCAAATCCTTTCCCGTCTGTCCATTGTAAAAGGTATCACATTGTTTACAACCGATTTTAAAGATAATGCCTAAATTATTGGTAGGGCTATTTTTTACTATGATATTTTTCACAATATTGTCATATGAAAATACTACATTAATATTCAAAAGTTTAAGTACATTAGCAATGCCTAAAAAGCCTGGGAAAAATGGAAGTACTAAAATATTCTTCGACAAAGTGCGATAGAAAGTTTGTTTTGCCTTGTTAAAACAAGATTCCAAAAACGCAGGTGGGTAACACATATCACTTCCAATACTGTTAATTTTTTCTAATTCGGCATCCATGTATTCCAGACTTGCGATTCTAAGAGCGCGGAGAAACATTGAAGAAAATATGACTTTGATGGGGGTGTCATGTCCAGAGTAAAAGTGTATGGAGGACAAATTGTTTGTATTTTTCCGATAAATACTAAACTTAAAACCTAGGCTTTCCCTATGTACACGCACGTCCAAAAACGGAATTGAGTTGTTTTGTTCCACTTCTAAAGTAAACTTAGTGGAGGGGTTGAAGTTGAAGTTTACGAAAAATCAGCAATTTTTGCAAGTATTTTTCTTATTGTATATAACTACATTTTACATACGTTACATACAATTAAAGACATTTTGATTGCATTTCAATATTAAAACTTAGAAATAGAGATAGGTTTCTTGAACTTTGCCAAGGATGCCATGTCTGCCTTGCTCTTGTTCCTGGACATGAGCTCCCTACTGGCTACCTGGCCACTGATGTACGCCTCCCTTCTCTCTTGTGAGTAAATATGTTGTGCTGCTTCAGTTGTCATCCTTACACACCTCTCTACTGACTGTGTGTGTGAGGGCCACGCAGGAACTTTCATTGGTCTATCCAGAAACTCCTTGATTGCAGCAGTGGTGAGGGAGCAGGTCAGAGGAGGCTCAGTCACGCCAGAGTTCCAGTCAATAAGCTCCGAGGGTTTGGTGGCATCCGGGTTGATGTCAGGAGTCTTCCTGGGTCTGACACTGCAGTCTCCTACCTGTGTGTCCTCATCTCCTTCACCTCTGATTTCCAGTATCCTCTTCACTGCCTCACTCCTCTCCTCCTCCTCCTCGTTGCACAGCATGGCCTGGAGCACAGCCTCAGAATGTGCATACCAGGCTGATCTCTTCACTGTAGGCATCATTATTCCTATCACCTCCTCCTTCTGAGCAGCTCCAGCTGGTACAGTACATGCCTGGGACCCTCCACCCAGCTTTGATTTAACTTGATGTTGAACCAGTTGGGCATGTAGACTCCCACTATGAATTCCACAATTATCCTCAGATTCTTCAGGTTCCTACCCTTCAGCAAATGTTTAGAAATCCACATTCTGCAGAACCTTAGAGCCGTGGTGACCCACCTCCTGTGACAGACTGGCCCAATCTCCAGGAGAGCTAGACTATGAGGTACCGCTCCCGATCTGATGGCAGTGATGATTCTGTAGCCATATGATTGGTCTGTGCTGAGGTCCTTCACTACCTCCTGACTGAGATGGGGTAGAGGAGGAACAACAGTGATCCTCGTGAAGTTTGGGTTGATCTCCAGCTCAGTGGCAGTGTCTAACATCTTCCCTAGGGGCCCAGACCACTTGTTGTTGCTCAATGTCTTGCCATCCAGTGCAGTCACCAGGTGTCTGAGACTCAGCTCCCCATTGTGAAAGTCTTAGACAATCCACACCAACTTCCTGCCCCTCCTCTCCAATATTTATATGGAGTCAGAAAAAACAAGCAATTTGTCCTACGTACACTTTCACTCCTGACATGACACCCCCATCAAGAAAGCCATATTTTCTTCAATGTTTCTCCGCGCTCTTAGAATTGCCTGCCAGTCCGGAATACATGGATGCCGAATTAGAAAAAATTAACGGTTTTCGAAGTGATTTGTGTTACCCACCTGCGTTTTTGGAATCTTGTTTTAACAAGCAAAACGAACTTTCTATCGCACTTTGTCGAAGAATATTTTAGTACTTCCATTTTTCCAAGGCTTTTTAGGCATTGCTAATGTACTTAAACTTTTGAATATTAATGTAGTATTTTCATATGACAATATTGTGAAAAATATCAGTAAAAAATAGCCCTACCAATAATTTAGGCATTATCTTTAAAATCGGTTGTAAACAATGTGATTCCTTTTACAATGGACAGACGGGAAAGGATTTGCTCAAGCGTGTAAAACAGTATCAATATTCCGTTAGAACGGGACAGTCGTCGAGTGCCCTTTTCGTCCATTTGTCAGAGTTATCCCACTGTATTGATTGGAATAATGCTTCAATTCTGTTTCACTCAAGCAACTTTGTTAATAGAAATATTCTTGAGTTTGCCATTATTCAACTTGCAAATAATTTTAACATTAGCCAGGGTCTTTTTTCGCTTGATCCTGCTGTTTTGAATTCATTCAGAACGGATTTGGACAAGGAGGGCAAAGTGCTAAAACTCTGATAGCTTTTCCTTATACATTTGTATGCTCCTCGTATAATTTTTATTTTTCTATTTTATTTATTTATTTATTTTTTGTGACCTATATATAGTCTCGAACTTGTTATTTATTTCGGTGTTCCTGAGGATGTCATTAGACGAAAGCGTTCGAGCACCACTCTGTATTTCCTTTTCCTTCGTGGTTCTTTTCATCATAAATACTATTCACGTGTTACTTTCGTAAAATAATTTTCATATATATATAATACAAAACCCACAAACAAAAAGAAAAATGATTCCAGGGCCTTTCGTGTATTTAGAAGTACACCACGTCAGGGAATGAAGGGAAAAGACTAGGGCTGTGCCGGATACCACTATCCGGCAGGATATCCGGCCGGATAACAGCTATTATCCGGTATCCTGTATCCGGCCGGATAGATGTCAGTATCCGGCCGGATAGCCGGATATTTATGATAGTCTTTTTTGTAATGGGAATACCATCTGGGCCCGCCCCTTTCCAATCTTAGCTTGCATAGCCTTTAGCTAGCAAAAGTTGAATATAGTTGTACAAAAATCTAAAATTAAAATAATTGATAAATAAGCATGTACCACTACTAGTATGTAACTATATTAACACTGCTAAAAAGGCAAAATGTTTGGTCCAGCTAAAAGTGTGACGCATAGCTAAGATCCCAGCTTCCCTTACTTTTTAATTTTAATTTTTATTTTTTATTTTTATATATATTGCAAATTACAATATGAAAAAATATGAATTAGCGAAACCTTTTATTAAGATTTGAGATATAAAAATAAAACATATAGCCTAATCAAATATACCAGTAAGGTAAGTGAAATTATTAAAATAGCAAAACCTTAAAAAGTAAAAACTCACATTAAACAAAAAAATTAATACTATGTTCAAGACACTAGATTCACAAGTTTAAATCAAATTTTCGTCCATTGTGATGGATAAAAAGAAGCATCTCCCCTCGCTTTGGTAGCAAAGTACTTCTTTTTTCTTCAAAAATATTTCCGTATTCGGAAAACATTCTTTCTGAGAAAACTGAAGATGCTTGTGTCACTAGCCATTTTAGAGCAATTTTCTTGAGAGATGGAAAGGATTCTTCATTTTTCCAAATTTCAAGTGGAGATAGTCGTCTGTCTGATATGGTTTTTTTTGCATATTGCTCAATTTCCTCTGCTATTTCTGCGAATGAAGCCATCTTACGGCTTTTTTTAAACTTTTTCTCACCAGGTATCTTTTCTGAATTTTCTTGTGTTAGTTCCCTGAAACAAGCAGAGAGTGGATCATCATCAAACTTTGCCTTTTTTCTTCCTGTTGAGGAGGAAGAAGAATTAGAATCGTCGCTGCTGTGAGCCTGTTCTTCAAAATATTTATCTCTAATTTTCTCTAGGTTGTTTATTTCATTTATTTCTTCAATTAACCATGTCTTAATATTTTCCTTTTGTTGATCTTTGAAAAACAAAAATTTAAGTCGTGGATCAATGACAGTTGCTAGAGCATACTTCCGATTTGTTAAGACATTTAGACACTTTCTTTTTTCATTGCTTTCATTGGCAAAAAATCGTGACCGCAATGACTTCAACAGTTCATCTTTTGTAGTTTGGACTCCTTGATCATCCTGGCCAATTTTTGAAAGAAACCTTTCAAGCGCGCACATGTTTGGGATAACAGTAGAGAGTAAACTATATTCTGTACTCATTTCTTGGGTGAGTTTAAAAAATGGCTGTAAAAGCTTTAAAAGATTTTCAATCAAGTACCACTCATTAGATGAAATAACAAGTAATTCACTATGATCAGCAAGGTATATTTGAACTGATTTTTTCAACTTAACCATACGTTCTAGCATCAAATAAGATGAGTTCCAGCACGTTAAAACATCTTGTACCAATAGAAGAGGAACATGACCCTGTTGTGTTTGGAGAGCTTTAAATTCAGAAGTAGCCAGTGGGGAGTGGTTAAAATGTGTCACTAAACGTCGACACTTTGCCAAAAGATCTTTTATAGATCATTGAGCCATTAATGCATCATTCACCACTAGCTGTAGCAAATGAATTGAACAGTGAACAGAAGGTATTTCCGCAAGGTCACATCCCAAAGCTATGTTAGAAGCTCCATCTCTGACCAATATATTACGCCTTGATCTGTCAATATTCCATGATTGCCACATAGATTGCAATTTGTCCGCTATATTAATTCCTGTATGCGATCCTGAAAAATGAGCTGAATGCAATACTGCATTACAATGAGTGTAGTCATTCATGATCCAATGACCTGACAAGGAAATGAATGATTCATTTGAAGAAGAGCAGGTCCAAATATCGGAAGTGAAGCTAATGTATTTCCCTTCTTTCAATTTATTCATAACAATTTCTTTGAGTTCTTCATAGATTTTGGGTATGACTTTTTCTGAAAAATATGTTCGATTTGGTAGCAAATACCTTGGCTGTACGTGGGCCATCAGTCCTATAAAGCCATCTTGTTCAACTAAACTAAAAGGATGGTTGTCCAGTGCCATCATTAATCCTATCTTTTTATGTAAAGCTTGAGCTTTTGAGTCATTTATATCCCATAATTTCTTAAAGGAAAAACTTTCTTCTAACGTGAGTTGCTTTTCCATGGCAACTAATTTTTTCTCCTTCGGAGCCATTGAGGTGGTCGCTATAGGTTGATTTTGATTTTCAGATGATTTGTTAAGTTGAGACACTTCTTTATATTCTTTTGAATGCAGCATCTTTGCATGATTGTGCAAAGGTTTTGTGCTATAGCACCTAGCACCCAATTTCTCTGATCCCCTTTTAATCTGTTTGGAACATAGGGAGCAAATAGCTATCGTTGGATTAGTCTCATGTATTGTAAATATTTTCCAAATAAAACTAGCCATTTTAGGGGGTAAATAATGTTAAAATATTGCTGTAAGCCTATAACTAATACTAACTAGCTATATAGCTATATGATTTAGGCAATGAAACAATCCTGAAAAGGATAAAATATAGGTAATTAGTAAAGTTATTGAAAGATAGCTATAATTTACATCAAATAGTGATTAAAATTTGATAGTATAGTCAATTAGTCAAGTAATAGCTAAATAATAATATATAAAAAATTATGAATTATTTGAATGATATTATCCGGTATCCGGCCGGATATCCGGCCGGATATTTTTTTTTATTATCCGGCTATCCGGTATCCGGCCGGATAGTAAAAAATACTATCCGGCACACCCCTAGAAAAGACGAGATGACGAAAATATATACATGTGTGCAATGGGACAAAAAAATAAAAATATTAGCACATGATTAACAAGAGTTGATTAAAGGCAAAAGGTATTTTAACAGGATATTGTCAATTTTATACATTCCCGCACTGTCATTGAAATTATTTTTAAAATGGATAAATGCACATTCTACAATATTCCTTTCAATTATATCTGTTTTAACGAGCGCTTTAGAACTATTCGAGAATATTTATGCTGTTTTACCTTAATATCTAACGTTTTTTCCGTTTGGTCTATATACTGTATACTGAGTTACATTGTGTACATCCGATCGAATACACACAGCCAACCACATTATCCGGGCTATTCTTTATTTGGCGTGATTTAACAGTATTATTATACTTAAAGACTACGTTGATACCAATTGCTTCAAGTGAAGTCGGAAGATATTGAAAATTAACATGCTAAGGTAGGTTAAGGATATTTGTACGCTCAAATTCCTTTAAGTTACACTATTATAATACCTATTATTAGCTTTCCTAAAGCAGTTATTTAGAAATGAAATAGGATAACCTAAATTAGTACCAATATTCATGATATTGTATAACTCGGAACCTAAAAATTCAGGACCGACAACTTTCAATATCTAAGAAACATAGCAGAGAAAACTGAAGATTTTATCGAGGGACGATGGTCAGAATAAAAATACACAAAAGTGTTATTATTAGTAGGGTTACAAAAAACTTCAAATTTGAACTGATTCAAGCATCTCCGAATTTTTAAATCCCAAAAAGATAAGCTTCCATCATTTTCTTTTTCAACAGTGAACTTAATAATAGATGGGACTAAATTGTTGAGCCTTCCAAGCCTATTAGCTAATTTATACATGGAATTTTTTGAAAGCAGAATTTTGCCTACTGTTGTTAATTTTAACCTTGTTTGGTACAGATATAGGGTGTTTCAAAAGTCCCTCATTATTTTTAAAATTTTATTAAAATAGCAATTACAAGAGGAACCAAATGACAATTTGGTTGCTGAGTCTACGATTCATGAGAATTTTGGTGGCATCAAACTTGGCTTCATAAGTCTACTGGAAAGTCACTGGTACACCTCAACGTGGGCACCGTCTTTTTCGAAACAAGCGAGCCACCGTTTTACGCATTCTTGGCCGACATTGGACAACATTTCGAGAGTAACAGAAGCACACGCATTCCTGATCCTTTCTTCTAGTGTGGGGAGGACTCGCGGCTTGGTGGCGTACACTTTGCTCTTAATGTAGCCCCACAAAAAGAAGTCGCATGGGGTAAGATCAGGCGAGCGAGCAGCCCATTCGATGGGACCACGGCGACCAATCCACCGATCCGGGAACTGCTTATTCAGAAATGAGCGAACCTCACGCGAGTAATGAGCAGGGGCACCGTCTTGCTGGAAAATGACTTCTTGCATGTCAGCTACAGCTGACAGTTGGGGGATGCAGAACTCCTGAAGCATACGAAGGTAATTGTCTCCGTTGACGTTCACGGAATTTCCATCTTGATCCCGGAAGAAGAACGGACCAATCAGCCCAGCTGAGGAGATGGCACACCAGACGACCAATTTCGGCGTGTCCCTTTCATGTTCACGGATCTCCGCAGGATTGTGAGTTCCCCAGATGCGGGTGTTGTGCCGATTGACGCGACCAGAAAGGTGGAAGAGAGCTTCGTCGCTGAACCACATGTGCTCCAGGATCGATGGGTCTCTTTCGTAGCTTGCAGCAGTGTCTCATACATCTCCACCCGGCAATCGTAGTCTTGAGGTTCCAGCTTCTGAACCACCTGGATCTTGTACGGATACAGCTTGAGACCACGCCGCAAAATCCGTTGGATAGATGTCGCGCTGATGTTCAGTTCCGCAGCAGCTCGCCGAATGGACTTTCCTTGACTCTGAGTAAACGCCTCACGGACAGTTTCGACATTCTCCTCACTCCGCCCACTTCGAGGTCTTCCTGATCGTGGTTTATCCTTTACGGATCCGGTCTCCATAAACTTCCGGTGGGTGGCAACGATGGTGTTCCTATCCGGTGCATAATGCTGTCCGTAGACTGCCCGGAATCGTCGCTGCACTTCGACCACAGATTGAAAAACCTCCTGCCATGCAGCGATTTTACACCTCTGCTCTAGAGTCAGCATGGTGGCAGAAGAAAACGGAGCAAAACTCCAAATGTAGACTCAAAAAAATTCTCAACTACTGAGTAAGAGTTTACCACAAGATGAACGTCGTTGGTCGATTAGCTGCAAAGAAAATTGAAAATCAAATTAGTGAGGGACTTTTGAAACACCCGGGTATAGATGATATTTTATGCCTTTAGCTTAACAATTTGGATGTCGACTTTTCTTGGTAAGCTCAACAATTTAGGGAAAAACGTTAGACATTAGGGTAAAACAGCAAATAATTCTAATGCATTGTTTAACCATATGTATAAATGTAATCATAGTATCAAGTGGGATAGTTCTAAAGCGCTTCTTAAAAACACAGATATAATTGAAAGGAATATTGTAGAATGTGCATTTATTTATTTTAAAAATAATTTCAATAACAGTGCGGGAATGTATAAAATTGACAGTATCCTGTTAAAGTACCTTTTGCCTTTAATCAACTCTTGTTAATCATGTGCTAATCTTTTTATTTTTCTGTCCCGTTGCACATATGAATATATTTTCGTCATCTCGCCTTTTTCCCTTCATTCCCTGACGAGGTGTACTTCTGAATACACGAAAGGTCTTGGAATAATTTTTCTTTTTCCTTGTGGGTTTCGTATCATTCATTCATTTCACGTGTTTACTTGTGAAATTCATCCCATACAAATATATTATATATATATATATATATATATATATATATATATATATATATATTTGTGTGTGTGTGGCTAAAAAGGATTATCAACGCCCACGTGAACACTAATAATGATTTAATATCCAAACGTTTCGGAAGTTAAACTCCCATCATCAGTGGTTAAAACAAAAGTAAAATGAAAGCGAAGTCAGATAGGTATATGATGAAATTAACAAATTTAAAATCTTACACCCTTCCAACAGTAAGAATAAAAATTACAATGGCAATTCCAATCTCAAATTCAATTAAGTTGGATATTCACATATAAAATTAGAATACAGAACTAAAACAAATAACAATATATATATATATATATATATATAGGGTGGGCCGAAAGTCTGGATCCATAGGAAAATATTTATTTTAATACATAAATTACAACAAATGGTAAATACTTAAAATGAATATCAACTTTAACTCGTAAATGCGTATCCGTGATACTGTACAGTGGTTCGTACTCCAGTATAAACAACAAATTATAACAAATGCTCAAATTGGCGGCCTCTGACATCGAGACACTTAGGGATGGAATTTATGATTTTTAATAATTCTTCGAATTGACGTTCTCGAGATGCGTGTTTCATTTGATAATCTTCTTGTTGACTTTACTGGACTATTCGTTAAAGTTTCACATACTATTGCAGAGGTATTTTCATCAGTTGCAGTTTTTGGACGACCAGAACGCCGTCGATCATGTACACTTCCTGCTTCTTTGAAACGTTTAAACAACTTGCCAACAGTCGCATGTGTTACTGGATGCTTATCAGGATGATTTCTATTGAATTCGGTAGCAACTTCTCTGTGTGTAGCGCCCTGTCTTGCGTACATGAGCACAAGTTCTACCCGGTCTTCTGTTGTTAGATTCGAAGCCATTTCTGGGCTGAAATAAAAAAAGTATTTGAGTATTTATACTGGAGTACGAACTACTCACGGATACGCATTTACGAGTTAAAGTTGATATTCATTTTAAGTATTTACCATTTGTTGTAATTTATGTATTAAAATAAATATTTTCCTATGGATCCAGACTTTCGGCCCACCCTGTATATATACACCAGACATGGGGTCAATTACTGGGTTTTTATTACTATTACTTTTGATTCCTTCTATTACTATAATTTTCATCTATTACTATTACTTGGTCATCTATTACTATTACTTTTGTATGTGGGGTACTTCACTCATTTGAAAAGGATCTTTATGTCTATTTAAATGCAATTAGAAGCAGTGTGTTAACAAACAAACAAACACTATTTCAGACTCAACAGGTACAAACATTATACAAGAGGTCCATAGAAGATTAAGAGATAATTATCTGGAGCACTGACTAATTAGGCCAGTGAATCACTGTGTATAATGAACATACAAATACAATGATCCAACCATGAGGTCGTGTGCCAATTATCACTAACATAAGTAAAGCTATCACCAGGAAGACTACACATGGATGAAAGGGTCAAGTTATTATCTTCACAGAATGCTTTTAAGTGGTTGCTAAACAAAGAATTACCATAAAACACATTATCATTAAAGTCACCAATAATAGCTACACATGTCGTATCCAACTCATCAATAATACTGCTGACCTACCCCAATTTAATGAGGTAATCATTTTCATTATCAACTGCCTGAAAAGGGACATGTCATAGATACACAAAATTAAAAAAAATTTATTGTCTACACAAATTTCTATTTTAGTTAGCCAATTCAAACCAAGTTTTAATTCACTAATATATTTCCCATACCCCAACCTCCATAGAATAGCTACCCCCACCAGGTGGGTGGCCTGCAAGAAGACCACCTTGTTTATCCCTGGTGGCCTCCCCTATCCCATGAAAGTTACTGGACAGGCTATTCAGGTCCTTTAAGACCTGTTTCCATAGCCGTGTTTCCTGGGGACAGAGAATATCAGCATCCTCTAACAGCTTATCAATTATGATCCGCCTGTGTTTGCTGTTATTGCCTAAGCTTAGGCCTCTACAGTTATAAGAAATTACCTTGAATGTTGCAATTAGGAAGATACAGGAGTTCTGCCAGCCATCTCTACATGTTGAATTCCACTTATACCAGGCATAGCAGTTACAGCATTAGACCCAGCTGGATTTTCCTCCACAGTACGACGCATGATGTCTCCATAATTACCCTTCTCCAGCACTTGCGAGAGGGGCTGCAGGTGTTTTTCTTCCCTTCTCATAGAACCGCCGAACATTAGGGTAGGTTGATTTTGGAACTGTGATCTTGGACTCGTCTAGATAGAAAGGTATTAATGTATAAAAAACGTTGCACCAACTCATATTTGTGAAAATGATTGTATTTTTTGAGGATTGTTAATTATTTTTAAGTTGTAAAATTGCCGAATTTTACGCGTAAAATCGCGCGCGCGGCATTCGCGCAATGTAAGCAAACAAAATATCGGACCTTATTTCATCAAAATAATCAATTAAAATTCGGCTTTTTTAACAAAACGATGCTTGAAACTTATTGTAAATGCATTATAGATGTTTATTAGTGTATTATTTTTTAATGATATTTACCTATAAAATGTGTATTAAATTAAGTTATTTTATGATGCGTTCATTTAATTGTGTTTATTTTCAGATATTTCATAAAAATGGGTAAAAAACGGAAGTCTGCAGTGTTAACTCGAAGTGATAGTGCCAAAAAATTCAGTGGCCAGCCTTCCCCTTTGGATAAAACAGAGCCTCCTACCCTCCGCCAAGTTATTCAGTAGAGTTATTTCCTCCAAAACAGCCACCCGGACTTGAAAGACTATGATATTGCTAAAATGATAACAAAGGATTTGATTGAGATCTGGCAGGCAGTGAACCCGCGACTGCCCCTGTATGAGGAATATTATGTAGTGAAATTGGTGGATAAAGTGTGCTTCAAGAAAGCAAAAGAGATAAACAGGAAATCTCTTTCTACAGTCCAGGAGCAGAATCTGGAGGAAAAGCTGGATAAACTTTGACATTTCTGCTTGCACCTGTAAGCTACCTGTTCGTCCCTGTGATGACAATGCTGTGAAGTGCAAGAAAGAAAATTGTCAAACACAGCACATAATCTACACTTGTCCTCCCAGTAAGAAGGTAATGCTATTATTTTTTTAACTTTTAACTGGCCTAACTTAGTGCGATTAGGTGCTTTTTAAATAGAAGGAAATTCAATGCTTGTAATTGAAAAATATCCGCATTTTCCTCCTGTAATCTTCCTTTCCCCCCTCCTGGTAATAGAAATTAATAATCAATTTTTTTTCAGGATTTTCTCTTATTTTAGATCCGCTATTTAATATACTTTAATATTTCATGTTCCAGTAGAGGAGAGGGAATACTTGAAAGATGAGAGAGTCAAAATAGGACCCAAGGGCTCTTTCCAGCTGGGATCTGTGAATAAAGCTGCTGTGAAGAGAGACCAGAGGGCTGCAGCTGAAGCAGAAAGATTACAGAGCCAGATTCAACAGCAGCAGGAAGTGGATTTGGCCACTTTTGCCTCCACACCTTCACAAGATATTTCTTTTGAATCCAGCTCAGGAGAATCAGGAGAGGTAATATATATTTTTTCTTATATCTTATCCCATTTTTACCCAAATTTATCCCTACTTTTTGTCCCCATTTGCCCCCTTTTTGCTTTAGTAATTTATTCTTTTTTTCGCCCATTTTCGCCGACGTTTTACCTGAATTTTTACCCATTTTCGTCGATTTTTGCCATATTTTTCCCCCATTTTCGCTTTAGTAATTTATTTTGTATTTTCATTTCAGCCATCTGGTGGTGAAGCTGAAGAGTTCAAGCCAAGGAGGCACCCAAGTGTAGGTTACAGCTTTTTGAAAACCCCCAGATATGCCATGGAACTGATCAGGGGTGATGTTTCTTCCAATCTTGGGGCAAGTCTTGCTAATGCCTTCCTCCTGGACTTACAAGCTATGGACCTGCTTAAGCCTGGCCTTGATGTGAAACAGATAATAGTTGATAAATCGAAAATGGACGGGGAAAAAGCTAGAATGAAAGTGAAAAGTGATGAAAAGCACAATGAGGGTCTGGAAAAGTTAGTCTGTATTGGGGTTGATGGGAAAGTTGACAAGGATACTTTGCTGTACAGAGAAATTAAGGATGAAAATGGGGAGACTAAGCTGAAGAAAGGAAAGGGACAAGAGCACCATTTGACTTTCACAAAGGAGCCGGGAACTGAAAGTGGAACATATCTTACTCACAGAGTCATCCCAATTAAAGGTGCGACTGGAGTTCTTCTTGAAGAAGTTGCTAGTGTCTTGGAGGAGTTTAAGTGTTCATACCCTGAAAGCTGTCCTCCTTGACAACACAAATACAAACACTGGCTGGGAGGGAGGCCTTGTAACAGCTCTGGAAAATAAAATTGAGCGGAAATTGCACACCATTGGCTGTTCATTCCATCAGAATGAGCTTCCTTTCAGAGCTGTTTTCAAGCATCTTGATGGCAGTACCAAAAGTCCCACTGCTTTCACTGGTCCGCTGGGAAAACTGTGAAATTGACTACCAAGATCTGCCACAAGTGGAATTCACCAAACTCAGTGGCCCCCTGGATGACATGGAATTTGCTGAGGAGACACTGAATGATCTCAGTAGCGACCAGAGGCTTATTTTGGAGTATGTGCTTGGAATTTCCAGGGGCAAAGTCAACCCAAGATTTGCTGCCTGGAAAATTGGACCATTAAACCATGCAAGATGGTTGACTTTGGCAATTAGATTGATGTGTCTGTGGACCAGAGGTGCTTACCCTCCAGAACTACAGGATAAGCTTTACCAGGCCATCAAGTTCATTGTGGAAGTGTATGCAGTCAGTTGGTTTGAGATCAAAAGGGACAGCAAGTTCCACAATCAGCAGCTGTACATCTTCAACATGATCCAGAGGATCAAGCAGCAGTCTGAAGAAATCCAGGATGTTGCTTTCAAGAACCTGAAGTACAATGCTTTTGCCTTGCTGCCCGAGAATGTGCTGTACTCCATGATGAAGTCTGATGACTTGGAAGTGAGAGAAGCTGCTCTCTAGAAAATTCTGTTCATCAGGTAAGCATTTATTAATTTAAAAAAATTTGATTATGGGGATTTATTTAATAAAAAAAAGGCCCGAGTTCTATAAATCCCCATAATCGAATTTTTTTTCACATTTTCTTATCCCAATTCCCCCCTTCCCCTCTGATAATGGAAATAATCTTACCTTCTTTCTGAAAAAAAATTCGATTATGGGGATTTATAGAAGTTTTTTTTTTTTTTTTTTTTTTTTTTTTATCATCAGCAATTCTGAGACTAATAGGGATTAAATCTTAAACTGGAATAAAAAATAAATTTATTATTCTTTCAGAAGTGGGAAGCCAGCCAAGAGGAGGCTGAAGATCACAGCCATCAACATTGAAGCTACCCACTGGTCAGAACTGATCAACCTTTCTCAAAGTGGCATCTGTGAACCTGCACTCACAGAAGACTTTTCGACCAGGAGCTTCAAGAAGCATTGCTAAATGGCAGTGGTGGGCACCGTTAACCAAAAAGTTAACTTCGATAACGATAATCCGTTAACCCCAATTTTTAACTCCGATAACGATAATCCGATAATTTTACTACAAAGTTAACGGAAGTTAACGATAATCCGTTAACGATAACTATTTCTTTACTAACATTTAAAAAAATCAAGGAAAAAAGCTTTAAAACCCATAGAAAATGTTTATTTATGCAAAATCCAACAATAAATAGGTATTTAACTATTTTTATCAAGTTTTGCAACTTTTTTGCTTAATAACTTTTTTTTATTTTTAATAAAAAATGTACTGATTACATGTTTTGAAACCCTTGTAACCACTAACCATTAACTAAATTTTAATTTACCAGAGAATTATTATGGCGGGAACTGAAAGGTAAAATTAAATTTTAGGCACATTTATTAAAGACTATGACACAATGTGCTGGCTGCCCTTCAGAAAGACCAACTTCTCAAAGTTAGGCCCAACTGCCAGTCTTGACCTCTTGGGCCTCAGGATGTCCTTGCCGAAAGAGAAGAGCCGTTCCACTGCGGCAGAAGACGGAATTGGCAGACTGAAGTTATAGCGGTTTGAATTCATTCGCGGAGCGGTGATCTTCCGTGAATGACTCTTCGCAGTTAACGTGTTAACGGACTTTAACAGACTAAATATCGAGTTATCGGAAGTTAACTGGTCCGATAACGATAAATGGAAATTAACTTCCGTTAATAGTCCGTTAAAAAAAGTTAACTTCGTTAATTAACTGTTATCGGTTAACGCTTTAGTGCCCAACACTGCTAAATGGCACCAAGCTGGAGCTGCCTGATCTGCCTTCACATTCTCAGTGTGTTGAAAGGGCCGTGAAGCTGACATCTGAAGCTTCCCATACTGTTTATGGACTCGAATCAAGGCACAAACACATTCTGGCCAAAGCCCTAAGCCGCCAGATGAGGCCTTCCTTTGCTTCTAAGGGCTCTTACAGTGAAAATTATGATGATCTTGGGATCTAAATGTGTCTATTTGACTCTGTACGTGTTTTTTTCACTTTTTTTTCAATAAAATTGTAACTTTTTTTCAGGATTTTTTTATGAAAATAGCATGTTTTTTCGGCCGAAAATTGCGAAAATGCAGTATTTTTCGGTACGATTTTTTGACGATTTTTGAAACGGTTTCCTCAAAAAACGGTTAAAGCTAGGGATCTGAAATGTTTTGTCAGTTATCATCATATTAAGCCCTGACTATCTCGACTAGTCCTTAGTCGATATCTAAAAAAAGGCGGAAAATCAACCTACCTTAGCCGTACATATACCCGTTCCAGCTATACTGCTGGATCCATAAATACCCCTGGATCATCACAAACTGCTGTAACTTGAAAGGAACTGTATGTAGTCCATCTGGAGTCAATTTTCCTACATGTAACCTGAAGGTTCACTTTATCTTCCACAAATGCCTGTAGCTCCTCAGCCGTAAGATCAGGTCGACATCTCGAGACGAAAATGTTTGCGGTCCTCGTTGGTACAGCCATAATACGATCTGTTTTTGCAGCCCCTATGATACCTCGCCATTCTCTGCCAGCCTTTGCCACAGGCTGACTCCCTCTAGCCGGTGCATGAGTGGGACCAGACCCCCTTGAGGGACCACCACCATTAGCTACTGCAGTGGTTGCAGTTCTCAGAGGGGTTGCTCGCTTCCGGTCCCTCCTTACCACCATTGTCCAAGATGCTTCCTCATCATGACCCCCGACTGTATTCCCAGTATCCCGATTCATCGAGGCCCGTTGGGGGTACCCTGTGTGAGATGGTATTGAGCTGGCGATGTAGCAGTGTCTGAATTCAGGGATCCAGGATAAGACTGAGAAGCAGAGGGCTCTGCACTCATGGTTCCAGGATGAGGATGAGAGGCAGAAGGCTCTGCACTCATGGATCCACGATGAGGCTGAGCGGCAGCCAAATAACAAATATTTGTTTCAACTAAATCATTACAATTTCAGAGACTGTAGGTCTTGGATAAATTTTACTTTATTGAAGGAAAAATTTGCCACAATATTAGTTCACATACATTTTTATTTTAGTTTAGAGTATATTTAGTTCATTTTTCAGTTCTTTGTTCGCACAATATGACCGTTGCCACTGTAATAGAAAAGTAATAGACTATTATTTATTACTTTGCCTTCTATTACTATTACAGCCAAAAAATTATCTATTACTATTACTTGAAAAATCCTGTAATAGTCTATTACTATTTCACCGTGTCTGATATACAGGGTGTCCCATAAATCCGGCATCATAGGAAAAATAATAAAAAAAGGCAAAACAAAAGCTTTTATTTACAGAACGTGCTCAATATGTCCACCATTGTTTTAATACACAAATTCAGACGTGATACCCAGTCAGCAAGCACACGGTGAATGATGTCAGGAGTAATGGTGTTACATGCCCCAATAATGCGCTGCCGCAAATGTTCAACACTCCTAATTTTCTCTGCGTATACCAGCGCTTTCAAGTGGCCCCCAGAGATAAAAATCTAGTGGCGTGAGATCCGGGCTTCTAGCTGGCCATTCCACAGGCCCTCGACGTCCTATCCAATGACCAGGGAATTGTTGGTACAGGTATTCCCTTACTTGGGTGCTGTAATGTGCAGGAGCGCCGTCTTGCTGGAACCATATTGGGAAATTTCCTCCTTCGTTCAAGACACTGGGAAATGCTTCTTCCTTGAGCATACGTAGGTAGGTGCCTCCAGTGACATGTTCATGGAAAAAGAGGGGGCCTATGATGCGATCCTTCCAAATGCCACACCATACCATCACCCGAGGTGCACCTTGTTCCTTTGAAGAGGTATACCAGTGAGGGTTGTTTTGAGACCAGTAGCGGGTGTTCTGTCGATTTACCTCACCATTTCCATAAAAAACAGCCTCGTCACTGAACAGAATGGTGGACGGGAAATTGGCATCCCGAGCATATTGTTCCGTAGCCCATTCACAAAATTCCATCCGCCGGTCGGGATCATCATCGCTTAATTTCTGCAGGATCTGAAGTTTATATGGATGCCATTTGTGAGCCTGAAGAATGCGATGGATGCTACTTTTCGACACTCCTGTCTCGGCGGACAATCGCCGAAGAAACTTATTGGGACTTCTGTTAAAATGAACCAGGATAGCAGTCGCTGTATCATCGTCAGTGGACCTCCTTGAAGGTCCACTGCGTGGTTTATCTTCTATGGATCCTGTTTCCTTAAACTTTGCAACAAGTCTGCTAACACAACTCTGTGTTATTGGCTCGCGGTCTGGATGCAGTCTGTTAAATTCAGCAGCGTCCTCTCTTTGACTCCGATTTCCTATGAGTAGAATTATCTGGATTCGTTCTTCCTTGCTCACAGACATTATGGCCTGTAGAAAGAAAAAAATATGAATTATGGTTTGTAGAAATAGAAAAATATGAATTTCTCCTATGATGCCGGACTTATGGGACACCCTGTATACTGTATATATATATATATATATATATATATATATATATATATATAAAACTTTCGGTTATCTCCGCCCGAATTGTTCATTCTGACGAAGGTCAAGCTTTTTACTCCACCTTAGACCTACAATTTAACATGGAATCTGAACCACGCTCCAGTAGCAGCCCAGCGTCTTAACCACTAAGCCACCCAGGGTACCCATTTATCTACCAACCACTTCCTTTATTGTGTGGAAGAATGAAGAGCTGGGTTTTGCTGCGCGCCGGCTGCAGTCATCATGTCTCGATCCCGGGGCCGATGAATGCGTAGTCAGCGACGCTAACCACTACACCACCGAGGCGCATATATATATATATATATATATATATAATATATATATATATATATATATATATATACACTGTATGTTCTGAAATAACTTGCAGAGTATTATGACCGCAAAATGTTAGAGTGCAATTGCAATGCAATGTTGATCAATTGTTGCAAAGGGGGAGGGGGAGGGCACCCATGGGGATGGGGTATGCATGCAAGGGGGAGGGTTTTTACCTCCAAGCTGCCTGAAGGGGGGAGAGGGTTGAAGGGAGGCCCGGGAGAATGACCTCCCTCCAAAAGGGGTACTCTAACCTGACCTAGGAACAGGGTGGTGTATCGGGGCCAAAAAAAAGTAACGCGATACGATACTCGATACATTGGCAAAAATATATCTCGTTACGATACTAGATATATGAATAATACATGTATCGCGATACGATACGATTGGGGGTGCACCGGATATGAATTTTTCATATCCGGCCCGGATACCGGATATGTCCATATCTCCCCGGCCGGATATATATTAAGCACACCGGACAAAAAATTAGTCACCCCTCTCAGAATGTACCTAATAACGTGTGACGGCGCCTCTGGCCTTGATAACCGCACGAATCCGGCGAGGCAGAGACTCTACGAGGTTGTGCATGTACTGAACATCGATTTGCTGCCACTCGTTCATCAGCCGGTCCCGAAGTTCCGCCAGAGTCCGTGGGTGTCTATTCCTGCGCTTCACTTTCTGTTTCCAGCCTGAACAACACCTTCGACGCATTCAGGATTAAAGGCTTCATTGGACCTGCGATGTACTCGTCGCCTCCCATCATTGGAGAACAAACAAAAACGGGACTCATCGGACCAAATTACACGTTTCCAATCTGCCGCAGTCCGGTTTTTGTGCCTCTGAGCCCATTTATAACGTGCCAATTTGTGACTTGCTGTTAACAGCGGCCTCTTCCTTGGTACCCTGCTCCAGATGTCCATCGCATGCAGTTCTCGTCGCAATGTCCGTTCGGAAATTGGTCGCTGGAGAACCTCATTGGTTTCTTGGAGCAATTGTTCTCTGGTTTGAAAACGATTTGCAGTTACTAGACGAGAAACATGGCGGCGGCCCCTATTGTCGAGAATTGTTTTCCGGCCACAGTTACGCCGTCGATTGTCAGTTGATTGCGAACTACATCACTCTTTGTAAACTCGCTGGACAGTACGCGTTGACACGCCAACAAATTGGGCTACTTCAGACATTTTGTGTCCGTGGGCTCTGCCAAACACGATGGCTCCTTTTTGCCACTGAGTAACGTCTGCCTCACGACCCATTTTGCAGACTATATCCAACACACACTTTGTTCTTCACCACCTCACGAAACAGATCTGATCCTGTGTGCTACGTCACCGCTACTTGTCACTTACCAATGCTACATCAGCGCCCTCTGTGTGACCTTGAACTTCCTACTATCGGTGCTATTAGGGGTGACTAATTTTTTGTCCGGTGTGCTTATTAGGTACCGTATTATTTTTACACTCATATTGCTATGTTTTGTTTTGCATTGGGTGCAAGCCCCCCCCCCCAAATATAAGATAAATAATAATTTAAGTATATTCAGATGTTTAATTGTTTTGTTCTCTTTCAGGTTCTTGTGTTGTATTAAACTATTAAGTATTAATCATGACAAGTTTTGTGTGATCACTGTATACAATAAATGATCCTAGCGATATCACTGCAAAGTGTAATATTTGCCAAAAGATTATCAAACGTGGGACGGAGAAGGGTGGTCAAAAGTCTTTTAGCACAACACTTCTTCATAATCATTTGAAGATTAATCACCCAAAAGAGTATGCTGAAGCCAAACAGGAAAATGGCAAAAAAAGAATAGCTGCGACTGAATCAAAGGAAATAGGCATAGATAGAATACGGGCTAGACCATCAACTTCTACTGGTAGTACTCTGAAAGAAAAGAAAATGGACCAAATGAGTAAGCAGATCTCAATAGAGGAAAGCTTTTCATCAAAAAAAATATGGGACATCAATGACTCCAGGTCTGTGATGATTCACCGTAAAATTGGCATGATGATGGCTTTGGACAACCAGCCATTTACTTTAGTTGAAGATTATGGTTTTATTGATCTAATGGCCTACCTCCAACCCAGATATTTCTTACCGAGCAGAAGGTACTTCTCTAATACTATAATTCCTCGTCTTTATAATGAGTTCAAGTCTAAAATTGCTCAGAAGCTTTAAGAAGTAAACCATGTCAGCTTTTCTTCAGATATATGGACATGCACAACCTCTCAAGAAAGTTTTATATCATTATCGGGTCACTGGATAGGTAAAGATTTTGAAAGATACGATGCTGTGCTACATACCTCTCATTTCTCAGGGTCGCATACTGGCAAGAATATATCTGAAAAGTTTCGCTCTATGTGGGATAGTTGGGATCTTGATGCAAATAAGAGGAATTTATTGGTGACGGATGGAGCTAGTGATATGGCTCTTGGTAGTGACCTGGCTGAAATACCTTCAATACACTGCAGCATTCATTTACTCCAACTGGTTATTAGTGACTCAATTATGGTTCAGAGGAGTGTAATTGATATCCTTGCAAAAAGTGGCCGCCTTGCAACTCACTTTAATCATTCTCCTTTGGCCTGTAACAATTTCAAACACATTCAAGTGCAGCAAAATCTTGAGCCTCTCCTATTGGTTCAAGATATCCCAACACGTTGGAACAGTGCATATTTGATGTTAGAAAGATTATATAAATAAAAAATTCCAGTGCAACTGTATTTGGCTGATCGTAGTGAATTACCTACCATCACATCCTTCGAGTGGACACTGATACGAAATCTCCTTAAATTATTAAAACCATTCTTCCAACTAACTCGGGAATTGAGTTCGGAAAAATCAACTTTGTCTTCCGTAATCCCAAGCATTTGTATTTTACAAAGATTTCTTTCAAAGATTGGCCATGATGACCAAGGTGTTCAAACGACAAAGAGAGAACTCCTGACTTCTCTTCGAGCGCGTTTCTTGTCGGAGAGTAATAATAGGAAGCCTTTGAACATAATGGAAAACAGGGCTTATGTGACTGCGACTGCAATAGATCCGCGGTATAAGTTATCTTTCTTTCAACAAGATCAAAAAGAGCGGGCTAAATCCTGGCTGATTGAAGAAGTCATAGGTATTGAAAATGACGAAGGTGGTAATGATTCTAATGAAACTGAAAGTGAAGGTAATGAAAGTGGAAGCGAAAGCAGCTCAAATTCCAGTTCTCCTATGCGAAAGAGGAAAGACGAAGAGGACATTCTTGAAGCGTGTTTTATGGAGATCACAAAAGGAGAGCAATCTGGGGAGGTAAGTTACAAGAGAAGAAGGGTTGAAAAAAAAGACTGCTCCTGTTCTACTGATTGCAGGGGAGTTAGACCGATATGCATCTGAACCTCTTGTAGATAGGAAACGCTGTCCAGTTCAAATTTGGAAGCAGGAGGACCGATTTCCTCTCCTTAAAACTATTGTTTCAAAGCTTCTCTGCACACCCGCATCCTCTGTATTTTCAGAGAGAATGTTTTCTGAATATGGAAACATTTATGAAGCAAGGCGATCCCGAATGTTGCCTAAAAGAGGAGAAATGCTCTTGTTTCTGCACCACAACGGAAAAAAGTTCTAAATCACTGTTGTTGAGTTTTTTTTTATTCTGAAGACCTCCAGGCTGAATGGCGGCATCTGACCTACACAATACTGCCCTCCATTCATTGATTTCATTCCAGGCATTTTATATTGTATCGAATGTATTGTTTTACATTTGTCAAGCTTGTAATGTTTTGTATTGTTTTAAAAATAAAGGAAAAAAATGAGAGAAAAAAGAATGGAAAGCAAGTGCAGGGGTCTAGCAATATTTTACTCTTTTTAAAAAATGTAACGCCTAGACGTTTTTATAAAAAGCTCCGATTATATTAATAGAACTGTAATCGTTAAGGATGGACAGATGTTTTATTTATTCTTGTCATCAGTATTGTGTTGATTTAATATAAAAAGTGTTGCTGGACTGGTTTAGGGGTGGGCCCTGGAGGGCTTTCCATTTTTTTTTGTATATAAAATATTATTTGTAATGTGTTATTATCATATTATGGCAGATTTTCATACAGGTGTTAATTTTTTAATGTCTTGGTCTATATCCGGCCGGACATGACCCTGACCCATATCCTGTCGGATACCGGATATTTCGCAATATCCGGTGCACCCCTAGATACGATACATATATAATACATACATAATATACATATCATATACGACATATTAAGAAACAACTGAATTACTTCATATTTTCAATGAATTTTACAGTGACTTCTCAAACAATTCATCAGACACTCTCTTTCAAGGAGAGAGATTTTCAGCTATGCTAAAAAGTCTCTCAACCGGAGCGCTTGATGGAAGTGTAGTGTTGTATTTTATGAACAGTTCTTTTATCAAAGGATACACGTGTAACTGTTGAATGTCTGATGCATTATTCACTAAATTATAATTAGATAATTCTTGACGAGGTTTGTTCTCACTCACAAATTTTTCGCTTCTTAAAACTAAAGAACTCGTCCTCTTCCTCACTGCTTGTCTCATTGCTTTGTGGTGTAGATAGTTTTTTCATTTCAGTCTCCAAGCAAGTCTTGGCCTCAGACGGGGAGATGGGGGGGGGGGAATCACTGACTGAGTCTATGATAAAGTATCGCGTTACTGACACTTATTGTATCGTATCTTTGGATACGATACAAATAATATAAATGTATCGCGGTACGATAAAAGATATAGAAAATGTATCGTGATACTACGCCACCCTGCCTAGCAAGGTAACCTAAGAGAGAGGAGAGAGAGGAGAGAGAGGAGGAAAGAAGTTCTTTTCGCTGGCATATCTCATCGCATACTGGAGCTCTTGACAGCCTCAGTTGGCTTAGAAGTCTTAATCAGCCAGTATACACTTTGTATATAACTTAATCAGATGCGTGTAAAGAAGAATTGCCCTATCCCAATAGCAAAATACATAACCCCACAACCATCAGCACAGCACTATCACCACCACCACCATTAGACCGATAATGTCTCTAAAAACGACTCAATTAATAGACAGCTATTAAGCATACAGTAAACAAATACATTTATGGGGCAAGGGTAGACCGACAAGGTCTCAAAAAACAGCAACGCCAATAGTTAAATCTATTGAGCTTCTCGTAGCAGAAAACCACCACGAAGCCAATGTTTGTTTTTTTTTTTTTTCTGTTTAAGGTGCTTTCAACCCTGCTGGATTATTGACACCATTTTTTTTTTTTTTTGTAGAGAAAGATGGTGAAAGAAGTAGTAGAAGAGTTCAAGTTGCACAATTGTTTGTTTTTTCTGTTTAAGGTGCTTTCAACCCTGCTGGATTATTGACACCTTTTTTTTTTTTTTTTGTAGAGAAAGTGGTGAAAGAAGTGTAGAAGAAAGAGAGTACTCACTAATTTTTTGTTAAGTAAGTTGCACAATTGTGTTGTGACTTGAGGGAGGCACTCTTTTAAACAAAAAAGTCGAATATGATAAACCAAATTTAATACAAAAACAAATTTTCACCTTAATATACAAATTTATCTTTAAACTATAATATAAAAAATATTAATATAATTTTTAAACAATACTAGATTTTAATTTACGTTAACTATTTCATTTTTTTTCGCCTTTTACAATAAAGGGAATTATTCAAAACAACGAGTTATTTAAAACAAATTTTCACAAATTTTCATTTTAATATACAAATTTATCTTTAAAATATAATGTAAAAAATATTAATATAACTTTATATTAAAACTAATTTTAATTTACGGTAACTATTTAATTTTTTCGCCTTTTACAATTCAATAAAGTGAATTATTCAAGCCAACGAGTTATTTTAAACAAATTCCGTCTTAATATACAAATTTATCTTTTAACCATATTATAAAAATAGTAATTTAAAAACAGTTAGCGCATACCATTAAGATATTTTATTTTCCACAGTAATGTTTAGAAGACCGTAATATATATATATATATATATATATATATATATATATATATATATATATATATATATATATATATATATATATATATATAGTGTTTTAACGAGGTGAAAACATCTGCCTGTAGCTCAACTTCGATATTACTGCAATATTTTTAATATAATTTAAAACCAACTTTCAGGATCATATTAAATCTTACTGTTGAAGATACAAGATGCACAAGAAATAATGATGCAAAAATATTTATTTGATGAAAATATATACATATTTTTTACTTCACCATGCATTACCCGTGACTGAAATGTATAACAATATTTTCTGTTTTATACCCAATTGCGATTTACATTCGTCCGTGCTAAAAAATCCATTCTTTTAGCCAGGGCCGTTTCTAGGTATTAGGGGGCCCTAAGCAGTATACCCATTTGAGGCCCCACCCATCCATCCACCAACTCACGCCTTACTACATCACCTCAGCAGACACACACAAAAAATGGCTGTGTTAATAAAAAACAATTATGAAACAATTTTAATGAAACATTTATGTCCAAAACAACAAATATGTACTTTCAGAAGACAAACAAGAAAAATACTCATGGAAATTCCTGAAAATTAGCTTATACATTATTTAGAATAAATGACACAGAACTATGTATAAAAAAATAATGCAATTATCAACTACCAAACAATTACTAACTCTACGATACAATCGTGTAATAGCTAACAGTTATACAGAACAGTTTGTATCTTCAAAATTTTTGCCTCCTAGATTTTTTCTGGGCGAAATCATCAATAACATCATCATATGAAATCTCCCTGCCAACGTCCTGGTTGATGCTTATGATGCCAAGGCTACTGAGGCGATCCTGCCCGATTGATGATCTGAGGTAGTTCTTGATTAGCTTCATCTTAGAGAAACTCCTCTCGGCTGACGCTACTGTCACAGGTAGAGTGCAGGCAACTCTTAGCGCAACCCAGAGATTGGGGTATAGTTCCTCCAGTTGCTTCTGATGAATGAAGGAGAGAAGCTCCAATGCAGTCACGTTGTGTGAAGGTAAAGTCGGCAAGTTCTTAATTTCGAGGGCCAGTTCTCTTCCATCAATGTCAGAGTCAGCTCCAGAGCTCAGTATCTTAGAGAGATTTTCACACTTGCAGGACAAGTCTTCCTTGTTCATTGTGGTGAAGTTTAGGAGAACCCAAATATGTCCCTTACATCATCTAATGTTTTGAATCTCTCAACTATTGACCCGATGGCACAATCCACCACCACATCGAAAAATTTGACTTCCAGCCTCTTTAAGGCTTATGTAAATGGTTCGTCAGGAGCTTCGTAAGCAAAGTGCTTTTTTGTGGATCTGAGCCTCTTCTCCTTCAGCACAGCCTCCACATTCATTTCCTCACATATGTCCCTAGCTACGACTTGTGCCGCAACAAAACCTGTGTTTCTGTAGCTGGTGAGTGAGTCTTTTGTTTTTGTGAGGAGGTTGACTGCCACATCAAACTGCATTGTAGATGCAGAAGTTTGCTCACATGGTTAACTGCATGAAGAATGTCATACCATACTACTTTGCAAATCTGAAAGCGATAAGACCCTACCTCCTCTGCAAGTGCTTGTGCTTCAGTCCTGGCTATGGCATCTGTGGCATTGTTTCTGACTTCCAACAGGGCCTCTCTGATGTTGTGGCTCTGGTATCGCACAGCCTCAATGCTCTTAAGCCGGCTCTCCCACCTGGTTTCACTCCAAGACTTGAGTGTTATGTTCACGTGCTTCTTTAGGATTGTCCATCTCTGTGTAGCTGCTGCAAAAAGGTTGTACAATTTTTGTACGTTGCCAAAGCTGATGATGGCATTTGTGGAAGCTTCAGCTGCATTAGCCACTACAAGATTCAGAGTGTGAGCCCCACATGGAACACAGAGTGCACGACAGTTCTTCTCTAATAACCTTGCCTGAACACCTTTGTTCTTGCCCTTCATGTTCGCTCCGTTGTCATATGACTGTCCTCTGCAGTCATCAAAGTGAATATTCAGTTCATCTAGTCTCTTCAGAATCAGAACTGATAAACCCAGGCCTGTACTTTCTGAAGCCTCAAGAAAGCCCAAGAAGGCCCAAGAAGTATTCTTTTATTTCTGGTACTTCACCCATTTTAACAGTTCTGATAATAATCGACATCTGTTCTTGGTGGCTTATGTCTGGAGTGCAGTCTAAAATGAGTAATATTTAGCTTGTTTTATTTCTGCAACAATGGCATCCAAGATCTTCCCACTAATGGACCCAATGAGCTCATTTTGAATGTTTCCTAGGTAACTTGAATGACTATATTGGCTACTTTCGACTCTGCTGATGTGTTGTTTCATCACTGGATCAAATTTGGCAAGCAGCTCAACCTCCTTCAAGAAGTTGCCATTGTCTCGATTGTACAATGTAGAGGAAGAACCCCTGAAAGCAAGGTTTCTCTCTGCCAGTGATTGGATTATACTTACAAGACGTGTGAGAACATCTCACCAGCGTCTTCGCTCTACCTCCATTAATGCCATTTCAGTTTGGTCAATGGTCCTCCCAGTTTTTAGCCGCAGTTCCAGATCCTTCCATGTTGCCATGTTATCTGCATGTTCTGAACTATTTTCATGGCCTTTCAGAAGCGAGCCAACGTTTATCCAGTCTGAAAGTCCATCCGTAATTAGTTTGTACGACTTCCTTGAAAACAATTTGCAGCAGTAGCAATAAAGAGCATCATTCCTTCTACAGTACATCAGCTAGCTTCGCTTTATTTTTTCTCCATTAATTAATGTTCTGTACATGTAATGGTGATGAAAGTTTCTACCGTCCTCTCTTTTAGGGAATGTGAAGTCTGGACTGATTTGAAATGGTCCTCGAGACACCAGATCTGTCTTCAAGGAATCTGACAGGACAACTGGCCAGTCATACTGATCAAGCGGTGGAGCAGATCTTGGTTCTTGTTGCTCAGTAGAAATGCGTGTGTGTGGTGTTTGAGGCTGAACAGAAGATGGGCCACTTGTTGGTTCATCAGGCTCTACTTCTACTGGTGTTTGAGGTTGCATAGAGCAGGGCTTCTCAAACTTTTTTCACTTGCGACCCCTTTGGATCAGACAAATTTTTTCGCGACCCTTCACTCAATGTCATAAAAGCAATAGGTACTAACACTGTATATTTATGAAAAAAATAATATTTTCAAATGTTTCTGCGACCCCTAGTTTGAGAAGCGTGTGCATAGAGGATGGTCCTGCTGTTGGCTGATGATGCTCATCAGGCTTTGCTGAGGATGGCTTTTCCAAATATTTCAGTAGTGCTCCTGAGAAGAACATAACATTACATTCTGTTAATTTTTGCTAAAATACTCTCTTATCTTGTTTGATAATTGATCTGTGTGAACAGAATTTGAGGTGATGTGATCCATTAAATTTCACATTTCGAAATATTATAAATATTACAGACTAGCTTACTCTACACGATTCCTGAGCACTTGCCTAGCTTGATGGTCTACCTAACCTAGTTGCCTGAACTGTAATCATAAGAATATACAAGTGGCACATCTCACCTGTGCTACTGGAAAGCTTCTCTATTTTCTTCTTTTTCCGTTTTTCAGCTGCTGATGGATAATGTCGTTTCATTTTCCAAGATGCACGAAGTCACATCCAGTTAACCACAACTAATCTGCTAAATAATAATAATAATAATGATAATAATAATAATAATAAATAATAATAATAATAACAATGTTTTACAATACTAGAAAAATTAAGCATTTAGGAAAGTATAAACATATAGTAAGAATAAAGTTAAATAATATAGAAATAAGATCTGACAATAGCTATTTACACAACGACCAAAACGTTTCGTTTGTTTCCGTTTTATCACATTTGTCTCATACAAAAACTTTAATTAATACAATAATAATAATAATAATAATAATAATAATAATAATAATAATAACCAGCTGTATTCCTATTCTTGCCCACTGAGCTATAACGTAGGAGCCTGTCTAGGGGCCCCTAGTAGCAGCGGGGCCCTAAGCGGCCGCTTAGTCTGCGTATGCCAGGAAACGGCCCTGCTTTTAGCACACAGAAAACTTACTATATAGTTCGTCCTGCTAAAAATTCAATGTATACACAAGGAATTTCACTTCAATTACACAGCCTACTGATAACAATATAAGAAGCATGAAGGTAACTCAGAGCTACAAGGGACTCTCTAGGTTATCCCTGTACAAATTAAGAACCAAATCACCTCAAATTCATACTGTAATGTTTTACTTTATAATACAATAACTGTACAAAGAATTCCAGCTATTTACAAGGTTTCCCCTCAAAACACTTAAAACCATGCCTCACTCAATAGATTATGAAGACTTAAAATTAAACCTTTATTCCTCAATGTATGTAGGAGGTTAATTAAATATATGAAATAACTTTCTTTACCCATACCAAATAAACTTCAAATACTAAATAAACTTTACTAAATAAACTTCCGTGATATATAAGGTTGGACAACTTTTTTGTATATCTTGGGGTAACAGGTTGAAACTTTTTATCGCATCAAAGATATGTTTGGGTCCATCAGGCAGATACAGTTCAAATTTTATATTGAACCAGTTAGGACCATAGTTTGTTACTATGAACAGAACAAGGGTACGTAACTCTCTGGAGGTTTTCTTTTGGGAGACTTAATAACGACATAGTCTGTTAGCTAGAGTTAACCATCTAGAGTTGTTAAGGGGACCAGGCTTGAGTTTCTCTAGGCTTCCGTCAACATATCCTTCTCTTATGGCCACAATTATTCTGAACATGTATTGTTGATCATTACTTAAATCTTCTGTGAGCTTATCTGTGAGAACTGCGATGCTATTGGCCCCATCCGTAATTGGGGAGAACTTTACCAGAGGCATCTCATGGCAAGTCTTAAGAGCATTACCAATAGATCCACTGAATGATCTTGGCCCAGTTGTTTTCCCGTCGTATCGCTCAAACAGATGCCTTAAGAGAAGTTCATTTGTATGTAACATTAGGGTGTCAATTTTAGTAAAGTCAAAAATTCAAAAAATACTAATGCTCAAATGATGTCATATTATCTAGCAAACTTATAAATATCTTTAGTGTTGTTTAAAAAAGCCATTTACCTACTTATATTTGACTAAATATGACTGTAGCATCGTATATCAATGTGCCATTGATATGTGTGGTCAACTTTGGTTATTTTTGGTGTGCAGCATGGTTTCTAAGTTTCACATAGTCACAAATGCTGGAGTTTTGATTGTGAATGCATGTGTTTTCCCTCCTTTTTGACAACTTTGATTACTTCGTAATGTAAATAGTGTGTAATTCAAATTATTCGAAATGTTGTGTGTGACCCAAACTTTCTGTATATTTTGATATGATAGATATATGAAATTGTCATTACTTTGAATAATTAAGTCTTGTACCTATAACAACACAACCTTTTATTTGAGCTTATAGGAAGATATTAAGAATTTCAATTAACTTAATTTTATGTAATCATAATCAGTAGGCCTATCCAAATTTCAATGACATTTCTTTTGTTCACAGGTCTACAGGATGAGTCAGAAAGAAATCAGAACCCGAAGCAAATCAAGTTGTCACCTAAGTCATTTGGTGGGGACTGGGAGGGAACTTCCCCCTGCTGAGCTGTCCACAGCCAGAGATCTGCTGAGGTATGGTTTGTTGAGGAGAGAGATGAGTTAGGAAGACAAGAGGAATTACCCAGTTAATTACCTGATTAACAACGGCATTGTCCCAGGGTACTGGCTCAGTGGAGAAAGGCCAACGCTCTATTCACAGGACCTGTAATCAACACTGAAGTCAGGATCAGGGCTAAAGTGAAGGTACTGTGGGATGAGGCAGTGAAGGTGTCCATTGGCAATGTGAAGCTGAGGTCAAAGATAGGTTCATGATGAAACTGGACAAATTGGTGGACATCCTGACCTGTCACTGTGTGATCAGGAGCTGCAGTGAGCTTGGGTGCAACCCTGTCTGCAACAGTGAGGTTCACATTGACTGCAGCTGCGGGAGCGAGCAGAAGATACCAGTGCAGGAGCTTGCCTTCATTAAAGGTCAGAGAGAAAAGGTGGGCAGTGTAGGGGCACGCCAGATGGGTCTAGCTGGTCACCCAGAGACCAGGAGACAGGAAGCAGTGCTGCAGAGACAGGAGCAAAGAAGGAAGGCCAAGGAGAAGAGGAGGAGGAAGGCAGAGGAGTTGAGGGAGGAGTCACTGCTGGAGATGGAGTTGGAGGAGACTGGATGAGGCAGGGAGGAGAGAGGAGGACGAAGACTTCATACCAGAGACTGCGGCAACTTCTTTGCCTGTGGCTAAGAAGAAATACAACACTGAAGATATCACCAACATAGCTCTGGCTAGCTTGAGACATCACACTGGGCTGAAAGAGACTGCAGAGATTGCCACTGCTGCCTGGATTGATGCTGGTCTTATCACAGAGTTTGACACAGCACTGGTGATTGACCACAACAAGGTGAGGAGGGCTCAGGAGAGACTGACTAAGGAGCTGGTCAAGAAGTTTGAAGATTAGGGAAAATGGCATCACCTGTATCTTCTTTGATGGGAAAAGAGATGACACCAGATGATGGAAGCTGAGGGCAGTGACAGGCAGTTTCCTGGCCTCATTAAGGAAGAACACTAAACAGTGTGCAATGAACCAGGTGGGAAATATTTGTGGCATTTTGTACCAGAGGAAGCTGCAGAGGAGAGAAGTCATGCTGAGGTCATTGCTGATCATCTGGTGAACTGGCTAAGAGAGAGAGGAGCAGACCAGACCCTTTTGGCCATAGAAGGTGACAGTACTAATGTGAATACTGGTTAGGAGAGAGGAGTAATGCATTATGTGGAGGCCAAGCTTAGCAGGAAGTTGGTGTGGATTGTCTGTGACTTGCACACTGGGGAGCTGAGTCTCAGACACCTGGTGAACTGACTGGATGGCAAGACATTGAGCAACAACAAGTGGTCTGGGCCCCTAGGGAAGATGTTAGACACTGCCACTGAGCTGGAGATCAACCCAAACTTCACGAGGATTACTGTTGGTCCTCCTCTACCCCATCTCAGTCAAGAGGTAGTCAAGGACCTCAGCACAGACCAATCATATGGCTACAGAATCATCACTGCCATCAGATCGGGAGAGGTACCTCATAGTCTAGCTCTCCTGGAGATTAGGCCAGTCTGTCACAGTAGGTGGGTCACCACGGTTCTAACGTTCTGCAGAATGTGGATTTCCAAACATGGGCTGAAGGGTAGGAACCTGAAGAATCTGAGGATAATTGTGGAATTCATAGTGGGAGTCTACATGCCAAACTGGTTCAACAAGTTTAATCAAAGCTGTGTGGAGGGTCCTAGGCATGTACTGTACCAGCTGGAGCTGCTCAGAAGTCAGAAGAAGGTGGTGATAGGAATAGTGATGCCTACAGTGGAGAGATCAGCCTGGTATGCACACTCTGAGGCTGTGCTCTAGGCCATGCTGTGTAATGAGGTGGAAGAGGAGAGGAGTGAGGCAGTGAAGAGGATACTGGAAATCAGAGGTGAAGGAGATGAGGACACACAGGTAGGAGACTGCAGTGTCAGACCCAGGAAGACTCCTGACATCAACCCAGATGCCACCAAACTCTCGGAGCTTATTGAGCTCATGTCCAGGAACATGAGCAAGGCAGACATGGCATCCTTGGCAAAGTTCAAGAAACCTATCTATATTTCTAAGTTTTAATATCGAAATACAATCAAAATGTCTTTAGTTGTATGTAATGTATGTAAAATGTAGTTATATACAATAAAAAAATACTTGCAAAAATTGCTGATTTTTCGTAAACTTCAACTTCAAATATAAGTAGCTAGGAGTGGTCAAATCTGGATTTTAAAGCCATATGTCGATTTAGCACATAAAAATGCATCATTTGGTCACTAGTAGCCTTTGAAAATCTAAAGATTTCACTTTTCTCCCTAAAATTGACACACCCTAATGTAACATACAAATGCTCCATTGCAATGGTTGGTTCAGCTTCTGCTCGATGAAATGGATTATGCCACCTTTACACCCAGTGTTGACATTCGTACTGTCGCACCCTATCACCTGGAAATTCTCGTCGTGTCACTTCATTCAAGTAAGCGAACAACGATTCAGATACATCACTTGCTTTTCCAGATTTAGGGCTCAAATGGTTAAGGTATTCTCCACCAGGCTCACTCAATAGTACATAATGTTCAAGAATTATATCCTGGTACCATTTACTATCTTTATTTGTCTTTACTAACGTCGTCTTTTTTCCCATCAAAATATAAAGCTTTAACATCACCATAACTTTGTGCAGCTTCAACTTGTAATGTTTTTCTCAATTTCTGTCTCTCTCTTCTCACCTTACTTCGATCAATAGAAAAGTCACCGTCTTTTTCGGTAATGATACCCAAATCCACCAAAGCAGCTGAAGCAATGGTCGATGCAGCCCTATTTGAAACACCAAATCTGTCGGCTTCCATAGCGAGATTGGGTAAAGGGGCTCTCATTTGAATGTTGGAACATTCATATTCAGACTCAGTTGTTGAACTTTCTTCGGTACTAGAGAGATCAGTGAAAGCACATCATCAATGACTACCTTTTCGAATTCTTCATGCATGATTATTTTTCTTCGCTTACTTCCTTGTTGCTCCTTCAACTTTCTTGCATTTCTTTTTGTTATAGATCTTGAAAGGGTAACATCCACACCTCCAATCACCATATTTCGCATAGTCCTCTGATCCTCAAGGAATTCCAGTTCTTATTTTGGTATTCTTGATTCTTTTGGACAAACACAAATAATATGTTTTTCTTTACATCCGCTTTTTCGGCAGCCAAAATCTTGGTACGAAACGAAGTTGCATTTACAGGCACAAATGTCAAAGAGTTCTACCAATGATTTTTTGAACAATTCAATAAGCTTCGCACTGCTTTTGGATCGATTTAGCTGCGTATTGTCGGTAAAGCGTTTCAGCTTGGTAATTATGGATTTTTTACTCATTGAGGGTATTGATGAACGTTTCCACACTTCGACCAATGCTTCTGCTATCGTTTTGAGAATATCATTATTTGTCAATTTTCCAGATGAGCCTTACTTCAGTAGAAGAAAATATCTCCCAACCTGCATATTAGAGGGTAAGACATTATGTGGCAAGTCACTTGGAATTCCGAACAGAAAATGTTGCTTCATCGACTGTCTAGTTGGTAGGGATTTTGTCATATTTTAGATCTGAGGTTAAATTTTTACAGAAATATCACTATGAAAATTTGAAAAAATACAAAACACGGAATTAGTTAAAACGAATTATATATAAGCTCTAAAACTAAAATGTAAACATATTTTACTCAATAGTCTTTGTAGCCACCCATGCTACAATATGCAGCATGCGGCTCTTACCCCCATCCCTTATCAGCCATATGCAAGATGTCATTGACCTCGAGTGAGACATGTTTAGATAAGCATCTGTGTGTTCTTAAGTAGTTGGTGATTATTAAGTATCGCTTGTGTTGTGAATATATTTACTCGTTATCATAGTTATAACCAAATAACGCACAATATAACGGAATATCTTCTCTCAAAAACCGATAGATATTATACTAGGGGTCTTTCAAAATATTACTTTCCGCCATTTTGTTTTCGGCAAAAATGCGGCGGGTGGAGGGTCCTAAAAAGGAAATATTATCTTTTTAGAACTTCTAGAGGGTCAGTACACCAAATCATAAGTGAGGCAAGACGGTTTAATATTTTCACTCCACCCTAATATATATATATATGTGTGTGTGTGTGTGTAAAAATGAACAATGAATAATTCTTATATTCATGTATTCTTATATTCATATATATCCAAACTCGCATAATGCTGACCCAAGTTTGGATAAAAAAATTATTTTCTTTATTTTATTTTTGCTCAATAATTAATGAAGTATTTCTTTTTAAATTACTTAATTTTTTTAGATTTAGCTTAATAATGTAATCGTGTTAAATTCTGCAATGTTCATTTTCTTTATACATTCTTCCTCGTCGTAAAAGATGAAGTTACGTCTTGCTTAACACTTAATTTTAAATTTTAAGCGTTTAATTTTGGCTCATATGCATGTTTAATTTTAATTCATAATAAAATGCATATTTCAATTTCCATTTTTAGTTAACTCGGCAGATCATGATGATATCAGATCTGTCAATATGCGGGCTAAAATAAAAATATGGCTTCATCTTCAAATATTTTGCTTACCTGTCTAGACATTGCTCCATCTAAAATATTTACCTCATCTTTAAATATTTTGCAAAATAAATCAGCCTATTGAAAAAAAAAAAAAGAAAAAAAAAAGATCAGCGTTAAATAATGATGATGTCATTAAATTTTAGGTATATAAACATGTAGAATTTCTCCAGTGTTCATTCTGATTTTGGTTTTGTCTGATCTGACTTGGAGGCTGAGCATTACCTGTAACATTTTAGCAGTAAACTACAGTAAGAGAATATCTTTGTCTTCTCCTTCGAGCCTTGTTTTCTTTAGAGAACTTAGTCTTAAAAAAGAGAAAAATAATTTCCCGATACGCTACAAGAAGAATCGGGGAACTCTTAGAGAATTTAATAAACTTCACAGAATCCTCCGATCCCCTACAAGAAGAAATCGGAGATTAATAAAAGAGAAATTACTGAGATTCCTTATACAGTACCAGCTACACCAGAGTAACAAATCCGTTGCTGCCTCCTAACGAGAACCCCCGTCAACTTCGAACCGCCCAAGGCCATAGACAGAAGGGTTAACATATATATATATATATATATATATATATATATATATATTACACCTTACCTTTGGTAACCTTTGCTTAGCTTCCGCCCGAATTGTTCATTCTGACGAAGGTCAAGCTTTTCACTCCACCTTAGACCTACAGTTTAACGTGGAATCCGAACCACGCCCCATCAGCAGCCCAGCGTCTTAACCACTAGGCCACCTAGGGTACCCATTTATCTACCAACCACTTTCTTTATTGTGTGGAAGGATGAACAGCTGGGTTTTGCTGCGCGCCGGCTGCCGTCGGGTCTCGAACCCTGGGCCGATGGATTCGTAGTCAGCGACGCTAACCACTACATCACCGAGGCGCATATATATATATATATATATATATATATATATATATATATATATATACACACACACACACACACGAGGGTATTTCAATAAGTATCTGCACTTTTTATTTTCACATCTGATAGATTATAAACACATCACTTCTCAACATAGTCCCTCTGTTTTTCAATACACTTAGTCTAGCGATCCTACAAGCTTCCTAATGCCATCACAAAAGACTGGTTTTGGCTGTGTGCGTAGCAAGTCATGCACCGCCTTCTTCAGGTCATCATCGCCTTGGAATCGCTGACCTCTCAAAGCGTCTTTTAATGGTCCAAACAGGTAAAAATCCGAAGGTGCCAGGTCTGGACTGTAGGCTGGATGGTCGAGAACTTCAAATTTAAGTTCTTGAAGGCATTTTCTAGTCTGTGCAGCGGTATGAGGGCGCGCATTGTCGTGTAACAGAATAACACCTTCCGACAATCTCCCTCTCCGTTTTGTGCGAATTGCTTGCTTTAACTCATTCCGAAGCATGTCAGAATACGATGCACTTGTTACTGTAGTTCCACGCTCTAGATAATGTTCAAGGATGGGCCTGTGTATCCCAAAACAGTGTTAGCATAACTTTACCTGCTGACGGCTGCGCTTTGAACTTTCTTGCAACGGGAGATGTTGGATACTTCTATTGCATGCACTGTCGTTTGCTTTCAGGTTCATAGTGATGGATCCAGGTTTCATCTCCAGTGATAATGCGTTCCAAAAAGTTTTCACCTTCATTATGCCACTGCGCCAAAAGACGAGAGCAGACGTCCATACGATTACGCTTGTGCTCTTCTATCAACTGTTTGGGCACCCATCTTGCACAAACCTTGTGAAAGCCAAGGATGTCATGAACTATCGAATAGGCTGTCCCTTGACAGATGTCTAATGAAGATGCAATTCCTTTTATTGTTAATCTTCTGTCATCGAAAATCATGGCTCTGGCTTCTTCCTGCTTGTCACCACTGGTTGATGGTGACGGTCGTCCTGAGCGCTGAGTATCTGTCACACATGTCCGACCTTCCTTGAACATTTGAATCCACTCGTACACACTTCGCCTTGGTAACGCATTATTCCCATTCTGGGCACATAAACGCGTGTGAATTTCAGCTCCTTTCACACCTGCCCACAAAAAACGAACCACGGATCTCTGTTCTTCCAGAGTACAAATTGAAAGCGGCGCAGCCATGCTCACTACTCGTGCGATATGTGACAGCTACGAGTAGCCTAAATAAGCCTATACTGTTGCTAGCCTAAATAAGCCTATCGATCTCAGTTTGGCTCGTTATTACGAGTATATATTATATATACTATATTATCACTAAAATAAAAAGTGCGGATACTTATTGAAGTATCCTCGTATATATAATGTTAGAAAAGCATTCTTAACTCGCTAAATTTAACATTAATAAGAAGCTGGACTATACACATTAATTTGAATCTTAAATATTTTCACTGAAATAGGGAAAACAATTTTTTTTTTAAATAAAATTCACTTATTTAAAATTATTTTAACGACTCCAATCATAGCTATCTGCCTGGCAAAATTTGATTTACATAAATCCGAAGGAGAGAATGGCTTTAGCGAATACATTTTAACCATTTTACATATTTATTACCCAAAAATTGAATAAATTTGATATAATATAAAAAATATTATTATTATTATTATTGATGCGAATCCTTCAAATTTGGGTGTTTATTTCATTGTTATAAAATCAACATTTTTCGGCAGTTTAATTTTGAAAATATTCAACCTATAATTTCATTTCCTAACTGTACTAACAGGTTAGTAGTATACCAATAGTATACTGTATACAGCATCAATCAGTTATATACCTAACTGTAGAAATCATGGACCTGCATGCTTAATGACAAGACATTGCCGTTGTTACTTTATGTAAAGTGACCAGTTCGTACCAGGCGTCCATAAAAGGCTAAAAAGCTGGTAAATATTAAGTTTCGGAGACCAGTTTTTTTGACTTATCATTGGCCGAAAGTTGGTCACGTGGGAAATAACTAATCAATCTAGATCTACCACCTAACCTACCGCAACCTCACCCAGATGTAAGAGTCACCCGGATTGACCCAAAGTATAAAATGGGCCGATCACCGAAATCTGGTGTCCCCGAAACTTAATATTAGCCAAAAACCTATATAATTTGAAACATGATGTGGGGGACATTTTTTTTCAGGTTTAGTGTATTCAATCAGTACCTCACTAATTATTAGGTAATCAAACGTTTAAATAGGATAATGTACATTTGAACCGCATTTTGCATTTTGTACGGTACGGTACGGTAACGGTACTTTTCTACAAAGCAGTTTTGTGTTTCGCATTAAAATGCATTTTATAACATACTTTTACTTTTTCCAGATAAAAGTGGTAAAATTTGCTACAGATATTTTGAATTCCAAAAATGGCGATGAAGAAAGAGTCCGCGATATTCTGGAATTTAAACTTGCTCAAATTTTTTTAAATAATTACAGCCAAAAGCCTAAGGTAAAAACGGAAATATATTGAATTATGCCAATAAAAACGTGTTCGTGTCTGTTGTTTCCATTCCATCACTTTCGCGCGCGCGCGCACACACACACACACACACACACACACACACACACACACACACACGAAAAAAAAGACGATAATGCATTTCCTCGTGTGCTTAACAAGAAACTCATTCTGTGTAATATTCTGTGTTGAAACTCAATGCTAAATCCAGGGTGCTTATGGCTTCGTCCCCCACCCCCTCTCCCCAAACACACACTCCTTTATTGCAAAGGAAATGTGAAAATAAATACAGAATCATTACCAGTAATGTCTTGCAAGAGAATATAAGATGAGGTTTTAATAAAAATATATAAATATATATACTGTAGTGTACATACGCGCGGGTGGCTAAATATACAATTATAGTATTGAGCAGACCTACCACACCAATCAGATCGACAAGACCGACAGTAAGAAACTATTAACTACGTAACCTACTTAACCTAACCACAATATACTTGTCGATAGAATATCAAGTCGATTAAATGTCGGAATTTTTGTATTTGGCAACTCCTTTGTTCAACATTTTGTTCTTCTAAGAAATCCATTTCTTATTCAGCTTCTCGTAATTGAGAATAGTCACCTAATATTTATTTACTATTCTTTGCCATTTCTAGGAAATCTGTCCATTTCTTAGAGCAGATCCATGATACGTACCTTGTAACCCAGTTGTATTTCCGGCGTCAGTCTTTCATGTGAAGAAAGAATAACGCCGGAACTACTACCGTACTGAGTTACAAGGTACATATCATGGATCTGCTTTAAGAAATGTGTGTATATATATATATATATATATATATATATATACATACACACATTTTCAACTGCAAAGAACACGCAGTATAATTAACGTAAAGAACGACGCTTGTATAGAAGACCTACCGCCAAGATGAGGAGGGAGAACGAACAAATGAAAAAATGAGGTAACCACCCGGGAATCGAACCCGGGATCTTCCGATTACCGGTCAGATATGATAACCATTACACCATGGGCCTCACTCGATCAGAAGTCGTAATTCTCCTACATACGCGCAGAAACCAATGCCCGAGGGGGGCACCTCCCGCATGCCGCACATATATACATTTTCAACTGCAAAGAACACGCAGTATAATTAACGTAAAGAATGTCTTCTATACAAGCGTCGTTCTTTACGTTAATTATACTGCGTGTTCTTTGCAGTTGAAAATGTATATATGTGCGGCATGCGGGAGGTGCCCCCTCGGGGCATTGGTTTCTGCGCGTATGTAGGAGAATTACGACTTCTGATCGAGTGAGGCCCATGGTGTAATGGTTATCATATCTGACCGGCAATCGGAAGATCCCGGGTTCGATTCCCGGGTGGTTACCTCATTTTTTCATTTGTTCGTTCTCCCTCCTCATCTTGCGCGGAATGTCTTCTATACAAGCGTCGTTCTTTACGTTGATATATATATATAAGTTTTTCTTATATATATATATATATATATATATATATATATATATATATATATATATATATATATATATATAATTCGCTATTGCTTTGTACTTGTTTGAGCTTTCTACGCCGCCGAATATTTAGAGTATTTGAAATTAGCCTTCGGCTAAGTTAACCACTTTTAGAAGCCTACATTCTAGAAAATTAAGACCCATGGTTTCTTTTAGACAAATATGCATTACACAGGCCTACGAATGAGAACTTTGTAAGAGTTGTTTTCTTACTAGTAACTGAGTTTATATAATTCAACTACGCTGATTTCGAATAAAGCGTCCATTTTTTTCTATCACGTAAGGATTTTCTGCAAACTGGAAGTGGAAAAACAACATAAATATTATTTATTTCAATTTACATTAGGTACTTAAGTTATTTCGCTGTTATACTAATTACAAATGCAAACAACTTTAAAAAGAAAGAAGACTATTAACGTCAATTACATATTCATCTTTATTGTCCCGAGTTTTCTTGTGAGATCTATGCTTTTAGTTTCGAATGTACGTGCTGTTCCTTTTCTTTTATGTAATAAATCTAGAGTATCCCGTTTCAACAACCAGCACTAATCAGCCATGATGCTGATGTCCTACCATCCCTGATATCTCTTCTCTATTTCTTTGATGTCTTGGTGAAACCGTTCTCCTTTTGTTCTTCGCTGAGTGCTCCGAGATTCTCAGGGGAAGTAAGTAACCCAAATGTGAATCTAAGAAATGTAATTTTATTACAACCCAATTCTTTGAACTTTTATTAACCATATGTTGTTCACAATGTTTTGGTAATTTGGGTCCTTGTTGTTCCCCAAAAATTTGCTGATAACATCCTTAAAAGCAATCCACGCTTCTTTTTCAAGATTGTTCATTGTTCTTTCAAAGTGTTCATCCAAAGTCAGTTTTCTAGTCTAGGGACCAACGAAAATTCCTTCTTTCTATTTTGCTTCTGAAAGAGTTGGGAATTTACCACACAGATACTTAAAACAATCTCCATCTTCGTCCGAGGCTTTAACAAATTACTTCATCAAGCCCAATTTTATGTGAAGCGGAGGTAAAAGGACTTTCTTCGTTTCAACCAAACTTTCACGTTCAATATTTTTAGAACCAAGTGTCAGGTTGACTCTGCGTGGCCATTCCTTTTTTATCCAGTGCTGAGTTCTTGCTCGGCTATCCCATTCACACAAAGAACATGGAAACTTCGTATAACCTGGTTGTTGACCGAACAACATACAAATCACTTTTAAGTCTCCACAAAGTAGCCAACCGTGTTCTTTGTATTCAACCTTAGCTTGAAGAAGCTCAAGATTTTCGTACGTTTCCTTCAAGTGAACCGAATGAGCCACAGGAACGGGTGCATACACGTTACCATTGTGAAGGAGGACGCCTTTTAGACTTCTTTTGGAGGAATCAATGAAAAGTCTCCGCTCATTTGGGTCAAAGATTGCAGCGCCTAGCTTAAGTATTAGTTCCGAAACATTGTTGTAATATACCAGTGAATTTTCTTGAGACAAATTTTGGATAAATTCTTTTTCTCAATTTCTGTACCAGTAAAATGACGTCCCGGGAGAAAGCAAGTTCTTTGCACGAAGTCTGAATCACAAAATCTCTGAAGAATCCTTCAAGAGACAAATCTCTTACCAAATCATTAAGTTCACTTTGTGTAAACAATTGGGGCTCATCAGATGTTTCGGTTTGAAAACAATCAATACCATCGTTTCCATCATCATCAGACACCGAGTCAGATGAAGTTATATCAAGAGTATTTGGTTTAGTAGGTACAGGTATACCAGGTCCATGAGCAACAGGTCTTTATAGCAGCCTGAAAGTTTGGATAAGAAATTTCCTTTTTATTTTTAGTATTGTAGCCTTGCGCGTTAAATAAACAAAAATAGCAGTCATTGCTGCGATTTCTAGGCTCACGCCAGACCATTGGAATCCCAAAAGGTAAAGAATCTTTTTAACTTTACTCCACAGTCTAAGTTGTTCAACACAAACACTGCAAACTTTATGTGGAACCCACGATTTGTCTTGATCCCCAAGTTTCATTCCGAAGTACACGTAGTATGATTTCTTGACGAAGTCTGTAATATCTCGCCTTTGTGTTTTCACAGTAAATTTTCCACAAATATAACGGAAAATGTTTGGGCTATTTACACACCCTCTGGTTGCCATAGCGACAAATAAACCGCGCACCTTTGAATAATAAAGAACTATAATAGTCAGGGGGCTTAATCATATAATTGTTCAAATCATTCCAAAAGTGCCATTTTTGGACCACATGTAGCTATGACCATACTAATTTGAATGTTTGCGGGAGCCAAGCTGGGCTCCCACTGTGGCGGCCATATTGGCCAAATCAAAATGGCCGCTGTCCAAAATGACATCCACTCGAGTACCAATACTAGTACAGGTTACATAGTTAACTTGATAAAAAATAAGAGTCAGCATCAACATCTTTTGCTATTAAACTTTAGTATATACGCAAATACAATCTTCTTTATTCCTTTTACTCACAGTACTGCATCTCATGATAATGTCTATCCAATAGATGGCTGTTCACTGATTAATAGTCGTCATTGTTCAGGCAGCCACCCTCACACTTGCAGAGTGTCGTACATCGAATTCCAGCACTACTGCATTTGCAATTCCCTCTGCAGGCTTTAGTGCATCCGCAATGAAGGAGAAGAGCACATGCCTTACTGGCATCAGCGAGAGTTGTCCAGAAAGGGAGCCATTGGTTGCTGCGCTTGTCATATTCCCATCCCCATTTATCAAAAGCAGGGAGTGTCTGATGGCATGTGGTTGACTGCTTCCACACAAAACTTGCCTGCAACAATGACCTCTTGATATGCTGGAAGAGGGCAGCTTGGGTAGGTGGTATGCTGTCCAATGATCGACGGCCGAACTTGACCTTCGTTGATTCTGGGCACAAGAATGTCACGGGTGTTGAGTTCGATGGGAGGAACAATTACATAACTATCCGGCAACTTGGGTTTTGATGTATCAGATGGATCAAGTGTGATTGCTGGTCGACGAATTCCCAAGTTCTCTTTGGATAGGTGATTGGTCACAGTAATGCATGTTCCATGAAAATCACCACGTGACAAATTTCCCGTTTTGTTGCTGTCCAGATTGTCTACATCATGTGTAGTGAAAACTGAGTCTTGTATTTGTGGGTAGAACAATACCGTCTTCAGTGTGTCTCTTGCAAACAGCACGAGCTACCTGTGTTTTGACTTCCATCACACGGTCATATGAGACAGAGAGCCCAAGGTGATGGGCATTCTCTATCTGGTGCTTGAATCTGGCATCTCCATGCAGTTTAATACCATGGTAAAGTGGGAATGGCGTTTCACGATCCCTATTGTGACGGATTTGGGTGCTGTCTGATGAAGATGCATATTTTACTGTGTTGAATATCAACAGTTGGCACAGTGTGCACGCAATCTTCGCCCTTGTGCCCAGTTCAGCATCACTGTTGGATTGCTCTCTACTATGTTTATCGATATTACCTTTAGGACCCTGGAGGACAACATTGATGAAACCTAACTGTTTCTTCTATGGGGGACGTCAGGCATTGTGGAGAGAATGAACCATTAAATGGCTCTTGTTTCTGAAGGATTCGCTTTCGTAATGCCATAGCAGCACGTATCAATAACACAGCTTCATCTTAATTGATTTGTGAGGGATGATAGCTTTGTTCTAGCACAGCACCCACTTTTGCCTTGTGGCTAATGAATACATCTCTCCCCTGTGCATAGGAAGCCCCCACTCAGGAAGATGCTCAAGCAGATGGTCTTTGAATCTTGTTGCATGAGGTTCTCTACCAGAACAGGGATGTCCTAGATCTGACATCATTATCTTGTACATTTCCCGTAAGTCAGACAACTTGTGGACCTCAGACTGAGAGTCATCCACAAATGCCACTAACTGTGCTATGACCATGGGATCAAATGGGGGAGGCTTGGGTTCACTTGAAGATCGACGTTCAACTGCACGAGCTCCATCACGAAGCCGCCAATAGCATTGTACATGATAACATGCATCCATTGCATGTGCATCAGAACCTGCAGTCAAGCGCCCATATAAATGCCAGTTGTTAGTTGTTTTTGCCCAATTCTTCAGATTTTGATCAATGTTGTCACTTAAGGCTCTATGAAGATCATGCTGATCCTCACCCAGACATATGATGCAGAATAATGTTTCTGGAGGTGATCCGTAACTTGATCTGAGTTTCTTCGGACTTATCCCAGCTGCACATTCATCTTGCGTGGCCACTTTTCCTCGTGCCCGCTTTACCCTGTAACTGTTGCATGCACTCCTACAACTTTTATGATACACTGCAACATGTGATTGGAGGGTTGCTGCAATTCCTGAGCCATCATCGAGCTCACTAACCTTGATACGAGATGGAACAGCATTGAGCTGCACAAAATCATTCAGATCTCTTTCAAGAGATGAATATCCCTGTTCTTTTGGCTGTTGTAATGCCTCGTCTTTGCTGGACTGACATAGGCAACACAGTGTCCAATTAATTCCAGTTATGTTAGTAGACATGTTGAGGTATTAATGTTCTACTACACACTACTAACTACACACTAACGAGATCTTCATATCTGCAGGCCTGAAGAGACTAGAATGTGAAGAAGACCACTACCGCATAGACTTGCTTCAGAGGAATACAGGTATGCCAACACCTGCAAAAATAATAAAAATAGATTAATAGTGGACAAAATGTCAGTAGAAATCCAATGTAAAAGTTAATATAGCTGTTACAACCACAAATCTAAGTGCAATAATTATGTATCATGATTCAATTGACATAAAATGTACATTTCTTATAAAATAATATCAAATGTGGATATATACGACCTGACGTATATCTTGAATTAAAAAACAAATATCAGAACTGGATTCTCTATACTCAAAAACATACAAAAAGTGTCATTATTTGCTGTTCTACTATGATTGGTTGTTATTTTATCGCCCAATGTCAGACCAGATGGCGGCCATCTTGGATTCGTCCATAATGGCCGCCACAGGGAGAGCCCATGTTGGCTCCCGCAAAAAAATGAATGATTAAGGTCATATCTACCCCTGGTAAAAAAATGGTACTTTTGGAACAAAGGGAACAATCGGGGTGATTTTTTGGATTAAGCCCCCTGACTATAACCTCGCACGCACTAGACAGACTGCCTCAACTCGTGGCTTGTTAATCACTTATATACTAACTGCGTTTCTCGAATGTTCTAGAAGACGCCATGACGTCACTTCTGATCTGGAAGCATTTATTGGCAGTAGTTTTTAATCAAAATTTAATTGAGTCAATTTTAATGAAAATTACTCGCATATGTAATATGAAATATAACATTTTGTAAAAAATCTGTACGTGATGGCGAAAAATGAATATTATTTTCGGAATCAGCGTGCAAAAATTACTATACAAGTGTGAAAATATTTCGAACAACAAACCATCGTAGTCCTGTGGTATTTTTTATCCTAAAATTAATATTTTTCATTTAAAAGTGGTATCAACATTCATAAATGTTTTAACAAACATGAATCACGAATTAGCTTACATAGTGCTTAACAGTCACTTAGGTTAGGCTTTACTTCATATGCAGCGCGTCTGCGTGTCGAAATTGTAAATAAATTTTACAATAATGGACGAAAAAAGTTCTTGTCACATAAATGACACCTTAACTTTTGCAAGCTGCAATTTCAGTCTCACTGTGTGTATGTCAAGTTTTGCGTACTGGAACAGTAACAGGTCTTTCAGCATACAAAAATATATATAATTTCCGTTGCGTTAGTTATAAGCACGCAACTAACATATACTAAAAAACTAAACTCGTGCGTCAATAAGTTACGGAATGTAGATTTGAATTATTTTGGACACTTACAATCTGCTTTTTTGTTGGCAATGGTCGCGCATAGGTCTTTATGTCGTACATCTGACTAAAAAAAAACTCTCCACAAAAAGCTGTTACAGTGAAGGAAATAACTGATGTGAAACATTACTTCCAGTAACGAAGTTACTTTAATTTGGTACTCAATACGTAGACTATTTGCTGTAATAACAGATGCGTAATTTTTCCTTCGAAACATTTAAAAACTTAAGCTCCAATAATGTCCATTTAATTTTTAGGATCTTTTCCGTTTGGTTTGACTGCCGCCATTGAAACATAAGAGGTGAGTGCCCCCAGCCTTCTTTACTTAGCCTTATAAGGCTAACTAACGAAAATATCACGACCTAACCTAACCAATCGTTAGGTCAACTGTACGACCTTGACGATTGGTTAGGTTAGGTCGTGATATTTTTGTTAGTTAGCCTTATAAAGCTAACTAAAGAAGGCTGGAGTTTAATTGTTTCAATGGCGGCAGTCAAACGGAAAAGATCCAATTTTTATACTGAAACCGCAAAAGATCTTCAAAAATTGATACATTTATCAAACGTTCCCCTACAAATTCCAATACAGTTTTCTTTAATGTTTATATTCAGTAACTGATTGTTTTATTCTCTTCTTTTAAATAATTTTATTAGTTAATTCATTTATTTAAGAATTTATCAGTTTAACCCGCTTAATTTCACTATTTTCTGAACATCCTATTTACCAGTATAACTTTATTCTCCTCCTTCTTCTTCTTGTAGAAGACTAAACGATTGCTTTTATCTTGTTCGTATCATTTCGCAAATTTATATATATATATAAAAAGTAGAGTTTAGTGGAGTTTCCGAGCTTCAATGGAATTTCTTGAAAACAACTCAAACTATATTTGCTATTCTGGTCGTCGATATCTCTAAAATATTTCCTTCATAATTTTTTTTGGTAAAATTCCCTTACTTGGTCGAGTTTTTTTTTATATTTCTTTACAAAATAAATAAATTACAAGCAAGATAAAGATATGATAAGATAATGTGTGTATTGACGCAGTAGGGGTAATGTAAATATGATATTACCAGGTAGAGTTGCCCTTAACCTTACTACGCACGTAAAAGGTAGCACACTTAATTGTGCGTGGCTTTTATGCGTTCTCTTATCTTGGTTTGTGGTAATGAATTTCATTCTTGTCATAAAATGAGGATCAAAGAATCCTTTGGTGTCGCTTCGCACCGATTCTTTCATGCAGGCAACAATACTCCACGTATTCCATTCACCTGGGTTCATCTCAGGTGATTACGGCCAGGCCATAGCAAAGTTCTTATGACATATCTATTCTTCTTTTTCAGACGCGGCAGTGTGTGTTGGAGGGATCAATAAACAAACTCTAAAAATACGAGACATTTACAAAGACCAGCATGTCATATGTTTAGCCGGGCTACGTCGTGGCCAATGTCGTTACACCGCTTCCCGTTGATCAGGGAAGTTAAGCGACATTGGGTCTGGGTAGTAGTTGGATGGGAGACCGTCCTCCGCACCCAGATTATGTAGCGACCCGTGGTTCGGATCCCACGTAAAGTTGTAGGTCCCCTCCGTCATATGACCTTAGATGTTGTAAAGGAGGTTAAACAACCCCAATAAAAAAAAGTTTAGCCCCACCCCCTTTATTTAATAGGTTAAGTTTAGATACGCTATACTAGGTTAGGTAAAGTTAGTTTACCTAAACCTATTAAATAAAGGGGGCGGGGCTAAACATTTGACATGCTGGTCTTTGAAAATGTAACGAATTTTCAAACGGCAATGTGAGTATATACGTCCAGTTGTAACATTGTAAAAAGACCCCTCCCTATATTGGGTTTAATCATTGCATAAAGAGGAAGGAGTCTTTCTCGAAGGGTGTCGATATACTAAGTGAATGTCGCAAATTCGGCGATATCCTATTTTGGCGTCCCAAATTATTTAACAATTACAAAATAAACAAATAGCGTCCCAAATACAAGCACGAGGTGAATGTGTATATTTAGTCGCTTCCTGACATGTATGACAGTGCAGCAGTATCCTGTGTGATACACTTTATGTATTAAAAATAAATCCTCACATTTTTGGTGAAAGTTGCTTAAAATTAATCGAAACCTACGTGAAAATTATTGACTGCCTGGTTAGGTCAACTGTACGCCTTTGATGATTGGTTAGGTTAAGTCGTGATATTCTCGTTAGTTTAAACGAAAATATCACGACTTAACCTAACCAATCGTCAAGGACGTACAGGTGACCTAACCGGGCATTCCTAGGAACCTGCGCGCAGGAATGCCCGGTTTTGATTAATCAAAACAAAGCTAATGTTGTTCAATAATTTCGGATGCTATTCGTTTATTTTTGGTTGGTTGAATAATTTGGACGCCAAAATAGGATATTGGCGCAAATTCTTCGTACATTATCAGCTATGACCTCCTTGTGGTTCAAGTCTCATCCCGTACCACGAATAAAGCACTCGCCGTTTCACAATGCAGTAGTTTGCGTGTTTCAGTAAAATCTCTCGTGCAGGACGAGAACACACACACACACACACACACACACACACACACACACACACACACACCACCAGAAAACTGAAAATCTAAAAAAAAATTGAAAACGTTGGTAAACGAGTGAACATCACTGTTGCAATGTTGCATGTCCTCTGATATATGATTCTCAAATTGCATAATACATAATGCCTGAACATTCTTGGAGACATTCGGATGCCTTCTGTTACCTTCTGCTGTAGTCTGTCGAGGATCTTTTTTTGACCGAGTGAAATTTTCATTGCACAACGTATCTTTTTTTTTTTTGACGACTGCTGTCGGGTTCAAGACCGTACCTGAACTGGTTTTTTGTTTGGTCTTCAAATGTTCAATTTATGCAGTCTCAGTCAGCATGCAATGTTCAGTGAGTGAATTGGGTATTTGATGCTATGCTCACTCCTTCCAACAATCAATGTGTGTGTGTGTGTGTGTGTGTGTGTGTGTGTGTGTGTGTGTGTGTGTAATCGGAACAAATGCTTTATATATATATGATAATGATAAGCTTTATTGGCAGGATATAAACCCCATAAAATAGTACAATATTGTTGAAGATAATAAACGGTAAGCTAAATCAAACAATAATAAATTTTAAAAAAAACTAAAAATGATAACTATATTCATTCACATTTACCTTCATATTCTACTGAACCAAAACACACACACGCGCGCGCACGCACGCACGCACGCACGCACGCACACACACACACACAACCAAAACGTCATTTTAGAGTTAAAGCTGAAACAAAATATAGGCTTATTGTTTTGAGAACTTAAAATCCGCTTACAGCTGTTATTTTGCCTTTCTTCGGAAGGATTTCAACAATGCAGAAAGGAATAGTTTAAGAAGTTCAATTCGGTAGTCTTTTGAATAGAAATAGCTAAGTAGCTTACGTGGAAAGAACTCATTTGTTTTATTTTAATAATAAACGTCTCCTCCTCACGTGACGGTATTTATCAAATAGGGTTCGATGAATTAATAACAAAGAATACCAAACCTTATAAAAGAACATTATACTATATATAGTAAACAAAAGAAAAACGTGCGAGCTTCAATACATTCCCCCTACGGTGGCACTCACTTCCAATCAGCCCCGCAAACGTATATATTTCTCTATACCACTTCCGAAATTCGAATTTACAGCGCAACACCTGCCCCCATAATCAACCTGTCACGGAGGAATAATAGGCAGAAGAGAGAAAAAAAAAGAAATTTATGTCTAGTTACATTTTAGAAAAATAGTGTCAGTTTTTGTTAAATAGTGTTATGTTGGTGATCAATCTTCATATTTTTATAATTTATTGACATTCATATTACATTTTTATGGGTTTCTTTCTGTGATCTATATGGAGAATATTGCTTATATATACAATAATAAAACCTATAAGTTATATACGCTTCAATAACGGTATTAAGCCTACGTAATATAGCTCAATTTAGTGGTCACTCCCCTTTGAATACTGGAATAGAAGTGGAATAAATGTAATCTTTTAGTTTAACGTCACAAATTATTGAAATAAACAATAAAACTGGTTTTATTTATACCAGTCTAGGTTAGGTTAGGTTAGTTAAGTGTACTTTTAAGTTGCGTTTAAACGTCACAAATTAATTTTGTTTTTATTGTTATTGCAGAGGTCGTTTTAAACATGGCAAGACGTCAAAGGTAGATAAAGATGAATCCAGACGTTTAAACACAACTTAAAAATACACCTAACCTAACCTGCCATGTTAAAACCCCTATAGTAAAAAAAAAAAAAAAAAAATTTTGCAACAACAGTTTCTGGTTAGATCAGCGAAGTACAGCGACGTTGGGTGTGTTCAGTATCTGGATAGGGGACACTCTTCTGTGTCCAGATGATGTAGCGACCCGTGGTTGAACTCCACGTAAATCTGTGGATCCCCTTCGTCTCACATGACCTCTGCCATTACGAAGGAGGTGAAACAACCCCAAATCATCATCATCATCCTGTATTGTAGTGTATTGGGGTTTTTAAATAAAGATAGTCATGTCTAATAAGAATTTAATAAGTTTTGTTTAATAAAGAAGAAAATAATGTCAAATAAGAAATTTAATTATGGTTGTACGTAAATAAGAAATAGATAATGTTTTGTTTGAAATTAAAAATATAAAAATACAAATTGGCAACATCTGAAATGTGCCCAAGCTGGAGGCTGAGTAAATGCCCAATTTTGGCAATTCAGTCTTTGGGGGATGTGTCCTGGTTGGGTTGTTTTTCGTATTAGAATATAATTGTTTATTTAAACTATTAATTATGTGTCTCTCCGCGATTAAATGTTAACGCTAATTCCGCCCTCGCATTACCCAGTTCGTCTAAAGTATTTCGGCATAATAAAAAGTCAGTAAATAGTCAATAAAAGTGTGCAAAATTAGCCTCGGTCCTCCTTGGCTTTGTCCGAAAGTTTAATGGCGGCTCACCGGCCACGGCTACCCGTCTGCCCGCGTCCATATAAAGACAGAGGAAACGAGTGTAAAGAGAAAGAGCAATGATAAAATAAATTGAATAAAGTAAAGTAAATAATGAATTGTAAATGAGGTACACGACAGTATCTAAAATTTAAAAAAAAGTTCATTATTCGACCTCCTCATTTTCTTCGAAATTTACATTCTTTTCGATCAATCAAAACCTGCACGGTGTTGCGTAAGCCTAAATGCACTCGCTGCTTACTAGTGAGAATTTGGATAACTTCTTTTCTAGGACCTGATAATCACTAGGTGTTTGTTTAAACAGCAAGTGGTGGTCGGGCGGGCGGGGCGGGTTTGAGACAGTAGACGAGTACAAGGTCATCGTATAATCCCGTAACTTGGCAATGAACTCGGAAATTCTTGTAATCCTGGTCCCTTTGCTTGGAGTGCGGTAAAGTTTCGAATCATAGTGGAATTCTCGCGCGTGTGTACAATGGATGGGAACTACTGTATGATCATCATACAGTCCCGTCTCATCTTTCTCTCTGGATCAATTGCTTATTTAGTTCTTTTGTTGAAATATGTGGAACAATCTTCATTTCTTTCCTCATCGGTGAGTTAATCCCAAACGATCAAAAGCGAAGATGAGTTAATCTCTCGTTTATATCGAAAGAAAATGAGATGAAGAGATGAAAGCCTTTCTCTTCCTCTTGTCTTTAATGTCCGCCGTTGTCTTTAAATAATTTTCTTCATTATTTTCATAATTTTCTTATCTTTTCTCCTTACCTGAATTCATTTTATTCGTTCATTTTCAATCATTCAGTCAATTCCGCCAAAGGGTATCTCGACATCGCTTACGCAATTCGGCGAAGTTAAGCGACAAGAGGTCTGGATAGTAGTTGGATGGGTGATCGCGCCCACTGTGCCCAAATGATGTAGCTGTGGGTCTCCTCCGTCTCATGACACGACTTTTGCCGTTACGAAGTGGGTTAAACAACCCCTAAAATAACAACCCCTAAAATAACAATATCCCGCCGAACAATGATCGTTCACCAACATTTACGAAACGTACCTTTGTTTGTTGAGACTCATCTACCTCATTCACCAATTCAGTTTGTTTTCGTTCATCACTCGTGCACTTTTCCTTCCTCAGTAGTTTAAATTTGGCTTAACATCATCAAAGTGTTCCATCAATCGTTGTCTCGTTTTCTTATCACTCACTTTCTTTCCTCAAAAGTTTACTTTTTTTAGCATTATGAAAATGATTTTTCATCACTCACTTTTCTTTCGTCAAAAACTTACTTTTTTTTAGCGTTATCAAAGTGTTCCATCAATGATTCCATAGTTTAATTTTCTTATCACTCGCTTTTCTTCCTCAAAAGTTTACTTTCTTAGCGTCATCAAAGTGTTTCATGAATGACTCCGTAGACTCTTTTCTTTCATCAAGCTTCTTACCTCTTTCATCAATTATTATCCTTCTTCATTTCTTCAATCTTCTCGATTCTTCGCTCTCCTTTTGCTTTATGGAATACCTATCTAGGAGGTAATCTTCGTAAATTGATATAGCTCGCAACAGCTGCTCTTTTCAGCTACTATAATAAGCGCAAAAGATTAAATGATAATAAAGCATAAATTTTGTCTCAAAATGATATTTTAAGGAGGTGGGAATAAAGAAAACTGATCCTTACGTCCTCCGCGTATAAAAGTGATTATTGAATAATCGATGATAAACAAATTGCTTCCAGCTAAGAACGTGTGATATGATATGAAAAAATGAGTCCTGTTAACGTTCAATGAAAATGAAATATTTACGCTTCTAGAAGCAAAATTTGTAGGAATTTTTTTTATATACATAATATAGTGAAAGTCCTTATATAGAGTAAATACGGCATTGCTGTTAATTGTACGTGTATATATATATATATATATATACACGGTGAACCAAAAGTAGGTGGACAGTAGGTTGAATACGGTTTGTGTTATATTATATTATAACTATGGTGTTCATTATAACTATGGTGTTTGTGTTTTATTATATTAAATATTATAACTAAATTTATTTAAATTTTATTTTGTATTATAGTATACAAAAAAATTAAATATGTATTCTCAAAATAAACGTTATCATTTACTGTCCACCTACATTTGGTTCACCCTATATATATATATATATATATACTAACAACCCCGTTTCATATCTTTTTCTGACGAAAAATAAGCTAATATATTTAATAGAATTTCACTATATATTTTCCCCAAGATACAAAATTCATTTTCAGTAAAACTAAAAATTCTATAAAAATTTTTTTTTGTTTTTGTATTTAAATTTTTATTTTTAATTTTAATCATTAAAAAACAATTATTTTAATAGTAATTAATAATATTCAAAGACATTCAATACAAAAATCATAAATAATTTAATAATACTTTCGTAAGCTGTTGTAGTGATTAAGTAGAGAGAAACCAAATACCAAAGTGTCCTCTCTCGACAGGCGGCTTATACACAGTGTCTTCACAATAAAGGCCTAATCATTTTATTTTGCGTATAACTTTAATTAATAATTACCAGTAACTTACGCATACTTACACGTACAAATCTGTTAATAAATGTACAAAAATCGCGAGTTTTTCATACGAAAAAAAAACAGACATTTTTCTACACGAGATATTATTTCAATTTTTTGTACGACTATAAAGTAGATAGACTAAACAAAGTTCCAAAAATGGCGACCAATACAAGAGAGCGAAGAATATTTATGGCACAAGTTCTCGGAGTGGATGGCGCACATCTCGAAAATGGTTTTTAGGGGAAGAGGGACGGAGAGGGGGGAGGGGGCGAACCCTCCTCGTCCTAATTTTGTATATTTTAAAGGTTTAAGAAAAATATGGGAGCTATTGAAAAATAGGGACCCCAGCCTTCTTTAGTTAGCTTTATAAGGCTAACTAACGAAAATATCATGACCTAACCTAACCAATCGTCAAGGGCGTACAGTTAACCTAACGACTGGTTAGGTCGTGATATTTTCGTTAGTTAGCCTTATAAGCCTAACTAAAGAAGGCTGGGGTCCTTATTCTTCAATGGCTCCAAAATATGTATAAGTTACCCCTAAAAAAAGTTACACGCAAAATAAAATGATAAATCCTTTCTTGAAGCCCGTCTGTGTGTGTGTGTGTGTGTGTGTATACAAAACCTTTTCAAAAATTGTGCTTCGCATGAATGGCAGTATGAAGAGATATACATTAAAGAAAAAATACACGAAGCTTTTAAATTTTAGATGCATCGCGCAACACATTCTCATGCACATGCAAGACACAACTATACTGAACTAATTCGGGATTAGTCTTGCATATATACTGTATATATATATATATATATATATATATATACATTCAACTGCAAAGAACACGCAGTATAAATAACGTAAAGAACGACGCTTGTATAGGAGATATTCCGCGCAAGACGAGAGAGAGAGAACGAAACAAATGAAAAAATGAGGTAACCACCCGGGAATCGAACCCGGGATCTTCCGATTGCCGGTCAGATGCGATACCATTACACCATGGGCCTCACTCTTCCAAATGCCGTAATTCTTCTACATACTCGCAGAAACCAATGCCCCAAGGGGGCACCTCCCGCATGCCGTAACATTATATACATTCAACTGCAAAGAACACGCAGTATAAATAACGTAAAGAACGACGCTTGTATAGGAGATATTCCGCGCAAGACGAGAGAGAGAGAACGAAACAAATTAAAAAATGAGGTAACCACCCGGGAATCGAACCCGGGATCTTCCGATTGCCGGTCAGATGCGATACTATTACACCATGGGCCTCACTCTTCCAAATGCCGTAATTCTTCTACATACTCGCAGAAACCAATGCCCCAAGGGGGCACCTCCCGCATGCCGTAACATTATATACGATACATTCAACTGCAAAGAACACGCAGTATAAATAACGTAAAGAACGACGCTTGTATAGGAGATTTCCGCGCAAGACGAGAGAGAGAGAACGAAACAAATGAAAAAATGAGGTAACCACCCGGGAATCGAACCCGGGATCTTCCGATTGCCGGTCAGATGCGATACCATTACACCATGGGCCTCACTCTTCCAAATGCCGTAATTCTTCTACATACTCGCAGAAACCAATGCCCCAAGGGGGCACCTCCCGCATGCCGAACATTATATACATTCAACTTGCGCGGAATATCTCCTATACAAGCATCGTTCTTTACGTTATTTATACTGCGTGTTCTTTGCAGTTGAATGTATATAATGTTACGGCATGCGGGAGGTGCCCCCTTGGGGCATTGGTTTCTGCGAGTATGTAGAAGAATTACGGCATTTGGAAGAGTGAGGCCCATGGTGTAATGGTATCGCATCTGACCGGCAATCGGAAGATCCCGGGTTCGATTCCCGGGTGGTTACCTCATTTTTTCATTTGTTTCGTTCTCTCTCTCTCGTCTTGCGCGGAATATCTCCTATACAAGCGTCGTTCTTTACGATATATATATATATATATATATATTATATGTGTGTGTGTGTGTGTGTGTGTGTGTGTGTGTGCCCAGGGACTTTTGAGACACCATATATATATATATATATATATATATATATATATAGTCATAAATGTCCAATTTGGTCGAATATTTGTGTGAATTTTCGTCCGTGACCATTTTTCACCCAGTACGTACCGGTATAAGTCAAACAGGACGCATATATTTTTATATTTTAAAATTTTGACTCACTTTCGCTTCTTTTAAATTATGCTGAGCCGGGGGGGGGGGGGGTATGTAAGAAAGTTTTTTTTCACTGTATAGAAAGATTATTTTTTCGAATTTTATTGACGTTACAATTTTAATTCAAAGGACTCTAAAGTCAAAAATAAGTCATCGTTTACGCTTCCTCAGGCTTTACACACCCTCTGATTTGTTTTAGGTTAGTAGATCGTACAAGAAAATCCGACTTATTTACAAAGTTCGACCTAATTGGTAAAAAGGTGGCTTATTATTGGCGCTACTTGTGGATTTTGGCATACAGTGTATGTATGTATGTATGTATGTATGTATGTGCGCATACAGTATGTCTGGCATGGCAGTTGAAGTTAATTTCCATACTAGTCCGGTAGCAGAGACCCTGATTTTACTGGAACCCTGCATTGTTTGTTATAAAGCAAATTTTTACATATTTTGAAAGCTTATACCACCCCATTCAAGAATCCATCGGGTGTACACCTGACCCCCGCTTGGCTTTTTCAATATGGCCGGCGAAACTGAAAAATCCCATATCCTGGTCAATACTTGATGGGTTTTTATGATCTTGGTGTCATTTCTAGGGGTTTTTAGGATGATGAGTCGATCTGGAGGGGTTGCAGATTCTTTGAGAGTCGTTTGACCCACATTCGTCAATACTCAAGGTCATTGGAGGTCAAACGCCCCCCCGAAATAAGGAATATCCCATATCCCGGGCAGTCGTGGAGATATTTTGGTGATCTTACTGTCGTTTTTATGGTTTTGGGCGAGACTGAGTAGTTCTATAGGGTTTAAAATGAAATCAGGGATTATTTTCCCCATGGTAAGGTGAATTCCAATATGTCTAATTATTCCTCTTATTTTTTTCAGGTTCTTGAGATTATTGCTGATGGTGCTGCCCACCTGGTGGTTTGATGACGTCTTGGTTGTGCTGATTCCAAAATTGTTTTTTGACTGCTGAATATGGAGAATATACGAGGTGAGCATTATTTAGTTTTCATTTGCTGAGGATAAATTATTTCAATGCGATTTGTACTCTGAAGAATGGGTAAACAAAATTCTTATTTTTCAGGTTCTACAAAAGCTGCAGACGAATGTTTCTTCAAGGATTTCCTGCGTAGCTGTCCTGGAGGCCAGAAAGGTCTCAAATTGTGAGAGGATTCAGAAAATCATAGAGAGCAGCGACATCAGAGGGCAGCCAGATGTTTGAGTGAGACTAGAGCCTCTCTTGGAAGATGGAGCAAAAATCCTTTGTTGTCACAAGAACTGTGTTTCCACTTATGTGTCCAAGCGGAATTTATCAGCATTCATGAAAGAGAGAGAATGTGATACCCCTACAGTGGAGCCAAAAAGACTACGTAGTGCTGTTCTCAGTGAAGGCCAGTAGTATGGGCGCATTTCGGACGAGGAAGTTGAGGTGCTTTGAATCCTGCCCCTGGAGGGGCCCCTGAAGGCCTTCACCTTCGTTATGAGGGGCCCCCATTACTTAAGTTCTTAACCCATTTATGGGGTCTCACCGTCTTTAATGAAGGGCATTTTACCCTTCAGGGGCCCCCCTCCTCCTTGGGAAAAAAAGGATTCGCCTTTACCTTCCTTCAAAGAAGAAAAAATAAATCGCCATCACCTTTGGGGGGGGATCATCATCCTCCTCGCCTTCCTTCACGAGTAAAAATCCTACTGTGGGGATCTTTCATGAGACAAACAAGAACAAACATGCCAAAACAAACAAACAAACGCTGGAAGCGTTCGTGCAGAAGATCCATTTCTGGAACACCAGCCTTCTGCTTATATATGTGTATATATTTTATGTATAAGAACTGTAGTGTAAGACAAATACCAATGATCTCTTTTACGCCGTCCATGATCTCATTGTTTCGGCTTAATATATTAAATTTGTCTTACACTACAGTTCTTATACATAAAATATATACACATATATATAAGCAGAAAGCTGGTGTTCCAGAAATGGATCTTCTGCACGAACGCTTCCAGCGTTTGTTTGTTTGTTTTGGCATGTTTGTTCTTGTTTGTCTCATGAAAGATCCCCACAGTAGGATTTTTACTCGTGAAGGAAGGCGAGGATGATGATGACCCCCCCCCCCCCCTCAACGGCGATAATGATTTTTTTTTCTTCTTTGAAGGAAGGTGAAGACGAATCCTTGGTGCTACTATAGCGTGATTCCTACCGGTGACTTCGATACTATAGGGTGATTCCTACCCGTTTTGGTTCGAAACTACAGTACTGTAGAGTGTGATTCCTATCCAAGGTATAAATGAAAATATAATAAATATAAAATGCTATTTATTATTCAATTTTTTATTTAAAAAAATAGTTTCGGTGCTACTATAGTATGTGGTCTACCTACGATTGGTTAGGTTTAGTCACGATATTTTCGTTAAAACTAACGAAAATATCATGACTAAACCTAACCAATCGTCAAGGGCGATGGACATTGGAATGTAAACAAGCAATTAGTAAACAAGGTAAGAAGCTATAATTAAAAGGTAGACCGCCGAATCGAGGTAGGAATCACGCTATAGTAGCACCGAATCCTTTTTATCCCAAGGAGGAGGGGGGCCTTGCAAGGGGCCCCTGAAGGGCCAAATGCCCTTCATTAAGGACGGTGAGACCCCATAATGAAGTTAAGAACTTAAGTAAGGGGGCCCCTCATAACGAAGGAGAAGGCCTTCAGGGGCCCCTCCAGGGGCAGGATTCAAAGCACCCCAACTTCCTCGTCCGAAATGCACCCACACTACTAAGGCCCAGTATATGACCCTAAAAAACACACTCTTTTGTTTGAAAGTCAGTGAGTGTATATTACCCGAGAAATATGACATCAAAGTTCCGGTGCAATACCGCATTCCAGCATCTAGGTTTATGACCGATAAGCTCAGTGGCGGATTTAGGGGGGGGCCGAGTAGGCCATGGCCTACGGCCCCGCGCCTGTGAGGGCCCCGCGCCCTCACATATAATTATAATGTTGGATTCCACTATAAATAATACAATTGATTAATGATTAGTGATAATTATGGTATCACTCTCTTTGCTGGCGGGAGTTTAGTTCTATTCAGGCCGCTGTGGAGTGCACATGTGAGTGTGTTTAGTGGTAAGTAATGGTAAAAGTCGTATCTCGAAAAAGTCGCCAGTCAATAAATGGGGATGGGGGAGTTTTAGTCAGCTTTATAATAACATAAATAAGTTGAAAAATGTTAAATTAATGTAATTAATTTTTTTATATGAAACGTACTTAGGCTAGGTTAGGTCAGTTTAGCTTAGATTTCATAATATACATTTTATACATATTTAAGGAAAAAGTCGCCACTGGTGGGGGCTGGCGACTTTTCCCATAAAGCGACTTTTTCACCCGAACAACTGTTTAGTGTCTGTATTTAATTAATTAATTAAACTGTATTAATTAATACTAAACCGAGGGTCAAGTGTAAATAGTTTGTTTTTTATGTTTTTATGTTTCAGGATAAGGCAGTGAGGCTGCACTGAGGCACAATGGAGAAATCAACAAGTCGTGATCGTGATCAAGGGAGGAAGTATAAAGCTGGCTCTGTTAAACGACAAGAAAAGGCAGATGTAAACCAAAGAGTAAAAAAACTACCAAAAATAACTCAATGGTTGACATATCCAACAGTATCTGAATCTGCAAAATCACAAACTCAAACTGAATCTGAATCAGTAGAGACACAATTACGCCTGAAACAACTGGAGAAGCCACAACTAGTACTGAACCTAGTGTAGTTAGCGCAATTGAACCTGAACACAGTGACAGTGAGGAGACACAAGAGGAAGTGAAAGTTATGAATACCGGTACTGAACAAGGATTTGAAACGGATCTTGGATTATGGCCTAAAATAATTACTGAAAATGTGTGTGACTATTGGTTGAAAAAGGGAAGCGCAGAATGTCGACACTGTGATGGTGACTTCAAAGAGTCAGCTGTGAAAGAGCTAAACAAACCCGTCATTGTACAAAGACATTATTCACTCGAACTCATTCATTATCTGGCCAAGAAATTAATCTTAAATGGCTCTGTTACTCTAAAACAACTGGTAAAGTGTATTGTTTTGCTTGCAAGCTTATGTCAAAGGTGGAAAGCTCATTCACAACTGGCTTCAATGGTTGGAAGAACGCTAGGTATGTCATAGAATCTCACAGTAGGTCAGATCAGCACAGGAAAAGTATGGTCGAAATGATATATCGAAAGACTGCGGGTGCCCGTATTGACTCTAATCTAGTACAACAATATGAAAGTGAATGCGAGTACTGGCAAGCAGTATTGAGGAGGTGTGTAGATGTTTTAAAGCTACTTTGCGAACGCGGGCTAGCCATTCGAGGTAAAGATGAAGTAATTGGATCAGTACACAATGGAAACTATCTTGGGATTCTAGAGCTGCTGAGCACATACGACAGTTTCTTGGCAGCACATATCAAGAAACACGCAAACAAAGGTAGTGGTCATACTTCCTACTTGTCCCATGTCATTTCTGAGGAAGTCATTGGAATAATGGCAGAAAAGGTTATGTCCTCAATAACAGATGAAGTAAAAACAGCAAAGTACTTCTCAATTTCTGTTGACTCCACACCTGATATTTCACACATGGATCAACTCACTTTTACAATCCGCTATGTACTGCCTACTACAGGTCCAGTTGAAAGGTTTTTGCAGTTTATTCCCATGCTAAGCCACACTGGCAGAGATATTGCTACAACTGTTCTTGATTTTCTTAAAGAGAAGAACATTCCAGTTATCGACTGCCGAGGACAGTCCTATGACAATGCCAGCAACATGTCTGGTAAATATCTGGGGACCCAACAGATAATCAAGAATGAGTGTAGTGAAGCTGAGTACATACCATGTATGGCTCATTCCTTAAACTTGGTGGCTAAGTGTGCTGCAGAAAGCTGTCCTGCTGCAGTGTCATTGTTTGCTCTGGTACAAAATATGTACTCCTTTCTTGTTGCATCTACTTATCGTTGGAGGAGACACCGTGAGGTACTAGAGACTAATAAAGATAAGAAGTTGAAAGTTGATAAAATACTTTCAGACACTCGTTGGTCAGCACGAGCAGATGCTGTAGCTGCTCTCAGTAGAGCACACAAAGAAAACATCATTGTTCTGGAAGAGTTATTCTCAGATCAGAATCAGCCAGCTGAAACAAGAGCTGAAGCAAGTGGTCTTCTCAAAGGTTTGAAAAAACTTGAAACAGTGATTCTTCTTGAAGTTTGGGATACAGTATTGGAAAGGTTTCAGAGTAGCAGTATCCAGCTGCAAAAATCTGGGCTCTCCCTCAACACAGCTGTCACACTGCTAGAGTCTCTTTTACAATTTGCTAAAGACCTGAGATCCCAGTTCGATGACTTTGAAGCAAAAGCTATGGCTAAGTGTGATCCCTGTGATGTGACGAGTAATGATGCATACTACGCCGACACGCAGCGTATTAGGAAGCGCAAGCGTCACCACGATGAACTAGACTCCGCGGAGGATGTTATGCTGACAGGGAGAGACAAGTTTAGAGTGACTGCATTCTTGCCCATCATTGACAAGCTCTGTGCTGCCCTACAACAACGCATTGCTGCTTACAGCGACCTTCGAGAGAAATTTGGGTTTTTATCAGAAATCTCAAACAAAACGAACACTGAGCTTAAAGCATCTGCTGAAAAGCTTGTGTCTTCATATCCTAAGGACTTGGAGGCTGGATTGGAGTCGGAGCTTTTGCAGTTTGCACACCTTATGAAATCCATTCCAAGAGATTCACCTGAAAGTGCTCCTTCATCAGGTGGTGCAAAGGCTGCAAAAAGTCCTGAACTAGAAATGTATGAGATAATTCACAGACATGACATGGTAGAAACATTTGCTAATGTTGAAATTGTATTACGACTCTATCTCTGCATGTTTGTCACAAACTGCACTGGGAGCGATCATTCTCCAAGATGAAACTAGTCAAGAATTATCTAAGAAACACCATGGGGCAGGACCGTTTGTCTTCACTCACCCTGTTGAGCATTGAGCATGAGAAATTAAGGGTGCTTGATTTTACTGATGTCATCAAACAGTTTGCAAGTAAGAAGGCTAGAAAAAAATCTTTTTTGACTGAGAAATAGTTAAGTGTACCGTACAAATTGCCTGCAATAAACAAAACCCACTCATTGCATCATTTGCATGTCAGTCAAGTGGTATTCTCTTTAGTTAATGGTGTATTTTAGTTATTTTTTGTTAATGGTGTATTATTATAGTTATTTTTTATTGTTAAGCTTCAAAAAAACAAATGTGTAATGTTCAACTATGAAATGGTCATTTGGCTAATTAATTATCAATAAATTGAATATTGTTTAAAAAGTAAATTTATTTTAACGCTTCGCTCGCCCATTGATTTGAGGGCCCCGTAAGGTCACCACTGGGGGATGGGGGTGTAAATCTTCATTTCAGTTAATTAAGCTAGCTTTGCGTAGTTTGGGGCCCCGCACTCCAACCGGCCTAGGGCCCCGCGCACCTTAAATCCGCCACTGGATAAGCTTGGTGATAAAAAAACAAATTACAAAGATGTGTTGATAGAAAAATGTAAGCTGAAAAAAGATGAGCAGGGACAAGTTGTACTCAGTAGGTTGTTGGGCATGAAAGGAGATTTACCGGCTGAAGAAGCCCGATACCATAAAGATTGTATGTCTACCTTTCATGTTGAGGTTGAGAGAGCTTGCCAGAATAAGTCAAGGGTTGAACCTGAAGACCGCCGCTTCATTGCTTTGTGTGTAGAATTGTCGAAGGACAAAATGAAACCATGGAATTCAATTGAAGTAGAGAAGCTTTACAAAGAGTTAGGTGGTGAGAAGTTGTCACGTAGGTTGCTCATTGTAAAAGTTAAAGATTACTTCAAAGTCGAAATTGTAAATTTACATGGGGATGGTATCGCTACGTTGTTAGTTTTCAAAAACTATGCTGCCTCATACCTGAATATTGCAAAAGATTGTGAGGAATCTGTTGATATTGATGAGTGTGTGAAGAAGCTAGGCAAGCAAATCGCGGGTGAGTGCAAAAAGAACAAGGAAGAATTCACTTCTTATCGTGCTCACACAGAAAACTATATTGCTTCCGAATGTATGAGTGATGTTCTTATGCAATTGCTTACTCGTGTAAGTTCGAAATTCTCTGACTCCCTGCAATCCATAATGGTTGGAAACATTGTAGCAAGTGTTGTTACAAATCAGCCTACTCCACTCCAAATAGCAGTAGGTGTTCTCATAGGTGACCATAAGCAAATCATTAAAGAGTTGTACAAGTACAATGTAACTTGTTCTTATGATGAAGTGCGGCGTTTTATGCGCTCAGCTGCTGTTGTTGCAGCAAGAGATGCTGTGTGGTCGGGTTTGAATGATGCTGCACTTGCTGGTCTTGTGCAAGTTATAATTGACAACTTTGAGGCAGTTATTCACTCCCAAAATTGTAGATTAAACTGTCACAACCTTGCAGCTATTGTAACACAGCCCAGATCACTTGAAAACGACAGAGCGAAGGTCATTCCTAGACTATCAAAACAAGAAATGTCAGTTCCCATAAATTGCGAGCTGGAAGTTGTGCTATACACTGGTCCGAAAACACCTCCTATGCCCATGAAGGCAACCTGCTCATTTGAGCCTTCTGAGAAGCTTACAAGAGCAGCAGAAGTGTCACTTCACCGTGCAGAAGAACTAGATCTGGAGTTCTTCAGACGGATACTGTTTGTCGCTGGCACCCCTGAGTACAATGGCTTCAACACCCGCCATTGTAGAGAGGCGGGAATGATGCCAGCTAAGAAGTCGGCCATCAAGTATATGTCACTCATTAATATGAAGCCAGCGGACCACAACACTGTCAACACTGCAATCAACAATGGCATTAAAGTGACGAGGGAGTCCAACCAAAGTGTTTTGGTCATCACAGCAGATCAACAGATCTACAAGGTTATAGTGGACATCCTGTTCCATACACGAAGTCTTCTGACTGATGTGGTTGCCATCCTAGGTGGAATGCACTTGGTGATGGACTTCATAGGTGCGATTGGCAGTCTAGCAGCGGGAAGTGGCCTGAAAGTTCTCTGTGGCACATTCGGATCAGTGGATAAAATGTAGGAGGAAAAAAGTACCCTAAAAATGCCCGTGCACTTCGCATGCTGACTGAAGAAGCTCTCAGACCTGTATTCTTGAAGTATGGGGAGCGTATCAATATCATGGCTGACTTGATGCAAGAAGAACTGGCCTCTGCTAGCAGAAAACTCGTATGTGGGTTGACATCATCATCAAGCCAACTTTTCTCATTATGAAATACACGCGCAGTACACATGAAGGTGATTATGCTCTGGCCATTCAAACAGCTGAAAATATGCTGCCATATTTCTTCGATGCTGGGCATCACAACTACAGTAGATATGTTATAATGTTATAATGTTTTAGACCAACAAAGACCCTAGGATCCACTCATGGCTGGTCTACCTAATTGTGTTCGCAATTGTGTATTGTGTATGTCCTCCGTGGGGCGGCAGAGGGAACCTACAATTTTACGTGAGTTCCGAACCACAAGAACATAAGAAATTTATGTAAAAACTGCCTGTACATTGGCAACGACCAATTTTTACCAAACTAAATAATTATCAATTTAAAACTAATTAATTATCGATTTAAAACTAAAGATAGAATCTCTGGATCCAGAGGATCAAGTCATAATAGACTACTATCCACAAATATGTTACACTCTATATATCTATTTATAACCGATATGCAAATACATCAGATCCAACGAATCCAGTCAATTTCATTACGGTATCCATCAATACTAGTACCCTGCCAACCAAAAATAAGTCACGGTCCATATCGATTGCGGACCAAGTCAAAATTTACAACCATATACATTACAATATATGTACTTAGGAGGAAAAGTGTAGGTGTGGCTGTAAAGACTGTACAGTAGGGTGGATCGATTTTACATTTTTTTCGATTTCCATATTCTAATAGACAAAAACTTGCGCATGTATGAGAAAATAGCCTCTGCAAAATCTTAGCTTAATAGGTAATCATCTTCTGCCCCCGGCAGAGCGATGAAAATCATATTGTAGTAGTCAAAAACGTATTTTTAAACCCTAGCCTAGAGTCATAAAATTTTGCGTGTGTTATTTCATGTCTAAGCAACGATATAAATGCTATGGGAAATATATAAATGCATTATTTAAGACAAAGAGCCGATCTGAAAATATGTATAATATACATATTTTCAGATCGGCTCTTTGTCTTAAATAATGCATTTATATATTTCCCATAGCATTTATATCGTTGCTTAGGCATGAAATAACACACGCAAAATTTTATGACTCTAGGCTAGGGTTTAAAAATACGTTTTTGACTACTACAATATGATTTTCATCGCTCTGCCGGGGGCAGAAGATGATTACCTATTAAGCTAAGATTTTGCAGAGGCTATTTTCTCATGCATGCGCAAGTTTTTGTCTCTATTAGAATATGGAAATCGAAACAAATGTAAAATCGATCCACCCTACTGTACAGTAATGTAGAAATGTGTGTGCACCCATTTTGGGTCTCCCATTTCAAGATGTTTGTGGGGCAAGTGAAGATCATGAGTTTTTTAATACCTCACAGTACTATGGGGGGCACCGCTTGGCAGAGGAATCTCTTTAAATGGGGTGTGTAAGGACAGAGAGTATCCCCTAACCCAAGATGCTGCCTCCCTATACCCCACAACACTTGTGTTGAGCTGTGGGATCTATCACCACAAAGCCTTAATTTTACTACCTTAAACTATACCCAATCTAGCAACATATGCGTCTAATCGATTTTTAAACATGTTTATAGACGTGCTGCTAATTACTTCTACCGGCAAACTATTCCAGCTATTTACTATTCTATGCGTAAAAAAGTTTTTGCCAACTGCTGTCTCGAACCTTCTACTTGTCAACTTACACCCATTATTTCTAGTCCTATTATATTGAGATATTTCGAAAAAGCTATCTCTATCTACGTTATCGAACCCATTATAATTTTGAAAAACCTGGATTAGATCACCCCTTTCCCTCCTGGTCTCGAGTGTAGTCAATTTTAACTCCTTAAGCCTATCCTCGTACGACTTTGACCTAAGCGACGGAATCATCTAGATGCTCGTCTTTGAACTCTTTCGATTTGTCTATATCTTTGCGCATATGCGGATTCCAAAATTGGACCGCGTACTCCAAATGGGGTCTAACTAATGATTTATAAAGTGGAACTATAATATCGCGCGATTTGTACTCAAAATTTCGAGCTATAAAACCTAACACTTTGTTTCGCCTTATTGACCGCTGCTGTACTTTGTTTCGCTACTTTTAAATCACCAGTGACTATAACTCCTAAATCTTTTTCCTGCTCTACGCTTGTTAAATCTTTCCCTGACATACGATACGCAAAATTACCGTTACGCGAATATATATGCAAAATTTTGCACTTATCAACGTTAAATCTCATTTGCCATGTGACTGACCAATCAACGATTTATTCAGATCTTCCTGGATTTTACCTCTATCTTCGTCATTAATCGCCCTACCACCCAGCTTCGTGTCATCCGCAAACTTTGAAACTGTACTGACTAGGCCGACATCTAAATCGTTAATATATATAAGAAAAAGCAAGGGGCCCAATACAGAACCCTGAGGAACGCCACTCGCTACATTAGCCCAACACGACTCCGCTCCATCAACGACCACCTCTGTTTCCTACCTCGCAACCACTCTTCTATCCAATTTATTACTACACCCTGATTCCATGAGCCTTAGTTTTTTCAATGAGTCTTTTGTGCGGCACGGTGTCAAACGCTTTTTGAAAATCTAAATACACTACATCAACCGTTACTAGGATTGACTAGTAACGTGTCAAAGTTCGCGGACGATACTAAAATAGGCGGTAAGGTTGTCAACGAGGACGATAGAAATAGGATCCAAGACGATGTAGATAGGATTAATGAGTGGAAGGATAAGTGGCAGATGCAATTTAACGTAGATAATGTAAAGTTTGCATATAGGTTCTCGCAACAATAATTACGCGTACACGATGGATGATAGGGAGTTAGCGAGCGTTGACGAGGAAGTAGATTTAGGCGTACGCGTAACTAAAGATTTAAAGGTTAGGAACCAGTGCCTGGAGTCTTGCGCAAAAGCTAATAGGATGTTAGGCTTCATAGCGCGTAATTTCGAATTTAAATCGAAGGATATTATATTGCCCCTCTACAAGTCCCTAGTCAGGCCTCATTTAGAATATGCCGTTCAGTTTTGTGCCCGTACTTGCGTGAGGATATTGATAGGTTAGAAAGGGTTCAGCGTCGTGCCACGAAACTTATTCCGTCATTGCGCAATAAGCCTTATGAAGATAGGATTAAAGAGTTAGACCTGTATTCACTCGAAACTAGAAGATTAAGGGGGGAGCTTATTGAAGTTTTCAAAATCGTTAATAACATCGATAACGTAAATTTTGACAAATTGTTCACTTTCGATAATAGTAATACTCGCAATAACGGATTTAAGTTGCGTGGCAGACGTTTCATTACTAATATCGCTAAAAACTTCTTTACGTTTAAAGTAATTGATAAATGGAATAATCTTCCCGCGTCAGTCGTTCATTCTACCAGCGTTAATATGTTTAAGAACCGTCTTGACAGACATTTTAAAAGTATTAACGTTGTTTAAAATTTAAAAAAAAAGTTAACAGGAGCTCTGGTGGTGGTGCTCGAGGATGAGTCTGTTGACGAAGAATGCCAGCTTGTGACATGCCAGCGTGTGATGCCAGCAATAAAAATTAAAAAAAAAAAAAAAAAAAAGACTAACAAGAACGTAGATGTAGCTCGTAGCGTAAACTAACCCACTTTTTGTTTAACTGTACCTACTTTTTTTTTTCTTTTCTTTTCTCCTTTCTTGCATGTCTGTAACTCTCTACTTGCATGTTTGTAGTTTGCATGGTATGACAGTGAGTTAAGACTGTGTTTGCATGGTTTGTAAGCGTTCTTATTTTACTTCTTTTCATTTCTCTCTCACCCCTCTCCTATTTTCTCCGACTATTTTTCTGACTTGTCGGCAGTGGCCGGCGGATGATGATGGTGAGACCTTTTTCCTCTTTTTCTGAATGAATGTTAACCCACGAATGATAGGTGTTGCTCCTTACTTAACCCCTTATTCTCTTCTCTTCTCTTAACCCCCTACTCTTTCCTTTCTCTCGGGCTAGCCTTGGAGTGGATCTTAGGGTTTTTGTTAGCCTTAGCTTCTGTAGATCTTCTGTAGATCTGTAAACGTCAACCACGCTTTGGAAAAATTCTAAAAGATTAGTTAAGCAAGATTTGTTTCGCCTAAGACCGTGCTGCGTATTTCTAACTAATTTATGCAATTCTAAGTGTTCGACTATACGGTCCCTAATTATTGATTCCAGTAGCTTACCTACAACAGACGTTAAACTGATTGGCCTATAATTTCCCGCCGCACCTTTATCGCCTTTCTTAAAGATAGGTGTTACGTTTGCTAACTTGAAATTATCTGGTACGCACCCCTCAGAAATAGACGCATTAAAAATCTTTGTTAGCGGCACAACAATGCTATCTTTTAATTCTTTTAGTTGTATGGGATATATGGAATCCGGCCCCGGTGATTTACGCGTTTTCATTTTATCAATATAGCGCATTACCTCCCCTTCTATAGTAAAAACTGACGTAAAAAATTCGTTTAACAAGGTAGCCATTTCCTTGTTTTCAGAAACGATCTCTGTTTACATTTTTCAAAGGCCCCAAGACACTTTTTACTGGATTTCTATTATTGACGTATTGAAAGAATCGCTTGGGGTTTTCTTTACCGTCACGAGCTATGGAGATTTCAAATTCGCGCTTGGACTTTTTTATTACACTTTTCGCTTCACGCCTTAGAGATATGTAGTTGTTTCGTAACCACAAATTGTCTTTATCCCACTTATGTAGCCTATAAGCCCTATCTCTACTCTTTATAATGTCTCCTACTCTAGAAGTAAACCACAAGGGCTTGTTGTTTACTTTCGCACGCTTAATTTTGTACGGTACACATTCCTCATTTATAGTCCTAAATACTGTTTCGAACGATTCCCACATTAGTTTTGCGTTGGAGTTCCCCATACGTTTTCCCAATTGATGTGTGACAATTTATTTCGAAATTTACAAAAGTCTGCGTGCTGGAAGTTAGGAATTTTAGTCGAGTTAGTTGGTTTCGAGTGACTTACTGAGAGGACAAACTCTAGCATATTGTGATCGCTATTGCTTAACGGTTCTATTACTTGAAGATCAGTAATTAGCCTAATCATCCGTAGTTATTACAATCTAAAATACTGTCCAACCTCGTAGGTTCCCCAACCTTTTGAATAAGAAAGCTATCCTCGAGAAAATTAACTAAACGATTACCTTCCGCGTCTCCCTGCATTGTATCGTAATTCACGCTGGCGCAATTAAAGTCACCCATAACTAAAGCCTGCTCACTACCGATTATTCTCTTTAGTTCACGATATAACGCTTCGTCCGTATCAGCTGTTTGATTAGGGGGTCTATATATAACCACAACAAGAAGTTTGAAATCGTTGAATTTAAGTTCTGCTATAGTCGAATCTATCGGTTCCGAAATTGTGCTTTACTTCTATAACGTTCGCAATATTATCTTTCATATACAGCATAACACCGCCTCCTTGCCTACCTATTTTGTTTTTAACAAAAAGTCTATAACCTTTAATTTGATACTCCCCTACAAAGTCACGAGTTTCAGTGCTAAGCCACGATTCATTTATCGCAATTATATCATAGTCTTTACAAGCAATTAAAGAAAAAAATTCATTTCTTTTATTTCGTAGGCTACGAGCATTTAAGGATAAAACCTTCAAATTGTTTGTAATTGCGACACCTTCGTTCGATCTATGACGTGGTTACCTGAAGTAGTCTTAGATGCATTTATGAGAGGAGAGGGTTCTATGCATCACATGGATGGACTCTGGAATGGGTGCCAACCGACCAGTTCCTGGAGAGTACCTGGATGCGTCGTGGGAAGGGCCATAGTGGTGTCATTGGTAACACCCAAAATCCACAAGTGATGGCCACGTGGGTATACAGCCTCAATGCTCGTGTGAATCTGACTGCTGACCTCCTAGATATGAGTGAGCACCTAGAAACATTCCATCTGTACCACAAAGAGGAGGCAGGGGGTCGCATCAAACATGATGGAGAAAATCGCCAATCACTTCATGATTCCCTTTCTAAGTGCTTGGACCCAATGGATCCAGAGTCACATCCAGGAGGCAACTTATACAATATTCAGACAGGGCAGCGTGCATCTCCAGATGCCAATGCCGATAGAGCTGTTAGTATTGGAAAGACGCAACTGGCACAGTACGAGTCATCATGGCCACAAGGCTTTTATGGCACCATTTCCAAACATGTCATCACCTTTGCAAGTAAAACGAAACATATCAAGGTGGGTGCCCACTTGATTATGGACCAAGAAGCGATTTATGCACGCGTCATCGGTTTGCTGATGAGCGAACGCGAACGCGAACTTGACTTGACCCATGTATTCTCAACAGAGCTTGCGGCATACCCACCCGCACTGTTCCAACCAGATGGCTTAATGAGAACTGCAGCTAAGTCCGCATTGAAGCAGAACTTGGGAGTGGAAACATCCTCTCGAACATGGGGTCGACCAACAGTTGTTATCATGGATGTGTCAGCTGTTTTGTGGACAGTCGACTGGCCTGCTAGTGGCACAGTTGCTTTATCCAAACCTTCAAAGTATGGCTACCGAAACATCTTTCTCATGCATCTGTAGTACTAGCTTTTGATCGCTACTATGATTTCTCTCCGAAATCAAGCACTCGGGCAATGAGAAGCAAGAGCAGCAGAGTTCACAAGCTGGACCTCAACACCCCATTGCCTACAAGAGACGCTGTTCTCACGTGCACCGCGAACAAGGAGCAACTAAACAGGCTGCTCTGTGAGCAAATCCCTGCTGACAGTGAGTATCTCGCAACTGTAACCCAAGACCATGAGCTAGTGCTTGCAGGATGGCAGACCATACCGACTTCCATTGTGCGAGGCAGGAGTCGAGCAGCATTGGAACTCTCATCATCTCATGAAGAGGCTGACTTGTTAATAACACAACACGCTATCACACAAGCTGAGAAAGATTCTGATGCCCGCATCTCCATCATTTGTGATGACACAGACGTGTTTGCCATGTTGACTCACTTCTATGAATTTAAGAAACTAGGCTGTCCCATGATTATGGAGTCTCCAGTGCGTGGCAGAAAATCAGTGGACATCCGAGCAACTGTAACTGAGCACAATGACATCATCCCACAAATCCTCAAACTACGCGCTTTGAGTGGTTGTGACACAGTTGCAGCAATACATGGCATCGGCAAAGCCACTGCCATTGCCACAGCCAAGAAGGGTCGGAAGCTAGACAAGCTGGGGTCCCTTGATGCATGCTTTGACCATATCGAGAAAGAGGCAACAGCGTTCATTGTTGCATGCTATGGGGATAAGAAATCCTCATCTCTTACTGAGTGTCGTCAGCGAGTATGGGCTCAGAAGACAGGGAAGTCGGGAAATGCTGCACCCAAACTATGTTCTCTACCACCAACAACTGAAGCTTTCCATCAAAATGTGCTCAGAGCCCACTACACCGTGGCGAACTGGCTCGATGTACTAAAGTGTGACCCACCATCACTTGATCCTGTGCATTATGGGTGGGAGAGAGATGAAACAAACAGAGTTCTCATCCTAAAAACAGTTGGTGTAGGAGTGTGCTTAGCACCAGATGAAGTTCTGAAGCTAATTAGATGTGGGTGTGAATCAGAATCAGCATGCAGGGGTAGTCGCTGCGGCTGCATGGGACGCGGAATCCCTTGCACAATGTTATGTGCATGTGGCAGCGGTTTGGATTGCAACAATCCATTGATCCAAAACGCAAACGAAGAGCAGACTGATGATCCTGACGATCCTGACACAACCATGTCTTTTGATATTTGCCCCCAATAAATGGTTACCTAATGTGAATAACTGCATCAAAGTTGTCAATGCCAATCCCCCAGCTAGGTGTGAGCTTTGTTTTGCTTACGAGGTCATATCTTGTAGCTTTGCAACCTTCCATAGAATGCATGTGCCCTGCACTTCAGCATAAATTGTGGTTTATATCCGAATATCCATATCCATATAATGTCGGTTATGTCATTTAAGCATTATGATCTGGTTTTATCTGCAGAAAAGATGTTAAGTGCTCACCAGTTAGTTAGATTGTAGAAATTGTCACTGAAATAAAATAAATACAGTGATGTCAACTGTGGCATTATCATATTTCAAGGCCAAACTTTAACCTCAAATGACCTTGACTTGACCCATGGAGTTGCAAAATGATATCCTACTGTTATCATGTGCCTATAGAACTACTCAGTCTCGCCCAAAACCATAAAAACGACAGTAAGATCACCAAAATATCTCCACGACTGCCTGGGATATGGGACATTCCTTATTTCGGGGGGCATTTGACCTCCAATGACCTTGAGTATTGACGAATGTGGGTCAAAACGACTCCCAAAGTATCTGCAACCCCTCCAGATCGACTCATCATCCTAAAAACCCCTAGAAATGACACCAAGATCATCAAAATCCATCAAGTATCGACCAGGATATGGGATTTTTCAGTTTCGCCGGCCATCTTGGAAAATGGCGGCCATATTGAAAAAACCAAGTGGGGATCAGGTGTACACCCGATGGATTCTTGAATGGGGTGGTATAAGCTTTCAAAATGTCAAGATTTGCTTTATAACAAACAATGCTGGGTTCCCACCCCGTGCAACCGGACTATACCTATACTTCATTCAAAACAAATTACTGTACCTATGTAAACATATAATTTCCATATATATAAATATATAACCTTTTCGTTAACCTTTGGTTAGCTTCCGCCCGAAGTGTTCATTCTGACGAAGATCAAGCTTTTCACTCCACCTTAGACCTACAGTTTAACGTGGAATCCGAACCACGCCCCATCAGCAGTCCAGCATCTTAACCACTAGGCCACCCATTTATCTACCAACCACTTTCTTTATTGTGTGGAAGGATGAACAGCTGGGTTTTGCTGCGCGCCGGCTGCCGTCGGGTCTCGAACCCGGGGCCAATGGATTCGTAGTCAGCGACACTAACCACTACACCACCGAGGCGCATATATATATATATATATATATATATATACATACACATACACACACACACACACAGGGTGTTTTATATGTCTGGAGACATTGGAAATGTGTAGAAAGAGTGATACAGCTTTATGACTAGTGTTGCAAAAAAAACTTCTTTTTTTAAATCGTGTTTTTTGTTTTTTATGTTTTTTTTTTGTTTTTTTATAAAATTGGTATATAGATATTATCCCTTCTTTATTTTGAAACAAAAGTACACGTATGTTGTTCTCATTGTAACATTGATTTGAAGGAGTAACGAAAACAAAAAAGGTTTAAATCCATTTTTCATTATTTTTCCTTTTAATAAAGGTTGACACTGCCCCTAAAAAGACTCCAGACACAAGCTCAATTATAAAATCCATTGTAAATTTATATTAATTAACAAAAAAAAATACACTTTCAACATTTTTTTCATCATCATTCATCATTTGAGGAGTCATAGAGTCATTCATCATACATTGAGTTTTCAGACTCTGAATAGAACATTTCATTCCCTTCATGATCATACTCTCTGCTTGATGATGGCCGTTCTTGTGCTTGGAGATTTGTCTGGGACATGTTTTGCTTCTGCTAAGCACCTGCTTCAGATTCATGGTCTTGTGGTTCATTGTGATCACCCAAAGCATGGTTATGAGCGATGAAAACTAGCTTAGATGCTCTATCAGTTGTCAGTCGGTTCCGTTTGACTGAGTGAATCCATGAGTGGCGACTGAAAGAGCGTTCCACAGCTGCACTAGTTGGGGGCAGGTTGAGAATATTTGCTGCAACCTTGGAGAGCTGGGTCGAACCACAAATTCCATTCCACCAGCTTGTTGGATTCGCCTGTGCAGCTGCCTTCCAGACAAAAGGCTTTGCAAAGATATTCTCTTTTGATCGGTAGTCAGCTAACTCTCCCAATGTCTTGCTATCATCCACAGATGGAACAGCTACAGATATCTCTTGTATGACTTCCATGGCATCCACCTGAAATACAATTTATAACACATTAAATATAAAATAATATCAAATAATAGATAATGAATGTCTGCAAAATAAGAACATAAATCAATATTCGGTGCTAGTTGTAAAATCAACAACTTACTATTTCTTCTCCAGAGATGTGGCATCCTTTGTAGCGAGGATCAAGAAGATTTGCTGCCAGGTGGATACTTCTAAGAAGAAACTTTCTCCGTTTAGGAATAATTCCCTTAAAACAATCTTCGCTCTTCAGAATTGGGCTCGAGGAGAGATTCTTCTCGAAGGATTGTTGAAGGTCATTAAATATCTTTGGTACAATAGAGAGGTATTTGTTGTCCCCTTCTACTGCAGTGATAGCATCAGAAACTGGCTTCAACAACTTCAAAGATCCATCCAGTTTATCCCAGAAGACTTCAGTATATATACACTAGTATATATACACTAGTATATAAATACACAACAGAATTAGCTAATATAAAAAAAACAAAAAAAAACGTTTTTTTTTGTTGGTGTTTTTTTAAAAAAAACCTCCTTGTTTTTTTTGGGTTGCAACACTATTTATGACAATGTTTTATTTTCAACCTACTATTACAGGTGTTCAAATTGTTCACCCTCAACTTAGAAACACTTTTTATCACTTTTCATTACACTTCATTACAGTTGAGGATTTAAAAGCTAAGATAAGGCTGGAATTGCAGCGAATTTCTGCCGAAACAATCAAAAGTGTTCAGAGAGCTTGCTAGTTACGAGCAATGAAATGTCTTGAAGTTAAGAGTGAACAATTTGAACACCTATAATAGTACATTGAAAATAAAACGGTCATAAAAATGTATTACTCCTGCCACACATTTCCAATGTCTCCAGACATAATATACACACAGGGTGTTCCAGAAGTCTGGACTCATAGGGAAAATAGACATTATATTTTTAAAGTGAAACAAATACATTTCTAATGTCAGTTTTACGTATTTCAGGAAAGAAAATACCCTCATGGCTCAATATACCAGTCAAGAGAAGGTGGAACTGGTATTGCTACATGTTTCCGGAAAAAGCCAGAGGGAGACACGTTCGTGAAATACCCGACATGCCTCCCTCTTGCTTTTTCCGGAAACATGTAGCAATACCAGTTCCACCTTCTCTTGATTGGTATACTGAGCCATCAGGGTATTTTCTTTCCTGAAATATGTAAAACTGACATTAGAAATGTGTTTACTTCACTTAAAAAATATAATCTCTCCTTTCCCTACGAGTCCAGACTTCTGGGGCACCCTGTATATTATTTGAATAAAAAATTCCATTCTTAACAACGTTGTAATATTGAAATTAAAAGAAAAAATTTCTGCTCCACTCTTATTAATTAATTGACTTCTTTTCATTAGGTACACTTGCAATTAATTATGGGTTGTAGCTACTGCCTACAAATGAACAAGAAAAAAATAAAATAAAACCTCAGCCCTATACCCGCCTAGTGACAGTGACTTGATACGAGATTATAACATTAATGGATTCAACGCCTTGTATTAGGTTCGGTTAGGTTACTTACCTCTCTTAAGGGCTCGATCGGGTTTTCACTTTGATGGTGATCGGACGTGTTAGCTGTGATCCAGTGAATTGACTTTTGCTCTCTAGTATTGATATTATTATGTTTGTTTTATTTATTTATTGCTGTTTAGCTTTCGGTTATTACTTTAGCTTTTGCCCATTTGCACTATTTGTGGTGTGTTGGGCCTCTTCACTGTCAGGCTTTGCCTGCTTTTCTATTGTGAGGAGGGTGGTTGGGCTTAGGCTTTTGGCCTAGGCCTGACTTTTCTCTGCGCGGGTTAGGCATGGGTGATAAGTTGAAAAACTGTACTTCTGCCAGCAAAAAGCGTAAAAATCAGCATGACCAAAACAACTCGACTGCACTTGATGAGGACCTAATGGATTTGAGTGAAGTTATCAGTCAGACAGAGAAAACTGTTCGAGATTTTCCTACGGGGCTCGTGTCTCCTGGTCAGGGAGATGCATCCTCAGGTTCTACGAGTGACTCCTCATTGCCTACTACTAAGATTTCTCAACCTACTTTGACTCCTGATCATGTCTCTTACTTGTATGTGGCGAGTAAAGGCTCTACAACCCTCACCCATCTAAACCCTTTTGGAATTAAAAAATCGATTGAATGTATTTGTGGTGGACCTGTAAGGTGTGTCATCTACTGCCGTTCTGGTAGCTTGCTAGTCCATACTTTCAATGCAGCTCAAACTAGGGCTCTTTTGAACACGACTACTTTTCTTAATAAGGTGCCAGTAGAAGTCTCAATTGCGAAAAATCTGAATACTACTCAGGCTATCATTTATGCTCCAGAATTGTTTCACACGAGCACAGATGATCTATTACTAGAAATGAAATTGAAGAATGTAATTGGCATTCGACGACTAAACAAGGGTAGTGATAAAACTCCTACTAGCCTTTTAGTCCCTACTTTTTGGGGTGCCACTCGTCCTGAGTATATTCACTGTTGCTATCTCCGGTACCATGTTGACCCTTATTATCCTAACCCCTTGCAGTGTTTCCATTGCCTCCGTTTTGGATATGGTGTGCGTAATTGCACAAATAAAATTTCTTGTGCTAAGTGTGCTGAGTCTCATGACACTCGATCTTCTCAGAAAGACTTGGCTTCATATACCTGTGTTAATTGTAAGGGATCACATTTAGGTTCTTCTAGAGTTTGTAGCCATTGGATACGTGAGAAAGAGATTGTCAAGGTAAAGGTGGATAATCATGGTACATTTACTGAAGCCCGTAAGTTATATGCTGCTAAGATGGGTCCATGGTCATCTCAGTCTGTCTCTTATGTTGAGGTAGGTCGAGGGTCTCCTTCACCTTCGAGTAAGATACAGACTTCTGGATTGCCAGCAGCAGCTTCTGGTTCTATGTCTCATTCCCAGCCCATAGAAACCAAGTCTTGTGGTACACAATGTTCATTCCTTGATTTTGACCAACCCTCCTCAGACTCTGCTATGTCACCAGATGTAGAGCCACTTCATAGTACAGGTAGTGCTGGATTAAAAGAAAAACTTTATTCTAGTAGTGATCGTCCTAGGTCAGTGATGGCGAACCTTTATATCCAAGTGTGTCACTTGCATACATGCATTTTAAATTTAACTACAAAATCATAGATAGCTGACTTATTAATCGAAAGTACTAGGGCGTAGACGATTTATTGCAGTTTTTCATCAGAATACCAAACATTTTCAACATCCATCGCGTGTCACCTGAAACCCTGCGGCGTGTCACTGCTGACACGCGTGTCATAGGTTCGCCATCACTGTCCTAAGTCAAAAGGCAGACTTACTGGGACAGCTCATCCTGTGGTCCCTCCTGCAGATGATACCTTACTTTGGAGGTGCTTATTGGAGTTTGTCACTCATGGCTAAAAATACAGCTCCACAAACTATGGCTCAAAAAATGTCGCAATTCTTTGCAAAAATGGTTTTCAAAAGACTGCAGTTGATCCAGGAATGGCTTCCGGATATTATTTAATAGCACAGACTAATGTTCATAGACACTGTTTGCTTTTGCTTCCCCTTATCCTTTTACATCATAGCTTTATCCATCCTCCAGTGGAATGTAAGGAGTTATAGGAGACGATTGCCTTTCATACAGCAGTTACTGTCACGATATTCCCCCCTCATCCTTGCTTTTCAAGAAACTTGGCTGGATTTACCCCATTCTGCAGGTGTCAAATGTTACAGTTTGCTCCGGAAAGACAGGGGTTCCCATGGGGGTGGTGTCTTACTTGGGATTCACAGGTCCCTTCCTTTTACTCCAGTTCCTCTTGATATTGAAGCAGTTGCAGCAACAATCCACACTTCCTTTTTTGCTGTTACGGTTTGTACTGTATATTTTCCTCCAGGTCCTCCCTTCTCTACAGTTGTATTACACAGACTGCTTCGTCTACTTCCTGCCCCTTTCCTTCTAATAGGAGACTTCAGTGGTCACCACCCCCTATGGGGTTCCCCTTCCAGTGACCAGCGGGGCTCCACCATTGCAGACTTCATAGATGCCAATAATCGCTTTCTATTTAATGATGGTTCCCCTACATTCCTCCATAGTTTCAGTGGGTCCTTCTCGCATTTGGATCTATCACTTTCTACTATGGACTTGTCTCATGTTGGGAAGTTTTGAGTGATCCTTATGATTCTGATCACTTTCCCATTCTTCTCACATCTCAGGTACTGTCTGTGGGCTCAAAACGCTCCCTATGGAAACTAACGGAGAAAGGTCTGCATAACTTTCATGCTGCTTTGATTTTGCCACATCCTGGAGATGATACCACTGTGGATGAAGACTGCCATACATTAACTCGCACAATTCACCGTGCAGCTCAAGAACATTTCATTCTCACTTCCAGCACGTTTAATACTAAATATCATGCAGTGTGGTGGAATGATTTGTGCCAGCGGGCTGTTAAAGTAAGAAAGATGGCTTATAGGTTATTTAAACAAAATCCTGTTTTACAGACATATATCTAACTGGCTCGGCGTACAGTTAGATTATCCAAACGTTCTTCTTGGCATGCCTTTGTCAGTTCTACCTCTCATCAGACAACTGAGAGTGTGGTCTGGAATAAAATTAAAAGACTGGAGAGAAAACCTCCTGCACATCCTATTGTTTTGCGGGATGGCAGTAATGTCATTTTCCAGCCCCAGCTAGTTGGTAACTCCTTGGCTGCATACTTTGCATCTATCAGTAGTAAATCTCATTATACAGCACAGTTCCTTTCTAGAGCAGCAAAAGCTGAACTCATCTCTATTGATTTTTCTACAAAGGTAGCACTCCATTATAATAGTCCTTTTACTTTGCTGGAATTGGATATGGTCCTCTCTAAGCTGAAAAATACCTCCCCTGGGGAGGATATGATAGTGTACCTCTTCCTCACCAATCTTTCATTTTCTAACAAGAAAGTTTTATTGGCCTTTTATAACAAGGTTTGGATGACATGCTCTTTTCCACATGTTTGGACTTCTGCTTTGCTGGTGCCCATCCATAAGTCTGGCAAAGCTCGTACTGCTGCGAGCTCATATCGCCCCGTAGCTTTGACGACTAGCTGTCTGGGTAAAGTACTTGAAAGGATGGTGTTACATCGTCTTTATTCTATTTTTCAAACTGGACAGCTTTCAAAGTGGTTTTCGCCCTCACTTTTCTACGATGGACAACCTAGTGAGACTTGAGGGATCAATCAGAGAGTCTTTTCTTAGAAATGAGTATATTTTAGCAGTATTTCTTGACACTGAGAAGGCCTATGATACTGTCTGGCACTATGGTTTACTCTTTAAGTTGTATCATTTAGGGTTGCGGGGCAATCTACCCATGTTTATCCAAAACTTTTTGCAGCATAGACGCATACGAGTATCAATTGGATCCTCTCTTTCAGATGTTTATCATTTGGATGCTGGAGTTCCACAAGGTAGTATCATCGGTCCCCTTTTATTTAATGTCATGATTAATGACTTATTTCAGGGTATGGACCCTGCTCTTTACTATTCTCTGTATACAGATGATGGGGCATTATGGGTATCCCATGTTGACATTCATGTTGCCAAGGCCATTATGCAAAATGCTCTACACAGGATTACTAATTGGCCACAGAAAAATGGCTTGCACTTTTCTCCTGCCAAGTCTTCATGTGTCATTTTTAGTAAGCGGCCAGTTCAACTCATTCAACCTCTTGTCTTGCTGACAAGCCAGATTCCTTTTGCCTCCTCTCATAAATTTCTAGGTATTACATTTGACAGAACTTTGACTTGGAATCCCCATATTGCTTCCCTTGTGGAGCGTTGTGAGGGTGCCTTTAATATCATGCGGTATTTGTCTAATAGAACATGGGGACTCTAAAAGGAAAACTCTATTGCAGCTTTACAAATCTCTCATCCGGTCCAAATTAGATTATGCTTTATTCCTCTATGATACAGCATCCCCATCACTACTTGTAAAATTAGACAGAATTCAGTATAGGGCTATTCGTCTGGCTATTGGAGCCCTCAAATGCACCAGAGTTGACACCTTAAATGAAGAGGCCTTTCTCGTTCCTCTAAGCCTCCGTCGTCAGCAGCTGGGTATCAACTATGGTGCCAAAGTGTTGTCATATGACCAGCATCCCATCCGGCCTTTCTTTGTAGATTTCCATATTTACCAGTTTTACAGGTTGCGACCCCACCCACTTCCCTTCTTTGGCCGGTTTCAAGATGGATTGACTAAAATGAGCCTTTCTTTAGAGGATATTGCTACAAGTTCCCTATCACTAATTCCAAATTGGGCTCCAGTAGATGTCATTTATGACCTTAGATTGTCTTCTGCTTTGAAATCTATAACCTGTGCTAATAACTTTCAGTGTGAGTTTCTTTCATTGAAAGCATCATATCTAGATTTATGTTACAAGGTTCTTTTTACTGATGGTTCAAAGTCCCCAACTGGAGTAGGTTGTGCCTTTAGTTTTGAAGGTACCTTGATGGGTTATAAGTTGCCACCTCATTGCTCAGTATTTACAGCTGAACTGTATGCCCTTTACAAGGCAATTTATTTTGTTTCTGTAAATTCTACACATCATAAGTTTCTCATCTGTTGTGATTCTCTCTCAGTTCTACATGCTTTGAAGTCAGGAAATACTTCTCATTTTCTGGTCAATAAAATTATTGTCCTGTTAAGATCTATTCCACATTACAGTTTTGTTCTTTTATGGGTCCCTGGACATGTTGGAATCCTGGGCAATGAGGTGGTGGACTTGGCAGCCAAGTCTGCTGTGCACTCAGGAGAGGCAGTTGGTCTTCGACTCTCCCTGCCTGAGATTCGGAATTTGACACTCTCCTGTGTGCGTAGCAGGTGGCAGTGTCAATGGAATCATAGCAATAGTTTTCTCAGCGATGTTAAACTCCTTCAGGATTGGGAACATACATACATAGCAGGCACGTGCCGTGAGTAAATACTCAGGGTAGGCAGACTCAATGCGCGAGCGAAGCGAGCGGCTCCAAGCTAGGGGGTCTGGGGTGGGCGCGAGCTCCCCAGCGGGTTCCGGGGCGGAGCCCCAGCCACCAACGAATTTTAAGCATAATTAACCCCTTCCGCACCATTTGTGCTAATTTTTGGTCAACAACAAATATTTACTTACCGCTTTATTTGTAGATGAATTCCATTCTTCTCTCTTTGTTAGTAACAAAAATATCTGTAATTTTTTCAAAGAAATTGTAAGTGGGATTTTGCTCCATTTTAGTAAATCTTTCCTTTTCAATTGAAATTAGGGCAAGTGATGAAAGCCTTTCCTGTTTCATTCTATTCCTGGTGTAGCTTTTAATTCTTTTCAAAGCTGAAAATGACCTCTCAACAGAAACTGTTGTAGCTGGAATTGTTAAAATCAATTGCAACAGCTTCACCGCTTCAGGAAACGTTAGTTCAAGTCCATTTTGAAATATGAAAGCAAGCAAATCTTTAATTGATTTATCCCGAACACTTGTGCACTATAAATTCCAGCTAGATCAGTTTTCAATCTTATGACATCGAAGAAGTTACCATAATTCTTCTCTAAACTTTCTAGTGCATCCTTATCAATTTCTGTAGCTAGTTTTAGAAACTTTTTACTATCAACTAATGAAATAAATTGTAAATTTTTGAAGTCACTGTATCTTGCTTCCATATGCTGCAGTATATCATTCAATATTAGACAGAATATTCTTTCTCTTTCTTTTTTAATTGGACCTTTTGTACGACATTTTGATTCAGTCAAGTTATTTTCTTTGAAACATTCTTCAAACTTCTCATAGATATCATCAAAATTTTTACGCAGACCCTCGAGGGAATTCATTGTTTCATTGATTCTTTCAATGCAATATGGAATATCTATAATTTTAGTTTGTAAGATATTGAAGAGTGTGTCAGTTCTAATGAAAATCTTATCATATACCATGAGAAGAAAGTATGTTGAATCTTTCGTTAGCCAATTATAAAATCCATTACTCCTCACTAAAGTATCTGAGTCCCACAATAAAGGATTGCTGTCAATGTTGTTGAAAAGTTTACAAAGGTCACTATGATAGTGTAAAATAGTTTGCACTAGCTTTGAGTTAGAACTCCATCTCGTTGGTGCAGCCTTTGGAATGCGTTTATGTACTATTTCATCAAGAAATTGCGTTCGTTTTGTAGAGTGATTGAAAAATGCAGCAAGACCATCAATGGTCTTGAAAAAGATTGTACATTCAGGTATAAATTTCGCTGACTGAGATAGAACAAGATTCAACTTGTGAGCGTAGCAATGGGTAAATAACGCTGATGATGCCTTTTCTCTTACTTAGCTTGAACGCCATTTAATGCGATGCCATTACCGATGCTCCATCATATGTCTGTGCTACAAGCTTCTCAGCACAGTTGTATTTATCTAAATTTTTAAATATGCATTCTGTTACACCAGTAGCTCTTCTGTCTTTAAGTTCGTCAAATCCTATGAAAGCCTCTTTAATTTCAGAATCCAATACATATCTTAAAACTGTGGAACATTGAGCTGTATTTGAAATATCAGTCGATTCATCCACTTCTATAGCAATGAATGGGGATCTTGCGATATCTTCTTTAATATTATTTTCTACAGCTATGCCTACTGCTTCAATCAAGTCATTTTGTATCTTGTTAGAAACGCCAGAAAACACGGATGAAGTCTGTAAATGTTGTGCTAATTTTTGGTCAAATTTTGCAGTGTAGTTCAGTAACTCAATATAGTTTCCACGATTTAAAGAGGATTTATCTTCATTATCACCGCGGAAAGCAAGTTCTTGTTTAATCAAAAAGCAAGTAGCAGAAATTAATGTTTTCAGTATGTCTCTGTTTTCCTTTACCTTTTTATTGTGAATTTCAATGCTAAGTTTTTTTTGCTTATCTATGCTCAAGTCGATTCGTGTAGATCCAAATGTTTTCAACGATATTTGACTTTCGTAATGCGCAGCAGACCTCTCGTGCTTACTTAAAGCATTAGTCAAATTATTTAAATCACAATATCCTGTTCTTATCCACACACTTTCACTAGATACGGAAAATAACAAGCATGGAAAACAAAAGAGTCTACCTGTTGTAACACAACCACACAACCACTCTTTCTTGCTATACCTCGTCGTTTGAAACATTCTAATTATTTTTGTTCCTTTACGCTGTAGCAACTGTTTCAGTTCCGGTGTCGGCCTACCATTTTTAATCACATTCAACCTTTCTTCATAAGACAGTTTAGAAAAATTCTTAAGATACTCACTGTCCATATTTGAAAAGGGTTAAATTTTGAAATAAAATGTCTAAAATTTAGTTCAATCACCAGAGGCAAACGACAACACAGACGCGCGCACAGCCACACACCCGACCATGTGCCCGAACGGCAAAACACTGAGTGAAAAGCAGAACAAAATCTGCTTATATAGCGCAGTATTTGTCACAGCTTGGAGCTCCACTCACGGCACGTGGGAAAATTTAATTGTCAAGCGTTAATATATATAGAGGTTGAAAGGCACGGGGAAATTGTGCTTCTAACACAATATTATCCATTTACAAATTTATACATTGAATTTCATACATTAAATTAACATTTATATAATGAAGTGAAAATCATTTACTTTTTATATTTAATATTTTTAGTTTTATTCAGGGTAAGCACTGCCTACCTTGCCTACCCAGAGGGCACGTCCCTGATACATAGGTAGCCGAAGGGACCAGGACTGTCCTAGCCCGGCTCAGACTAGGGGTGTCTCCTGACGCATGGGCATTATTTTAGTGCCTCTCCCATTCCTTCCTGTCTCCAGTGTAATGTGACTCTCACATTGAAACATATTTTTATTGATTGCCCAGTTTTTCTTCACTTCGATCTGATATTCATTCATTTTGCGCTGCAGAACAGCTTGATTTCACCCTCTCTACTGTCTTATCTTGCCTTGTGCCTTCTAAGCTCATTTTAGATTTCTTAAAGTCAGTCAATTTATATTCCTCCATCTAATCTAACAATCAGCCTCTTATGCTCAGCTAGTTTTTCATAAAGTACCAGTACTATCGTTTACTATGACTTCATGCTTCACTAGTTAGTAATACTAACAGGCCTCATCATCACACTTTTGTGATCTGGAGCCGGCCCCAGATCTGAAAATGGTTTAACTTTTTCCTTCCCTTTGTATATAGAATTTCTTTCTTTGCAGGTGTAAATGACCTGAAGTGGTTGAACGCACCATAAACAAACCTATAATAATAATAACATTAATGAATGTCAAATTGACAAGTTTGACATTCAATTGGGGTCAAATGACCGCAGGAATGCTACCTCCTGTAGTATAATAAGCAATGCTTATAATCCCCAGGGATGAATTCCAGCTATTTTCCAGGTTGTTTGCCACCATGCACAATTGCATATATACCCACTTCGTCGATGGGATGTTACATCGACACTCGGCTGACCCTACCTAACCTAGCGCAACCTAACCTAACATTTGTCGATATAATTAATACCTTGTGAACAAAATGTCGTTAGCGCAGTCTATTGAGTAGTTAAAGCGAAAATCCATCTAGCGGAGCTCACACTGACGTAATCGATTACTAAGGCAAGAATATTTGTCGAGATGGTCATAATATTTTGCGCTTTGAATAATCAATAAATATTTCTAAACTATTTAATTTGTTTGATTTTTTGTATTTTCGCTTTAATTATAACCGACTGGGACTTATGGCCCACTCTATACTTACACGAAACCTTAATTAACTAAAATATATATATTTCTAAAAAAAAAAAGGGAGAAAACGCAGGAAACCTAACCAAGGCTTATAAAATTTTATGAACTGGTAAAACAGAAATCACCTTCAAGTGACTTCAGCAGTTTGATTTAGGGCCCAGATCCGTGCGTCTATTCTCCTTTTTTACACTTGACTCTTACCAACACATTATAATTTAGACTAAAATGGGGTCATTATCAATTTTATATGAAAATTCTTGAACTAATTTTTATAAGTAGATATCAGGCACGAAACAACACCCACCAAATTACACACCAACGAGCCAAGAAACTGAAAAACCAGTTACAAAGCAATACTTTCAAAATATGGTGAATCTAACATATACAGAAAAGATTCTAATATATTTTTTTTATGTCATGTACAGATTTCCTTATTCTTTTTCTCAATTAAAGATGGATTGCGAACTTCTTCGTAGAGACACCATTTTTTAAAATTATTTATTATTGCGTAAATCGGAATACTCCAAATGTACAGAAAAGTATAAAAATATTTCTGTTTACAAACTTTTGAAAATGTAGGAAAAATACTCTCAGAATACGAGGTCTAAAACCCTTTAACGTACTGCCCCAAAAAACTGGGGGACCTGCAGCACATCAGTGGCGGATTATCACTGAGGCTACTGAGGCTGAAGCCTCAGGCTCCCATGCTTAAGGGGCCCTCCAATCAACTGAATTTCGATGATATAATTCGAGATTTCGTAAACTTCTTTGATTAAATATGACAGTACACAAACTGACAAATTCCCTGTTTTATTTTATGTTTTATAGGCCCTAAAGTAAAGTTTGTTTAATACTGTTTTGTTTTAGCAAACGGCAAAATACACTGTGTTAAGGTTCTTTTAAGTTTGTTTATCAATTAGCCTCAGCACCGTACATATAATTCGTGTAAATGTACTATGTACTGTACATGTATTGTTAATAAAAAGCTATAGAAAAGGGCCCCATATTCTTCATTGCCCCGGGGCCCCGAGGTGTCTTAATCCGCATCTGAGCACACCAACCTGAATAATTTAAAAAAACAAATAGACAGGTCCTTGTGTAAAGTCCCTGACCAGCCATGCGTAGCTGACTATGAAGGCAAGATGAGAATGAAAACCAACTCTCTCCTCTACCAAATCTATCAAATGAGGTGGGATGCTGCAAATGGGTCGACCGCAGGTCGATTCTGAATCGTCGTTTGAAGTCGCCTAAAAATTCGAAAGAAATACTTCTTTGAAAGTTTATATCATTACCTATGTACAGGGTGGCCCATAAGTCCCAATCAGTTATATTAAAGCGAAAATACAAAAATCAAACAAAATACAAAGTTTATAATAAGCTTAGAAATAATTATTGATTGTTCAAAGTGCAAAATATAAGCATCTCGGCAAAAATTCTTTCCTTAGTTCAATTTTTGCTTTAATTATAACACTGGGGAACAAAAAAAAACATTTTTTTCTTGGTGCCTGAGATTTTAGACCTTATTCTGAATATTTTCATGCCACTGATTCAGAAAATATCATCCATTTTGTTCTAGCAGCTCTAGTTTTTGAGATATTGCATACGTCATTACCTACTTTATTACCCTTCTGGAATGGTATTATGAGTTGCTCGTAAATCTAAATGCATCTGTATAATTAAATTGTAGCTATGATTTTGCTGATGTTGCTGTTTTGCATGTGTATTGTACATGTACTAACGTGAATTCTTTCCTGTTACAGGTGTTGACATGGCTTCATCACGAAGAAAGTGTTTAAATCATCCAAATGTGTTTTGTTTTATCTGCGGAGAGTACACGTTCATTGAACAGAGAAAAACTATTACTGATTTTGTGAAAAAAGCTTATTTTGCCTATTTCAAAGTACAACTAGGGGACCAAGATAAGCCATGGGCTCCTCATGTTGTGTGTAAAACGTGTACGGAGCATCTGCGGCAATGGACCAACGGAAAGAGGAGGTGCCTGAAATTTGGTATACTAATGGTATGGAGAGAACAGAGAAACCACAGTGATGACTGTTACTTTTGTTTGGTGAATATAAAGGGCATCAATGGATGTAACCGGAGTAAATGGACGTATCCTGACATAGACTCAGCTAGACGGCCTGTTTCACATTCAGATGAGATACCTGTCCCATCATTCAGCCATCTTCCAGAGCTCCCTCAAGATGATGATGAATCTGCTACTGACAAAGAAAGCATATGTGGGCAAAATGACTGATTTCGAAGGACCGTCATCAGTTGCAGGAGGTTTTAGTCAACACGAATTAAACAACCTCATAAGGGACTTAAGTCTTTCGAAGAAATCGTCTGAATTGTTAGCTTCCAGGCTGGGAGAAAAAAATTTACTGCTGCCGGGAACCAAAATCACGTTATATCGCGACAGAGAAAAGGATTTACTGCCCTTCTTCTCAAAAGAGAACGATTTAGTTTTCTGCAACAATGTGCGCGGATTGCTGATGAAAATGGGCATATCGGAATACACACCAAGTGAATGGCGGTTATTCATAGATAGCTCCAAACGGAGCCTAAAATGTGTTCTTCTACACAACGGCAACAGATACAGATCAATCCCAATTGGTCACTCAGTCGGTATGAGAGAAGAGCACGGGACAGTCGCCCTAGTCCTAGAAAAGATATCATACCGAGACCACCAATGGGTGATCTGTGTGGATCTGAAGATGGTGAATTTTCTCCTGGGCCAGCAGAGCGGGTACACCAAGTACCCGTGCTTTATATGTCTCTGGGACAGTAGAGCTAAAGATGAACACTGGGTGAGAAGACAGTGGCCTCTGAGAGAAAACATGGTGGTTGGAGAAAAAAATATCATCAAAGAAGCTTTGGTTGACAGAGAAAGGATCATATTGCCACCACTGCACATCAAACTAGGTTTGATGAAACAATTTATAAAGGATTTGAACAGAGATGGGACGTGTTTTGGCTACATATGTAGAAAATTTCCTGCGCTGAGCATGGAAAAGCTGAAGGCAGGTATTTTCGATGGACCGCAAATCCGGGAACTCATGAAAGACCCGCGTTTCCAAGATTCAATGGACAACATTGAGGCACGTGCGTGGTCATCGTTTAGTATGGTTGTGAAGAATTTCCTTGGGACTATAAGGCCGATAACTACGGTGAACTAGTGGAGAATATGCTCTCTTCTTTTTGTAAACTTGGCTGTAAAATGAGCATCAAACTGCATTACCTCCACAGTCATTTGGATCGTTTCCCAGATAACCTCGGAACAGGGTGAACGATTTCACCAAGAACTAAGGACCATGAAAGAACGGTACCGCGGACGATGGGATACTCACATGATGGCAGATTACTGCTGGAGCATCCAACGCGAATGTCCTGGCACATCTCATCGCAAGAAATCTCAGAAACGCGGTTTATGTGAGATGTCTCAATGAAAGAACTTTTTTTGCCATTCGTGTCTCAAGCTTGTTTGAATTTAAGAAATATTTTTCGTACCTTATGCTTGTTTGATGTTAATACACTATTTTTGCTGACATTCATCATACTTTTGTACTCAATTGACAACAGTGATTGCCAATCAGCAATTATATAATAATATATACATTATATAGAAATATATATAGATATATATCATATCTTGATAAGCAGAGCTGATGGAGAAAAACTAATGTCATTTTTAGAATCAGCGACCTCAATATACCCAGAAACAAGTCTAACATCTAAGTCACCAAAAGTTGTGTTCCCCAGTGATATAATCGATTGGGACTTATGGGCCACCCTGTAGAGTAGGGTAACCCCTGCTACATAAAACATATACAGGTATACCCCGCAAGATTTATGTTCCTCAGACTCATTACGAATAGCGAAATTGCGAATAACGAATCATTTTTTTCCATATAAATACATGTTTTATGGAGGAATGCGTTCCGGTGGCCATTTTTCAGAAGGCAAGATATTTGGATACGTTCCCATACGATACATAAAAGCAAGTATAAAACGCAAATACAGTGTATTTAGCAGAGTAAGTTATGAATAACATCAATAAAAGAATAAAAACATACCTGTACTGTACTTTTATTTCCTCAAACCACCCCCGACTCGCACTGAAAGTTTCACCACCACCGCTCTCACCTTCACTAACGACTTCCTTCTTCACATCTCGCCACAAAGACCGTGCCTTTTCTTGAATAATGGCCCGCGATACGGCCATGCTGCGCTGCGTTTGATAGCAGGCGGAGTTGTGAATTATTTTTTCCCTTATCTGGTATTGCGAATAAGGGCTGGGTTTACGAATAGCGGAATTTGGTGTAAAAAAATATTAATATAAGCGAAGCTATGAATAACGGGGTATACCTTTACTGATATTCAATATGAACTTCTGCTTTCTTATCAATAACAATAATAATATATATATATATTATTCGTATCAGTAATAATATACATACATATATAATTATTACTGATACGAATAATATATATATTTCATGTATACGATATTTTATTTGATTTTATGATGGCATAACGGCGAGTATCGACCCCCAATTTCGAACGTAATTTAATTTTGAAGCATTAAACGATTTCGATGGAATACCATCTGTTGAATGGAGTCTCGCAAACTCTCATCCTGCGCGAAAAATTATGCAACAGCTTTTAATTAAATGATTAAAGAGCTACCGAATTCAATATTAAGAGGACAGACAGACAGACAGACAGACAGAGACAAACAGACAGACAAGTATAAACATACGTTCTTGTCTTAATTGCATCGACAAAAACTATAACCTTATATCTGGTGTAGTTTATGCCTCTCATTTACTGTAGTATAAGTACTGTAATAATACTGTAATCAGTAAGGAGGGCCAGAAACTGGCACAGCGCTCAGGCCAACTAATGCGACCCATTAAACTGCTAAGTTATTATTAATCAGTATCGTCGGGAATCGAACCCCCGACCTAAGTATCTTCACTTCGCTCGAAACGGTGTTACCCACCGAGTGACGGGCGCTCGTTAGTATACCGTAACGGTGAATAAAGAATAATAATCCATTTAATAGCTGCAATTTTAAACTGTCAAAAACCACCCACTGAAACAATACTAAATTAAGCATTATATAATCGTTCTACGTTCACGCACCTGTGTGTGTGTGTGTGTGTGTGTGTGTGTCAGTTATCCGTGCCTCAGGGGCGATCTAGGATCACAGATAACCCGATATACGGTTAACTCAGCATAGCCTGCCGGTGGGTGGGTAGTGCAGCCGTTGCTGCCCGCCACCACTGACTGGCCTCCCATGTCGCGCGCCACCATACAGTATTATTCCATAACAATCTAATATACATACAAGTAGTTTGTCCGCACCACAAGATGTGAAGATCATTCGCTCTCGAAAACTAACCCCTCCCTCTGCTAACACTGGGAGTTGCGAATGTAAACACCACTGCAAGTGACAGTTAAGTGAATCATGCGAGTAACACACACACACACACACATTTTATATATATATATACAGTATATATATATATATATGAGCACTCATCGAGATGGCAGCTCGACAAAACCCAGTAGAGTGGAATTGATGAAACGCCACTGGAATATGCATCAATTTATTTTTCACAGACAATATTTATTCGTTGTTACTGTTTCAATCTTCGCGTAATTAAAAATTTAATTTTCATTCAATATAAATGGCCCGTCTGGCCTAAACTCCATTTTAATTACTGAAAATATTTTAGTAATTTTTAAATTTATTTTTCTGGGGGTATACTGGAGGCTTTTGAGAATTGCAACCGCGCTTTTAATCGTTCGTGTCCTAAAGGAGACTGTTTGGGGACTCCCGTGGATGGGGCTTTCAGCCTCCGCCTCCCTGTGTGCAATGGAGTTGGAGTTTGGGCTGGAGTCCCATTTCCATTTCCGGAAAAAGCCTTCGGACTTGGGCAGTGCGCACTCAGATTCTGCCTTCGGTAGATTTTATTAAGTTTCGTGTACAAACACCATTCCCACCCTATTACGGACCTATACCCATCGTGTCGACAAGATCATAACATCAATACTAAAACACAGTTTAACCTAATCTAACTTAATTGACAGAATGTTAAGTCGATCGGATGTCGTAATCTCGGTAATGAGAATGGGAACTGGGTTCTTAGATAATTTGTGTATATATACATATTTGCCTCGTGTAACTTTATCTGTTTAACATCTCATGCATTTGTTTCAGTCCTTTAGTAGTAGTATAGGCGTAATTCAGTCTTCTAATAGTAGTATAGGAGCGAACCTGCCGACGGAAAATTCTGGTGGGAATTTTTGACGTCATGTTTGTGCATGAATATTATATAAGGTTGGTTCATGCGAACAATTTTTCATTACTTATAACAATAATTATTCATTGTTTTTTTTAATTTTACATTTATTTTGAGGAGGGACACACCCGTCTAGTAGAGTTTATTTTTTTAAATTTTACTTAATTGTGGTTTTATATGTTTCTGAAAGGGGGAGGGGCAGGGAAATTTCCAAAATACCCAATTCCATGCATAAATGAAGCGAAGACAATCTTAATTTCATTTCTCTCGGGTTGATATAAATGCTTTGTACTGTATTTATGTCCTATTTCTAGTACCGTCATTTAAGATTTAATACCTACTATATAGCTTACTTCGTGTCTCATACTCGTATTTTACTACAGTATTAATTTTCTATCTCTTCTAAACTAATATTTTTATGCACTAGTCTCCCGTTTGCCTTTAAAAGACTGCGTTTACCTTTTAATTAGGTAATAAAAGAACCCAGTGAAGTCAAAAGTTTAAAGGTCAAATTGAATAATATAAATAATGTCAATATAAAATTAAAGTTCTTCAAGAAGAGAAAGCATAAAAAGTTCATAACTAAATATCTTCCCCTCATTTCTCTTCAATTTTTATTAATAATACCTATTTCGCATAGGTTAGGCACACGGAAATGTTATAGGTGTTGACGGCTTCAAAGGCTAGGGATGGAATCCATAAAAGTTTGGGTAACACAGGGGCGATCCAAGTAAAACTCGATGGTCGAATGCGAGATATTAAAATTTCTTGCTTTTAAATCGGTAGTACGTTGGTGATCTATTTACATAAATGGACCAATACCTATTTTGTCGACAAGATCAAACACTTGACACTCTGAAACATTAACTTAACCTAGCGTAACTTAATTTACTCTAGCCCACAATAACTCGCCGATTGTTTAGTCTTGTCGATCAGATGTCATTACTTCGACATAAATCATTTTGTAACGCGTTCAGAGAGCGAGTAGTGGCCTAGCGGAACCAACACCCCTTTTGTCGAAGGAACCGATCATCGACACTAATAAACTAACAACCTAACCTGACTCAATCTAACTCCGAATAACTTGATTAAATATTACGTCGAGAGAATGAAACCAGCCCGTTACTGAGGCGTTACTACTACTACTACTCACTCACACCACATGGCGTTATCGCAAAATAATTAATCTATATACACAGATCACCCGCAAAAAAAAAAAAAGAATTTTAATAATTTTGGAGGGAGATCCCTCTGGCTTTCAACTATCCATTAATGGTCCTTTTATAGTCTATCTTTTCCTGAAATAAACAACAATTATTTTCGTCTTTTCCTTTTATTTTGGTTTGTAAATATAAGAGATAATTTACTGCACGCCTTTGCATAGACAAACTTCTAAACTACTTTTATACGCGTCTTACACTATAAAGCAGACATAATTCTAACTAATGAAACGTATATAAACTAAATACGAATCTCAAGTTTTATGATCAAAGTTCCTTGATGTAAATTTTTATAAGCTCTTGTATGCGCCCTTCTTGCATCGTCACGCTGAAAGTGAATGTTTTTGTGTTGATAAATTTAGACGGTTTGATTAAGATTTAGGAGAATTCTGGTCGTTAATGAGTATTAGGGCTGACGTCTGGTATAAGCCTTAAACTTCCACGTTACAACTTTAGCATTTTATACTGACAAATAACACGAGACCTTCGTATTCAGTTCTGAACAGCCTTCCATTTGATCGTTCGAGAGTTAAATGTACTTTGTGTCGAACTGCAGTATCTGGCCATTAACCGCTGCGCTACAGCTTTCTATCAGAATCAGACTAAACTTCTTCGCTTTCGGGTACTATATTATGTGGCCGATGTTGCGCTTAACTTTCCATCATCATCATCAGCGAACCATAAGAATGTATTAGACTAATCAACAGTCGTTAACTAACATACATCTTCAACAGGGTTGTCCCGCGTGTAAAACAAGCAGGATACAGACGTACAGACCCCCTCCACTTCCTCGTTCGTTACATTTCCTTAGTCCAACTCGTTTTTATGACCTCTATAACTTACCTCCCCCTTTCAAAACTTAATTGTTTACCCATTTTGTTGGATGCGAAAAAGTTTTTAATATTATTAATTAGTGTTCTCTGACAGAGGTTCATTGAATTAAAGTCTTTCGGAAACTGAGGTAAATATAACGTTATCTATATGTAGATATTTGACAGTATATAGACATTTAACAGTTACCACGTCACGAGATACTATATATATATATATAGTAATTATTCGAGGTAGGAAAGGAGACCGCTCCACTCCTTGTCAACACGTTATAAAGACGTGTACGTATTGAGAACGTGTCTTATTGAACAGGACGGTAAAAACTACACGATTTTCTAAGCTTTATATTAGAATAACATAAGCTTAATTAAGAGTTTTAACTACACGAACAAAAAGCTTTTTATGTAAAATAATAAAAGAAAATTAAAGAGAAAACCTTAAATGTGACGCGTAAAATTAAAAACAAGAAACGCTCAAAAAAATGTTTAAGCAGATTTGTCACGTGGCTTCACTTCATCGTCTGAAGTCCGCTAACAACATCCCCCAATTAATACTTTATGTTTCCCAATAAGAGCAACTCTGAAGGTGAAATTATAACCAGAAATCACAACAAAGTTATGAAAGTTACAATAAGATTAATTATAGTAAACAATTAATAATAATAATAATGAAATGACTCTAAATAAAATCAACAAACAAGTCTTGGATCTTCTTTAATCCAGTTTTTTTTTCACCCTTTTCCAAATCCCCTTTTTTACTTCCATTCCCCCTTGCTTTATAAATTGACCATTTCCTTCTATCTTTCTTTACTCGTACCTGATGAAGGCCTCAGTATAGGCCGAAAGATAGCGTTCCTAATAAATACATTCCTTCTTGTGCATTTATTCCCTTAATTCAACTACTCTCAACTAAGAAGATCCACTTAACGAGAAATAAGTCTAAAGCAACAAAAGTTAAATTAACTAAAGGCTCAATTAAGTAAATAACATGTTAAAGTTAGCCTAGTAAATGAATAAGTAGGTATGTAAAACCAATAATAAGTAAGACATATTACGACTCCCGTACGAACAAAAGAATTGCTAATATATTACTTCTGAGGCTAACATATGGTGTATAACAATGCTCTGAACGCAGACCCGGCCGCAAACTCGCGCATCACATTTACAAAACAATGGTACAGTATATACTATAATTATTGCTATTTCACCTATGTGATTTTGGCTGACGTGATCATATAAAGAATTGCTACTTTCTTGATTGAAGTAACTCGCCATCCGGACGTTCTGACTCGCGCGCGTTTCCATCAGACTATCTCACCAATTATGGGAAATTATTTGAGAACTACTAGTGGTACGAATTAAGAAACTACTACTACTACTACTACTACTACACGCACTGCCTAGAAAACCTAAAACTACTCTCTAATCTACTATCACTAAAACCCTGTTTACATAATCTTTAAAGGTAAGACAAAAAAAAAAAAAAAATGAACACGCTTTCAAACAACGTATATTTTTTCAAAATATTTAATCTCTTCTTTCAAACATATTAACAGACACACACTCGATATAACCCCGCGGGAAGACTTCCATTTCCCAATAACTTCGTGAGTAAAAACGGTGTTCGCTCCACTCCATTAAAACAAAAAGAGAGAGAGAGAGAGAAGAGAGAGAGAGAGAGAGAGAGAGAGACTAAACAAGTAGAAAATATACATCAAAAAAATAATTAATTTGTACAAAAAAAATTTGAGATCCAAATCAAACCTTTTAAAGAAAAAATTGCGAAAAGTAAAACCTTTCGGAATTTTTTAGCATTAAAATGATTTCAGAAAAAGTGGAGACAATTTTGAATAAAATTTAATTCTGAAAGCGGTTTAAGTCCACTTTTAATCAATATAAATGAGAACGCTTTGTGCGTTAGTACTTTCACTTTATTTCAAATACACTTTAGGCTTATACATAATATAGATATTGCAAAAAAAAAAAAAAAAAAAAAAAAAAAATTTTTTTTACAGTTATAAAACAACTTTATGTTCAGTAACAGTTTTTCTTAATTGTAAAGTGAGTTTTACGTTCATTAATAGATATTTTTACAGTTATGAAACCAGTTTTATGTTCATTAATAGAGATTTTTACAGTTATGAAACCAGTTTCATGTTCATTAATAGAGATTTTTACAGTTATGAAACCAGTTTCATGTTTTAATAGAGATTTTTACAGTTATGAAACCAGTTTCATGTTCATTAATAGAGATTTTTACAGTTATGAAACCAGTTTCATGTTCATTAACAGAGATTTTTACAGTTATGAAACCAGTTTTATGTTCATTAATAGAGATTTTTAGTTATGAAACCAGTTTTATGTTCATTAATAGAGTTTTTTACAGTTATGAAACCAGTTTTATGTTCATTAATAGAGATTTTTAGTTATGAAACCAGTTTCATGTTCATTAATAGAGATTTTTACAGTTATGAAACCAGTTTCATGTTCATTAATAGAGATTTTTACAGTTATGAAACCAGTTTCATGTTCATTAATAGAGATTTTTACAGTTATGAAACCAGTTTTATGTTCATTAATAGAGATTTTTAGTTATGAAACCAGTTTTATGTTCATTAATAGAGATTTTTACAGTTATGAAACCAGTTTTATGTTCATTAATAGAGATTTTTAGTTATGAAACCAGTTTCATGTTCATTAATAGAGATTTTACAGTTATGAAACCAGTTTCATGTTCATTAATAGAGATTTTTACAGTTATGAAACCAGTTTTATGTTCATTAATAGAGATTTTTAGTTATGAAACCAGTTTTATGTTCATTAATAGAGATTTTTACAGTTATGAAACCAGTTTTATGTTCATTAATAGAGATTTTTAGTTATGAAACCAGTTTTATGTTCATTAATAGAGATTTTTACAGTTATGAAACCAGTTTTATGTTCATTAATAGAGATTTTTAGTTATGAAACCAGTTTCATGTTCATTAATAGAGATTTTACAGTTATGAAACCAGTTTCATGTTCATTAATAGAGATTTTTACAGTTATGAAACCAGTTTCATGTTCATTAACAGAGATTTTTAGTTATGAAACCAGTTTTATGTTCATTAATAGAGATTTTTAGTTATGAAACCAGTTTCATGTTCATTAAGAGAGATTTTTACAGTTATGAAACCAGTTTCATGTTCATTAATAGAGATTTTTACAGTTATGAAACCAGTTTTATGTTCATTAATAGAGATTTTTAGTTATGAAACCAGTTTTATGTTCATTAATAGAGATTTTTACAGTTATGAAACCAGTTTATGTTCATTAACACAGATTTACAGTATAAAACATAACATACACGAATCGGAGCGATTTGGAAATATTTTTTTGGTACAAATAATACTTTACTGTTGGTAAATTTTTTTGTTAAATATGAATAAAAAAGTTTAATTAACAATCATTTAATTTTGAAAGTTTCTCACTTATAAAATTTACTATAATTTTTATATGAAGTAGTACTACTAAATATACAGGTTTATAGTAGGGTTGTTTTCAGAGGAGGAGGGGGCAAACCCTCCATGTACAGGGTAGTCTCATAGTAGAGAGCCTGGTTGTTAAGCGGAATGTCGCGTATTCGAAACTCAAATCGAACTTCCGATTTCATCAAGGTGTTTCTCTGGGTTTTCCGTTGGTGGGGTCGTGGTTCGGATCCCGCGTAAAGATGTAATTCCCTCCGTCACACGACCTTAGATGTTACGAAGGAGGTTAAAAGCCCTCAAAACATTAACATTAAATGTTATCACCCAATATGTTGCATAGTGCCATACAACGCAAACTACGAGTATAGGCACAATCTTTTATTTGGCCCTTTATAGTGTCAATACGTAACTGAGTGATCGATTGGTGCAAGTTGGGAGGAACCCCCCTCTGGCTTCCCCTAACACAAGATCAAACTCCCTGAAACTCCGGAGGAACGAACGTAAGGTTAATTAAGCAACCCGACCATACTACATATGAACGCAAACATCTACATCATCATCACCACCACCACCATCCTAAAAATGTGTGGATTTGCGCAAAATTATTTTCGCGGTAACTCGAAATAAAAAGGTCGCTGTAATATATTCGCGTTAATATCAGAATCCTAATTACGAAACGCAGTTCGATGTTAAAAAAAAAAAAAAAAAGTCGCTTACTGTAATTCAAATTTTGTTACAATTATTTTTGTTTAATTTGTCAGAATTTCCAAATGCGACATTTTGTCCAATCTTAAATTTGAATAAAATATTCAGTGATACACAAACATCGTATTTCATATTCATGAAAAATGGTGTCGTCATACGTCGTACGAGGATTCTATATAAAATATTTAAGATCTTGTGTGTGTGTGTGTGTGTGTGTGTGTGTTCTTGGCTACCTTAAGGAAACGCGACAATCTTTAGGATGAACAGAGTTCATCGTGACACGAACGTGCGTGTTGCGACATTAGCTGTGTCACCATAATATCACCTATTTTTTCTATTGAGAATTAATTATATCATGAAAAAAGGATCATCATAAAGGGCTAGGCTAGGCTAGGTTAATGAGGTTATTTAGATTAGGTTAAATGTCGCCATCCACAACTGAAAATATCGCGGTTTCTTTAACGTTTATTATAATTCATGTTTCCAATCGCAGTTCGCGTGACAACTAACTGACTAACCAACCAATCAACAAAATATGTAGAGCACTTTTGGGCACAATATGAAAATGAAATCTATTCCTTCCAATAACTGAAACTATTACACAAGTAAACAGAAATACTGATAAATAGTAGACTGCTAATACTGCTGTTACTACTAATAATAGTAATAATACTACTACTAATAATAAATAATTTACATACCAAAATATATGTTAATTTTATGTTAATAGCCTCTCATTTACATTTCAATTATGGTAAATTCTATCGTTACCTTCCACAATACAAACACGAAAATATTAAAAGCAAACCGCAATTCTCACTGTTAAAGGATTAGGACCCGAAGTTACCTTTCCAAAGGAAAGCCTCATTTAAAATTTAAATTTTCTCCAAAAAAATGATTTACTGCCATTTCAATTTAAAATAATGAAGTGTTCTCACTTTAAATAGATTTTTAAGTAATTTTCACTTCAATTTCAAAATCTAAAACATTTTTTTTTTTTTTTTAATTGGGGTTGTTTAACCTCCTTCGCAACATCTAAGGTCATATGACGGAGGGGACCTACAGCTTTACGTGAGATCCGAACCACGGGTCGCTACATAATCTGGGCGCAGAAGACGGTCTCCCATCCAACTACTACCCAGACCCAATGTCGCTTAACTTCGCTGATCTCCGAGAAGCGGTGTTACGACATCGGCCACTACGTAGCCCAAAACATATATATATATATTATATTTCTATGCAGGAAGGAGGGGCCAAGGGCGAGCGCCCGCAAAACTGCCTACCCTCCCATCCCTATGTAAGAAGGAGAGAGCCAAAATCAAGGTGTCTCCGAGGCTCGTGCCATTTTTTTTTTTTTTTTCAAATTTTGGAAAGATTGTGTAGTGTGTAAAATGCATACATGTGTAGTGAAGAACGGAGGAAGAAGCGTGTGTGTGAGAACTTGCTGGACTGCTCACAGGGCAGATGAGACAGAAAAAGATCAGCTAAAGGGGACATTGACAGGAGAAACGTGAGCTCCAGCACTCCCTGTCTCCTGCCTAACATCTCCCCAGGAGTACTTCCCTGGTCGATTGGTGTCTACAATCTCCTCCTCCAATAAAATACACACACACACAATATATATATATATATATATATATATATATATATATACGAAAATTATTTCACGAAAGTAACACGTGAAAAATATTTATGATGAATAAAACCACGAAGGAAAGGAAACACAAAAAGGTGCTCAAGCGCTTTCGTCTAATGACATCCTCAGGAACACTGAAGTACATAAAAGGTTACGGCTATATATATATATATATATATATATATATATATATATATATATATATATATATATATATATATATATACAAACCTTCAAAACACGTAAGATATAAGCCAGTTGTTTATTTAGAAAAAAAATGATGTTTGCAGTGTCGCACAGTACGAATCAAGACAAAAAAAAAAAACCACTTGACCTCAACAGACAACTTTAATGAAGTTATTTCTCACTTGGCGGCATTCCCATTCCTATTCGGGGTCCGGAAGTGAGAATGGTCGAGATGGGAAGTCCAGGTTTTTGGAAAATGATTTTTTCAATGATCTGGTAAAAGGTATTAAAAAGAGAGATGGTGGAGGAGGGGGGTGCTCTAACGTAGTTGGGGGGCCGAGGGATTTCTTTTTCTTTAATCTAACGCAATGGGAATGGATCATTTTGAGAATTGCCTCCTTTGACATTCCCATTTTCGGATTTCTCATTCTTGGACCAGGAATGAAGTGAGAATTATGTACATTGCAGAGACCCCCCCCCCCCCCCCCACCAGCCCTCCGAGTGAATCTGCGTAGATTTTTTCTTCTCATTCTCTACAGCAATCAAAGATTCAGAACGTGCTGCAATTCTTTGTTCACTTTCTTTGGGGGTAGGGGGCAAATATACTGCCCGAAATACCCTAACTTTAGTTGATTTGGTCCATGAATGTGTTACTGTGGTGTCAAAGATGCCGTAAGTACCCATGCATGCGCTTAAAAGTTAAACCTTTGGCGCAAAAGGCCCACATTAATTCACGTATGACTACGTATGACTACGTATGACTAACGCTACATGATTTTACTCCGTCTTAGGAGAGACCTCTCTGCAACAAAAAATTAACGAAGTGCGTCCGGACAAAAATTTCTGTACCTATCACCACAAAAAAGTTGAGACGACTCCAAAAAGATAAATACCCAACTTAAAAATATTTTGCGAAGAAAGAATCGGACAGCTTACGAAAGCCATCCACTGATGTTAGCACCAGACTTCCCCTCTAGGTCCTTTCGGTCTAAATAAATCATAAAGAATGAATCCCAAATGAATAAAGCTTCACAACATGAAAAAAGTATTGATTTCTTAACTAATGAAATTTCAAGCTCAGGAAGTGAAAATCAAGTGAGAAAGAGCCACGGGTGTCTTTCACAGACGGCGAACGCGACAAGTTAAACCTCCAAACAATGAAGTCTGACGAATGTCGTACTTTCATAGGCAGTGAATTCGAACTTGGGCTTTAAGCCTCAAGTTCCGAAAACCCACCGGGTGTTATACCATTCTGGATACCGGTTTGGATTCCCGTGTCTTCTTCTTCATCACGAGGAAGACAGACAGAATATAGGTTGATACACTGTAAAGCTTAAGTGACCCATCAGACGAACGATATTAAAAATTTTATTGGTACACACACACACACACACACACATATATATATATATATATATTATATACAGAATAAATTTCATAATTAAACAGGTGAAATGAATACATGATATACACCCACAGATGACTAATACAAAGATTTCAAAGCCCTTCGTATACTCGTACTGCTGTACCTCATCAGAGTATAATGATATACAGGCCTTGGAATTATTGTATTATTTTCCCGTGGGTGTGTACCATATATATATATATAATAATGCGTCGCGGTGGTATAGTGATTAGCATCACTGACTACGAATCCATCGGCCCCGGGATCGAGACCCGGTCACGGCAGGCAGTGCGTAGCAAAACCCAGCTGTTCAATCCTTCCACACAATAAAAATTGGTTGGTAGATAAATGGGTACCCTGGCTACTGGGTAACCAAGTGGTTAAGACGCTGGGTTGCTGATCGGGAGGTCGTGAGATCGAGTCCGGGCGAGGACTTTGTAATTTCTGACAGCCCGTGTTAGGGCGTGGTTCGGATTCCACGTTAAACTATAGGTCTAAGGTGGAGTGACAAGCTTGACCTTCGTCAGAATGAGCGTTTTGCGGAATTATATATATATAACCTTTGGTTAGCTTCCGCCCGAATTGTTCATTCTGACGAAGGTCAAGCTTTTCACTCCACCTCAGACGTACAGTTTAACGTGGAATCCGAACCACGCCCCATCAGCAGCCCAGCGTCTTAACCACTAGGCCACCTGGGTACCCATTTATCTACCAACCATTTTATTGTGTGGAAGGATGAACAGCTGGGTTTTGCTGCGCGCCGGCTGCCATCGGGTCTCGAACCCGGGGCCGATGGATTCGTAGTCAGCGACGCTAACCACTACACCACCGAGGCGTATATATATATATATATATATATATATATATATATATATATATATGCCAATTAAATTTTTAATATAGGTGGTCTGATGAATCAATTACGGGGATCAATTAATTTTTACAATGTAAATTTTAGAACAGGAGACCAACTTCAAAGGCAAAAAGGAAAAGAGGAGCCCTCGACTGAGAACAGCGCGTTCAATTGCAATTACCCCTCTTTAATTGTTTACGAGAGGGGACTTAATTCATTTCACTGCTTTTATAATATCAGTTTGAAAAAGATTACGTGAAACCTACAATAAAAACAAAATCGGTGATAACCAACTTAGTTTTACATTATTTTTCACCTACTTTTATTCTTATGTAATATTACTTCATACTTTAAGAGTGCCTAAGTTTCAGTATCATTTACGGCTTTATAAATTATTATTAAACATTTTAAACGAGGAAAAATAGCTTTTTTTTTACTGTAAATATTTCTCCATCTTTCGCTATTAATTTTATTTTAAGTGTACATTTTCTTTAAATAGTGAATATTTTTAAGACTAACTAATTTACTTTTATTTGACACCCTAAACTACAAAATTAAAATGCACAATTTTACGATATAAAAACAAAAGTAAAGAAGAAAATCGAGCAGATATGGGTCCGCTTCTTAAAAAAAACTAAAAAGATAGAGACAACAAGACAATTAAAAATAATGGCCTCAAATTAAAAATCAATACCCTCAATACAAGTTAAAAACTATTTTTTAAAAGCCGAGATAAAAAGTAAGCGAAATATCCGAGCGCTAATACCGCTTCGGATAATAGGACAGAGGCACTTAAATATAAAATATATATCTGCTTTTTTCCAGTACATGCTAAATTTGGTTAAGTTTAAGGCGTCAGGAATGCTCCTAAATGAAAAATGATGACGTTACACCGTTAACACGTGACAGTCGAATATATAAACAAACACGATACGACATTGAACAAACATCCACACTAAAAGTGTAGACTAACGTTTGTTTTGTTTATATATGCTCCTGTCTCATTCATATGTATGGTAATAGGGGTAATATATCTTTCTTTCACTCTCTCTCTAGTCTTGTCTACCTTACGAAACCGCGCCAATCTTTAGGATATATACAGAGCTTATCAAGACAAGAACGTGCGTGTAGCGACATTAGCTGTGTCGTCATAGTTGTTTTAAAAATATTTTTTACTAAAAATCATTAAAAATCATGAGAAATAATAAAGGTTAAGGTAGGTAAAGTTATACTACGCTACACTGTGTGTGTGTGTGTGTGTGTGTGTGTGTGTGTGTGGTCCCTTTCAACATTTCAAATGTTCCACGCGATGATTCCTCATTTCACAAAGGTGAAGCTTGTCGCCACTCCTCTCCAGTTGGCCTGGTGAAATAGGAAGTTGGTTTCTTGTACTCTCCACCTCATCGGCTCATCGGGGATTGTTCTGAGCCAGGCGTCTAATCATCTTTTGAAGATGTTCACCGCAACACCATTCGTGTTCCTTAGGTCTTTGGCCAGCTGATTAAACAGTATTGGTCCTCTCACAACAAGACTTATTTTCTTTCAGGGTTAAGGATGTTCCCTGTCTAGCCTTTAATTTGTGAACACGACACAGTCTTCCTTTTCTACTTTTCACTGTTGTTTGGGGAGTTACAGGGTTCAGAGTAAGATTAGGGACTAGTTTCTTCATTACTTTCCAAGTGTAAACAATGGTGTATCTCTCTTTCCTCCTTTCCAGTGAATATAGGTTTAATTCGCGTAACCTTTCCCAGTAATTCAGTTCTTTGCACCTACGATATTGATCTTGGCTGTGAAACTTCTCTGAATCCCTTCTAATTGTCTAATGCCTTATTTTTGTATACGGGCATGTTAGGACCGAGCAGTATTCCAATTTGGGTATGATCAGTGTTTTCAGTAGAGAAATCATTATATTCCTATCCCTTCATTTAAAGGTTCTCAGTGTCTGCCCAGTTACTCTCTCTGCTCTGTTTATTGCTATCTTATTTTGTGTTTCAAATTTCGTATCATCAGTCATTACAACCCCTAAGTCTCTTGCTTTAGAATTTCTCTGAATTTCCTGTCCATTTGGGATATAATATTCCATGGATTTTAGGTCCTCTCTTTTTCCGTACACCGTAACAGCTGAAATTTCTCAGTGTTAAACTTCATATTGTTGTCTTCCGTCCACTTGTAGATTCTGTTCATATCTGTTTGTAGAGATCCTATATCTTCTGGGTTTCTTATTTTTCTAATGATCTTTGTGTCATCGGCAAAGGATGATATGTGTGTGTGTGTGTGTGTGTGTGTGTGTTACATAGGCTAACCTTACCTAAAAGAAAATTAAACAAGAGAGAGACAGTAATTGGGTGTGTAAAATATGTTTTTTGGGATTCAATTTAAATTAGGTTAAGTTAGGTTAACCTAACCTTAAAGAAAATTTAAAAAAGATACAGTAATTGGGTGTGCAAAATTGTGAGGTAGCATGCAGTAGTAGTAATTTGATTTCGAGTTTTTTAATTAAAATCCTAATGCGAGTGAAATTCGGAAAAAATAATCGTTGTATATGACAAAAAAGCGCATTCTCAACTTTTTAACGATACTCCTACCTACTATAATGCAAGCGTAAGTAATTACAAATTTGAAAAAACAAAAGATGTAATATGTAGAAGTCAATGTAACTTCAACGACCATCAACGAAAATGTAAGAGGAATTCGTACTCTTATAAGTAATTACATATATATATATATATATATATATATATGTGTGTGTGTGTGTGTGTGTGTGTGTGTGTGTGTGTGTAAGACCGACCGGAAATTCCTTTCCTCGCCGTTCTCAAACATCATGGAATCAAAACAAAGGTTATACACGTGGGCATGAAACAGGCCCACGGAAGACACACAGATTTTGTGGTATTTCCCGAAATGACCACCAGAGGACGTCACCAAGGCCTATAAAATGCGATTTCTTTCTCAAATCACTCTCACTTGCCATTTTCTCATTTTGGTTGTCACGTCTCACTATCAGCACCTTCGTCAGCAACACCACTCGTCACACCACCCGCTGTCCGGCCTTCGCCGAGCGGCCCGCTGTTCCTTCAAGGCTCCGGTTGAGCATACACGAAGTCTATCATCAAGTAAGGCCCTCTACAATTTCATCCTGCAAGAAGCAACATCACTGCTGCAGGAGTTTCCGTTGGCCCCCTTCTCAACAAGTCTCTACCGGCCCTCAACACTCATCCTCTCGCCGGTAAGGCCAGTCCGCCTGCAGAAGCAATCACCAGAAGCCCAGGTCCGTAAATTTTCTAGTAGACTACAAGCCACAAACCTCACTTTGCTCTTCATTCATCCTTCACCACAATTCGATCGGCGCTAGTTCAACAAGTATCTCAACAGGCCCTCAGCACATCCTCCTTCATGTAGGCCCTCTAGTCTCCAAAGTCATCTACGGCGAAACGCAATACGGTCAACCGTTCACCTGGGCCCTCTACAGTCTCCAAAGTCATCTACGGCAAAAAGCAATACGGCCAATCCTTCACGTAGCTTTCTTCAGTCTCCAGAGTTATCCAGCGTTGCGGTAAGCCTCTTCGGCCCTCACTCGGCCTACAGTGTTTTTGTTACGTGGTACTTTCCCAAGCTCTGCCTTATCGCGTAGGACCTAAAAGTGTCTTCATTAGCGTTTCAAACTAACTCTCTCGTTAAGATCGCAGTAGGCCTATTCAAGTGTTGTACCAATACCGTAATTTTGTATCACTCTGTTATTGTGTTCATTCTTAACAACCTAATCCATTTACTGTACCAACCGTACTTGCATTATTTCAGTTATCAATAGGCTTCATTATTTATTCTGTGTTCACCTCTGCATATCTCATTAGCCTACCTGAATTAGTATACTTACTTAACAGTTAGACCGTATAACCATTCCTTATTGTTAAGAATCAGTCATCGTTAGCATAGCGTAAATGCCGTTATACGGTGCGTTCGAAAAATCTCTCCGCAGTCAACCAACACTTTAAAAAAATTGTTTGACAACAAGTGTAGACGAGTTGCTCGCCTGCAAAATGGTGGAAAACACTTTCAACACATTATAAAATCAAAAGGTTATGTAATAAAATCACTAAATCATGGTTGAATGAAAACATTGTAGTTTTTCAATTTCCTATATGTTTAATATGTTTAACATAGCACTGCGGGAAACCAGCCACTGGGGGTGCAAGCCAGCACAACTCAGTGCCGGTCCCAAGCCCGGATAAATGGTGAGGGTTGGCGTCAGGAAGGGCATCCGGCCGTGAAAGATTTTGCCAAAACCAAGAATGATGAGCCAAATTCATATAGCCTCGGAAAATGCCAGGGCGTACCCCGTATGCGACGCGCAGGGGCCTCGCCTGACCCCCGCGAGAAATGGACGAGGGCTGCCGAGTCGAGGACGGGCTCGGGTAAAGAAGCTAGTCCGAGTGGTTAGAGTTGGGACGTTAAATGTAGGCTCTATGACTGGGAGAGGAAGGGAGGTGGCGGATTTGATGGAGAGACGGTGTGTGGGAGTATTGTGTGTGTAGGAGACGAGGTGGAGAGGAAATAAAGCAAGGGAGCTGGGAGGGGGATATAAGTTGCTTTATAGTGGAACGAATGAACAGGGTAGAAACGGTGTTGGTATAGTGCTGTCAGAAGTGCTGAAGGATAGCCTGGTGAGTGTGAGTAGAAGGAGCGATAGAGTTATGAGTGTTAAGCTGGGCCTTGACGAGATGACGGTGAACATCGTGAGTGCGTATGCCCCCCAAGCTGGCTGTGAAGGTGTAGAAAAGGAAGTGTTTTGGAATCAGTTGGATCAAGAACTTGGTGCGATACCAGAGGGGGAAAAAGTGATCTTGGGTGGAGACCTGAATGGCCATGTGGGAAGTAGAGAGGTGATTGAGAGGGTGCATGGTGGTTGGGGCGTGGGAGAGAGAAATGAAGAAGGGGAAAGGGTGGTGGATTTCGCGATGGCGTTTGATCTAGCGATAGTCAACACCTTCTTCCAGAAAAAAGATAACCAGTTTGTGACCTATAGGAGCGGAGGAAGAGAAAGCCAGATAGACTTTCTAATGTGCAGGAGATCCCATTTGGAAGAAGTTAAGAACTGCAAAGTCATAAACTGGGAAAGCGTGGCGGCGCAACATAGAATCCTGGTGATGGATTGGTCGTTTAAGAGTGGTAGGAAAAGAAGGCAAGAACAGGTGACACCTAGGATAAAGTGGTGGGGACTGAAGAAAGAAGACTAGAAAAGGAAATTTGAGGAGAAGGTTTTGGAAGAAGTAAGGTCGTTGGAGAGTGTACAAGAATGGTGGGAGGAGAACAGCCGGGTGATATTGAGAGTTGGTGAGGAAGTACTGGGCAAACATCAGGTAGAAGACCCCCTGAAGATAAAGAGACGTGGTGGTGGAATGAAGAGGTTCAGGAGGTGATTAAAAGGAAGAAAGATGCTAAAAAGAAGTGGGACACATCTGGTAGACAAGAGGATAGAGAAAGCTATAGGCAGGCGAAAAAGGAGGCGAAGAAGGGTGGCAAGAGCCAAGGCGCAGGCGATGGATGAAGTATATAAAGAGTTGGAGACACCGGCGGGAGAGAGAAAGATCCTTAGAATAGCGAAGGCTAGGGATAAGGCGAGTAAAGATTTTACTCAAATTAAACAGGTAAAGGATGGGCAGGGAGTGGTCTTAAAGGATCAGAATAAAATCATGGATAGATGGAAGAGTTATTTTGAACATCTGTTAAATGAGGAAAACCCAAGGGTTATTTTTGAAGATGGTGTCCCAAATCAAGGGTTAACTTCAGGAGTGAGTAGGGAGGAGGTGAAGGTGGCGTTGAAAGGAATGAAGAAGGGGAAGGCATTGGGACCGGATGGGATACCAGTGGAGGCGTGGAATTGTTTGGGAGATGAGGGCATAGATCTATTGTGGATCTGATGCAGAAGATATATGAACAAGAGGAAATGCCGGAGGAGTGGGGGGATAGTACACTCGTACCTATCTACAAAGAGAAGGGGGACATCCAGGATTGTGGAAATTATAGGGGAATAAAGCTTATGTCACACACGATGAAGGTTTGGGAAAGGATTATAGAGAAAAGGTTAAGAGAAGAGACAACCGTGGGGGAAGAGCAGTTGGGTTTTATGCCAGGTAGGGGAACAACTGATGCGATTTTTGCACTGAGGCAGTTGATGGAGAAACACCGGGAGCGACAAAAGGGACTGCACATGGTTTTCATCGACCTAGAGAAAGCATATGATAGAGTGCCACGCCAGGAGGTTTGGAGGTGTATGAGAGAGAAAGGTGTGCCGGAGAAGTACGTTAGGTTGGTGCAAAGTATGTATGAAGGAGCAAGGACCCAGGTTAGGAGTAGTGTAGGTGTAACGGAATGGTTCCCCGTGAGGGTTGGTCTACATCAGGGATCTTCTTTGAGCCCGTACCTTTTTGTTTTGATTATGGATGTGTTGGCACAGGGGATAAAAGATCAATCCCCTTGGTGTATGCTCTTTGCAGACGATATTGTTCTGTGCAGCAACAGGAGAGAAGTAGTAGAAAGAAAATTGGAGGAATGGAGGAGGGCTTTTGAAGACAGAGGGTTGAAAATCAGCAGAAAGAAAACGGAGTACCTGAGGTTCTACGAAAATCAAGACTCAGAAATTAGTTTAGAGGGAGCGAGGTTAAAGAGAGTAAGTAAGTTTACGTACTTGGGATCGACAGTGGCTGAGGACGGTGAGCTGGACACAGAAAGACACACAGAGTGCATCTGGTTGGAAAAATTGGAAGAAAGTTTCAGGGGTGTTGTGTGACCGAAGAATAGGCGCAAGGGTTAAGGGAAAAGTGTATAAGACTGTGGTAAGACCGGCTATGATGTATGGGGCTGAGTCTTGGGCTATAAAGAAAGGTCATGAGAAAAGACTAGATGTAACGGAGATGAGAATGCTGAGATGGATGTGCGGAGTGACAGGGTTGGATAGAGTAAGGAATGAAAGGATAAGGGGCACAACAAAGGTTGGAGAAATCTCGAGGAAGATACAAGAAAGTAGACTGAAATGGTATGGACATGTGATGAGAGGGGACGAAGATTATGTGGGTAAGAGAACGATGAATATGGAGGTGCATGGCAGGAGAAAGAGAGGCAGACCGAAGCGAAGGTGGATGGAGAAGGTGAGGGACGATTTCAGGGAGAAGGGTTTGTCGGGGGAAGAAGCCCAGGACCGGGCTGTGTGGAGGAGGCTGGTCAGAAACGCCGACCCCGCATAGAGGCGGGAACGGGCGAAGAGAAAGAAGAACATAGCACTGCGGAGAGACTTTTCGAACGCAGTGTATAACTGTTAATCACTATAAATACCGTTATTAAATTGTTAATCACTGTGAACAAATAATTGATTTATTTTCCTAATTAAACACAAAAACAACAAAGTAATTTCTCTCTTCTTATTAAATATTGTTTGGGCTGGAGGCCAAAGCTGGTGACCCCTAATTCATTTCAATTTTATTCAGTAATTATAGTAAGCCTACTTTCTTAGCCACATCAAACTGGTGATCCGTAGGCCAATATATATATATATATATATATATATATAACACACATATACTGTATATTCGTACGATGTATGCATGACTTATATATTCAAATTATTAATGAATTTACTAATTCTTATGGAATTGAATGTTTAATTCATTTGGCATTTCCTATTTAAACTTTTCTTAATTTATGAATGAGTTTATTTTTATCGAATAGAATCGCATAGAATATTAATTATGTATTTTACTCTGTTTAAAATCTTCATATTATAATAATATTGAGTCATTATTGAAGTGTACATTTATGCATTTAAAATGAAACTTGCATTCAAACAACTGCAATTTTTATTTGTCTCGCTTATATATAATTTATTTTGTTTAATAATGGAAGAAAACTCTATTAATTTCCTAATTAATAACATTATTCGATTTGAAAAGGTCTGGTGACCCAAGCCTCAATCAATCATAATTATTAATATTATAGTGCCAACGAGGCACTATGTGTATATATACTGTGTATATATATATATATATATATAATATATATATATATATTATATATTCGAAAGTGGTGTATATAATTATATATATATATATATATATATATATATATACACACACACACTATTTAATCCTTATATTTAAATTGAATTGCTGGGAAACTATTTCAAAAATAAAAGTTATTCAGCTTTGTCCCCCTTCAACCTCTTTCTCTTTTCATCGTAGATGATCCCTGCTCCACTAAATAACAGGCCTGCGATGGTTTTGTTGTCCGAAATATTTTATTACTTATATAGTAATTTTTGCACGCTGATTCCGTAAATAATATTCATTTTTCGCCATCAAGTACAGATTTTTCACAAAATATCAATTTCATATTACATATGTAAGTAATCTTCCATAAAATTAACTCAATTAAATTTTTATTAAAAACTACTGCTTATAAATGCTTCCAGATCAGAAATGACGTCATTCCGTCTTCTAGAACATTCAAGAAACGTACCGCTAGTATATAAGTGATTGACAAGCCACGAGATGAGTCAGTCTGTCTAGTGCATTATTTATCGCTATGGCAACCAGAGGGTGTGTAAATAGCCCGAACATTTTCTGTTATATTTGTGGAAAATTTACTGTGAAAACACAAAGGCGAGATATTACAGACCGTCAAGAAAGCATACTATGTTTACTTCGGAATGAAACTTGGGGATCAAGACAAATCATGGGCTCCACATAAGTTTAAAGGGCTTGTGTTGAACAACTTAGACTGTGGAATAAAGGGAAAAAGGATTCTTTACCGTTTGGGATTCCAATGGTTTGGCGTGAGCCTAGAAATCACAGCAATGACTGCTATTTTTTTTCATGTAACGTGCAAGGTTACAATACTAAAAATAATAAGGAAATTTCTTATCCAAACTCTTAATATAACTTCATCTGATTCGGTGTCTGATGACAATGGAAACGATGATATGGATTGTTTTCAAACCGAAACATCTGGTGATCCCCAACTGCTTACACAAAGTGAACTTAATGATTTAGTAAGAGATTTGTGTATCCCGAACGATTCTTCAGAGATCTTGGGATCCAGACTTCGTGCAAAGAACTTGCTTTCTCCCGGGACGTCATTTTACTGGTACAGAAATCGAGAAAAAGAATTCATCCAATATTTTTCTCAAGAAAATTCACTGGTATATTGCAACATTGTTTCGGAACTACTGTAATACTTAAGCTAGTGGAGACTTTTCATTCCCCCAAAAGGAGTCTAAAAGACGTCCTCTTTCACAACGGTAACTTCTATGCATCCGTTCCTGTGGCTCATTCGGTTCACTTGAAGGAAACGTACGAAAATCTTGAGCTTCTTCAAGCTAAGGTTGAATACAAAGAACACGGTTGGCTACTTTGTGGAGACTTAAAAGTGATTTGTATGTTGTTAAGTCAACAACCAGGTTATACGAAGTTTCTATATTTTTTGTATGAATGGGATAGCCGAACAAGAACTTGGCACTGGATAAAAAAGGAATGGCCACGCAGAATCAACCTGACACCTGATTCTAAAAACATTCAACGTGAAAGTTTGGTTGACACGAAGAAAATCCTTTTACCTCCGCTTCACATAAAATTGGGCTTGATGAAGCAATTTGTTAAGGCCTTGGACGAAGATGGAGATTATTTTAAGTATCTGTGTGGTAAATTCCCAACTCTTTCGGAAACAAAATTGAAAGGAGGAATTTTCGTTGGTCCCCAGATTAAAAAACTGAATTTGGATGAACACTCTGAAAGAACAATGAACAATCTTGAAAAAAAGTGTGGATTGCTTTTAAGGATGTTATCAGCAAATTTTTGGGGAACAATGACCCAAATTACCAAAATATTGTGAACAACATGCTAAATAAGTTCAAAGAGTTGGGTTGTAATACGAGTTTAAATTACATTTCTTACATTCACACTTGGATTACTTCCCTGAGAATTTTGGAGCATTCGGCGAAGAATAAGGAGAACGGTTTCACCAAGACATCAAAGAAATGGAGAAGAGATATCAGGGAAGGTGGGACATCAGCATGATGGCTGATTACTGTTGGATGTTGAAACGGGATACTCTAGAATTATTACATAAAAGAAAAGGAACAGCGCGTACTTTCGAGACTAAAAAGCATAGATCTCACAAGAAACTCGGGACAAATAAAGATGAATATGTAATTGACGTTAATAGTCTTCTTTCTTTTTAAAGTTGTTTGCATTTGTAATTAATAGAATAAAGCGAAATAGGTACCCAATGTAAATTGAAATAAAAATTATATTATTTATGTTGTTGTTTTTCCACTTCCAGTTTGCAGAAAATCCTTGTGATAGAAAAAATGGACCCCTTATTCGAAATCAACGTAATTGAATTATGTAAAATCAGTTATTAGTAAGAAAACAACTCTTACAAAGTTCTTATTTGCAGGCCTGTGTAATTGTTCACTCGGAACACTTGAGGGAGGACATCCAAGATATGTCCGAGCCAGTTTGCTAAAATTTTTGTATTTCTTTTGATTTGACCTCCACCAAGCCAAAGCATCATCATCTTGTCCAATCCTTTTCTCTTTCTGATATTTCTGTGAAGTTGCCTAATTTCTAATAAAAAAAATTGGGAGCTATTGAATAGGGACCCCAGCCTTCTTTAGTTAGGCTTATAAGGCTAACTAACGAAAATATCACGACCTAACCTAACCAATCGTTAGGTTAACTGTACGCCCTTGACGATTGGTTAGGTTAGGTTGATATTTTCGTTAGTTAGCCTTATAAAGCTAACTAAAGAAGGCTGGGGTCCCTATTCTTGAATAGCTCCAAAAATTGAGTTTTTTATCTTTTTTTATCAACAGTAATTATACATCATTGCTTTATTGAATATAATTAAAATAATGCTTTTCTAGCCACCTAGCGTTGATAAATGTAAGTTATTACATAATGCATCTATCTATCCAGTCCAAGTAGCAATTCTAGACATGTCGCAATTAGGGAGTAGCAAACTTTTACTTTTTTGCACCCTTGAGTGAAGGCATGGGGCATGACAAGAACAGCATTTGGTGACGTTTATAGCATTTATAGCCATTACACTAGGCATTTATAGCATTTGGTTGTCCTGGTAAGAAGATATCCTCAAACAACCGCAATAACCGCGATAAATGCGGTTGCGGACAACCGCTACATCACTAATATATATATATATATATATATATATGTAGCGGATCGACAAGAAATAGACCAACAAATAGACAGACAAATTCTTCTTTCCACGCCTTCATCAAACATTATTCGAAAAACACACGTGGGCAAAGAATCAAACAATGGAAACGTCTGTTTCTTCCCAAAAGGCGCGAACGCAAGCTCTTCAACAAAAGGACGCGCGGACAAGGCGTCTTAAGATTTGGCGCGATGTCCTACGTCACAGGAACTACGTATAAAAGCGAGCACCCACTCACACTCATTCTCACTCACTCGATTTCCACCTTTACGAGCAACACGTCCGACAACCGCCCTCCGGTTCCCCGCCGGAGGAGCGGCCTGCTGCTTCCTTCAACACCTACGATTTATCATCAAGTAAGACCTTCTACAGACCGCCTGCAGAAGCAATCCTTCGAAGCCCAACCAGAATCACTTCAGGCCTACGCCGGCAAGATCATTTATAGGCCATCCTGCACCTCGAGAAGTAACATCACCTCAGGCCTACGTTTTACGAAGCCTACATCAAGCATCTCATCATCTCGAGAGGCTTAACGGACAACGACAACTCGAGTCTACGGTAATAGGTTCCTCTTCGACACTCCTTCAACAGCGGTTTCATCGTCCCGTAAAGATAAGTACATCTTCTCGAAGTAAATTACATGAAGCCTACATTAGCCTACCGCGAACGTAGGCTATATCCCAAAGTGAGTAATTAAAAGTTCCAATTGACTCTCGTTAAATGACGCAGTAGGCCTATTTTCCCAAGTCAAGTGTCATTCCGAAAACCGTAACTTCGCGTATCATTGTGTTATTGTGTTCATTTATATGTTTATGTGATAACTTAATTTCTCTTACTGCAGGCCTAATTCATTTACAGTGTATATTCCCTCAACTATCATTAGGCCTATCCAATAATGCACGTCATTAACTTCCATTATTATGGGGCCGCATCATTTAATCTGTGTCATTACTAGGCCCATTCAATCATCTAGCGGCGGCCCAGTGTTTCCCAACCGGGGGCCATATGGCTCCCTGGGGGCCATGGCACATTTGAAGGGGGCCACAGGAAAATGTTATTTTGTAAAATAGAGTTAAATCTGCATATTACCTACTGAAAATAATGCTTATGGGGGGCCACAGGAAAAAATAAGGTTCCTAAGGGGGCCATAAGCCAAAACCGGTTGGGAACCACTGAATTATTCTAGCCTACTTAATCAGTGTCATGTTTTCCATTCAATGTACCAAACGCACGTGCATTCTTTATATCATTTACTAGGCCCATTCAATGTTCTATGTTGCATGCCATTTACATACCATCAATGAGTATATTACTTATTACGTGTCAATTAAACTATTAACATTTCATCTTATTAGCTAAGTCTATGTCATAAGCATAACGTAAAACTATCAATTAATTACTGTCAATTCTTTGTTATATCACAGTGAATAAATAACGGCTTTACTTTCATAATAAAATACAAAACTATAAGGTGTCTTTTATAACCTTAATATTAATTTGCTTGGGTGTAATCCAAGCTGGTAACCCTCGCTGCCATGCCGGTCGCTTCCAATAGTATGGTGGGCCAACTCCATTAGCTACTTTTCAATTGGTGAAACTTTACATCATAAATTATTAACCCAGCCTATCATTAATTAATAAACAATCAGTCATTGCATCAATTAATCATTAGCATACAATCAAATCATTATCACCTTAAACGGCTAAAACTAGGTCCACTATATATATATATATAATACAGGGTGGGCCGTAAGTTTCCATACATAGGAAAATTTAAATTATGGTCTTCACGTGCGTCGGTATTTGGATCAGCAGTTTCCGGATGCTTGGATTGGTCGGCGTGGTCCTGTGGAGTGGCCTCCCAGATCCCCAGATCTCACCCCCCTTGATTTCTATCTTTGGGGGCACTTGAAGGCCATGGTGTATCAGGAAAAGATACGAGACATAAATCATCTAAAGGAACGTATCACCAACGCCATTACAAGCATAACGTTAACTGTGCTAATGCGTGTTCATCAACAGTGGGGAACACGTATTGAAATGTGTTTTCAAAACAATGGCAACCATGTAGAGCATATTATATAAATAAAAATGGTTGTCCATAAAAAAATGTTTATTTTTCCTATGTATGGAAACTTACGGCCCACCCTGTAAATTTTTTCAAATCTGGAGTCATGTGTGTGTGTGTATGTGTGTGTATGTAAAAGGTTTTCCATAGGAAATAAATGTTAAAATTTAAAGATATTATTGTTTGTATAAATTAAAGTATTAATCCTTTAAATGTTTAATATTGTATAACGATGCCCGCAGTAGATGTCTGGCAGCTTTTGATAAGCCTAACGACACTCCAGAGGTGCCAAATCTATAATCTTAAACCGAGATTCCTAAATTCTAAATGTTCTTTTCGGCTAATATAAAACACGTAACAGAGTTAGGTATAAAACCAAAATTATATAAATTCATTTGCTAACATCATTATTAGACTAAAACTTTGCAACTTTAATAATCTTTTGTAAACGTGGCACCACGGGAGTCTCTCCAGGGCATGGCAAGAAGGAATATAATTATGTTTGTGCCTCGCCTTGTTGGCAGTCAGTCCGCTTTGGGGGAAAGCAGCGTTTCGTTAACAACCCTCTAAACGAGTGTAGTGACAAAACTTAGATTTCTATTTTAATTTTGCTCTGTAAAAATCTAATCTCGTGAGAAATAAACTATTTTCTCTTATGAAATGAAACTGTGGAAAAAAGGCAACGCGTTGTTTTTATCCTTCACACGAAAAGTTAAGAAATACTGTTCTCTCAACTCAACGCATCGAGAGAAAAGACGCCATTCGACAAAGGCATCCAATTGTCCTTAACACGCAGTCAGATCAAGTGTGAAAAGAACCTGAACGTAAGCGATATACACTTCGTTGTTGGTGCGACGAAGGAACATACTGAGTTACCGAACAACAGGAATGGTATACCGTCATATACTAAAGAGAAACGAGCGCGCACACACACAGCTCGACAGTGACGACCTTGTATTGCGATATATATATATATATATATATATATATATATCAGTGGCGACTGGCGTATAGGAGCGATGGAGCGGTCGCTCCCCCTTGCTTGAAACGATAAATATTAATTTAACAGAAAAAATATATTAATTTAAGATATTAAAATAAATATTCTTGAAATATATTTTAAAAATTCATGTGGCATATCATGATTCATGAGGCATTTTGAGTAAGCCTTCATACAGTACATAATATTCTAAACTTATAGCATAGTTTCAAACAGCGTACCGCTGTTTGAATACAAAATAATATTGCAGCCAAATGGAGCGATAGATTTTTCGCTCAAGTAAATATAAATTATATTTTACTGTTGTAATGAAAATATAAGTACAATCGCGAATTTTTTTTATAATAACTTTATTTTTACTAATAGTTACTTCAGTAATAATGCTATAAGCCATTTATATGTATTTTATTAAAATTATTACTTATTTGTAATTAACTAGAATTGTACGTCTGGCATAGCCGCATATGTTAATACAAGTACAGTACTCTTGTGAGCGGCAGTTGGATTCGCACTAGCCTATTGTGAGTCCGTGTTGTCGTACAGTGGTACATTATTATAGTCAAATTTATTATAGTCAAATTTATTCAACAATTATTTTTATATTTTATTAAAATATTTTTTTAATACAAATTTATGGCTTCTTTTGACATATAAGTACCGTACGGAAGCACCATGTGATTGTTTATGTACTAGAATTCTAAAAATTATAAATTTTATGAAATCGCACCCCCATACATTTATACCACGAGTCGCCACTGATATATATATATATATATATATATATATATGACCCGTTGCCCACGTCGGGCTAGCATCATGAAAAAGAAAAACTATGGTATTTGTCATTTACCATTACTTATTCGCAGTGCTGGGCAGTATTTAAATACATTTGTATTTAAATATGTATTTAAATACATTTGTGTATTTAGAACTGTATTTATAAATACATTGTTTTTCATGTATTTAAATATAGTATTTAAATACTTTAATGAGTATTTAAATACTCAAAATATAAAAATGTAAATACTTTTACTGGTTTAATACACGTTCTGTACTAGCACAGTACGACGCGTCGACAGTGTAGTACAGCATGGTTCATGTTTCAACGTGTCAGTTCAATCAGTTGTGTGCCACTCTTAGTCGAAAGCGGTTGATTTCTTTATCGTGTGCGTGTCATGGCTTCAACAAGCAAATCCGGTGAATCAAACAGTGATATATCTGCAGATAACAATTTAGTGCACCCTCTGTTTGATGGAAAATACTTTAAAATTAAATCTAAAGACGGTAATAAGGTAAAGTGCACCTGCTTGCTGTGTAAACACGAAGTCTCTGCTGCAAGCAATGCTACAACGAATCTGTACACTCATCTGAAGGTAAGTGTTTTTTTAGACATCAAAAAATATCTTGAAATTGACCGAATAATCGTACAAAACGGCTCTGCCTTAAGTGGGCCTGTGTAACTAACTCGTTGCAATCAATCCAATTTGCGATGGAAAATTCATTGATGAAAAAGCTTTGAAAATCGTCTGATCTATCGAGTGGTGTATTTATTTCGAAATTCACCGTGTCCCCTAAAGTAGAAATTTATCAAAAATTGATATCAATGATTAATTATTGATTCATTAATTATCGATCATTATTCATTAGGCAATTCATGTTTATTTTTTTTACAGCGTGTCCACCCTGGCATGATTCAAACTGTGCAAAATTATGTAGCAACGAAACGAAAGAGAAAAGCAAGTCTTGATGGAAGTGACCCATCTTCATCGAGTAGCGCCAGTAAGCAACAGGAAACGATCACTATCGAAGAAAGTTTTGCGGCTAATCCCAAGAAAGTAAAACAAGTGGATGTCGATAAAAGGATTGCTGAATTCATAGTTCAGGGCATTCATCCTCTTGCTACCATTGAGCAACCAGCTTTTGTGAAACTTGTCACAAGTAAGTAACTAATACAGTAATTTATACCGAATTATCAGTTATTGATAGAATGATAGTTACTACTAAAATATCCTATTAATGCTTCAACATTTTAGCGACCTTATATTCATTCTTTTTTAATGGTATAATTTTTATTTTCAGCTCTGAATCCAACTGTGAATGTTATTTCACGGCGGAAACTATCCCGAAACCTGCTTGACGACGAGAAACGCTTGAAGACGCTGTTAAGGAACAAGATAGAAAATCTGTCCCACATATGTCTTACAGCGGACATCTGGTCTACGCGTCACCGCAGTTTTCTGGGTGTAACTGTTCATTGGGTTAGTGTGTATACTAGTGTAAATATATTTATTTTGAAGTAAAGTTAATGGAAGACAATTAAAGAAAACAATCGACAATAATAATGCGATATAGCTATATCGTTTTATGATGTGTATACAATATGGCTATAATTTAATATATAGATATATATTTATCATCATTTACATTTATTTTTTTTAACCTCTCAACTAATTTTCAAAATATTTTTTACAGATTGATGAAGCTAGCTTTGAACGACACAGTGGGGCACTGGCTTGCTGTCGATTTAGAGGTGAGCACAGTTATATTAAAATTGCGGATCAGATGGAAGATATCATGAATGACTATAACATTCCAATAGACAAGGTTGTGAGCACCGTTACAGATAACGGCTCCAACTTTATCAAAGCATTTAAGGAATTTGGCATCAAGGGTGTCGAGTCCGAACAAGTTGATATCGACGATGACGAATCCCAATATGATTCAGACAATGAGGTTGAAAATGATCTGCAAATGGAAGACGGTTTGTTGGATGAAGATGAAGACGGCTCTGATCCCAGTTTTAGCCTGTTCAAACATGTACGTTGCGTATCGCATACACTAAGTTTGGTGGCCATACCGATGCTAAACAGGCTCTAAAGACTTTCTTCATTTTCAACCATCAACCACTCGGCGATGGGAAATGTTCCGCGCTCTGGAATAAGAGTGGACGACCGAAATCAGCTGAAATCATTAAAAATGTATTGAACTGCACCTTGCGTCTACCTTGTCCAACACGGTGGAACTCACTGTACGACTCCCTCACCGTGCTACTGAAGCACAAAGCGAAACTCCACGAACTAATGACTGCTCTAGAGCTACCAACATTCAAAACGCATGAAATTGAATTTCTCCAAGAATATGTTGCTGTGCTGGCACCAGTTGCCACGGCGATTGATCGCCTCCAAGGTGATAAAAACAGTTTCTACGGAGAGCTGCTGCCTACTCTACTATCCGTAGAAAATAAACTGAGTCAACTGGAATCCAAGCCCCTGAAGCATTGCCGTCCACTGATCAACGCCATTCTTCAGGGGTTCCAAAAGAGATATAAAAATTATCTCTCCTTAGCTAATGAACGCCAAGTCACCGACGCCATCATGCAACAGCCACGCACCCATACTTCAACTGCGTTGGGTAGACATAAACAAGTCTTGGAACTCCGAAACTCAACGAGGAGTGGTAAAAGCATTTTAATCCGTGCCGCCACTACTGTCGACCAAGACCCGCAAACAGATGAGAATACATCTAGTGGTGCATCGGACGGCGAGGAGTACTTTGGCTTCGCCCACAACTCTTCGTCTTCGAGGTCCTCTATTGCACCATCTGCAGACATGAATGTATTGGCATTTCTACAAGATTCCGATCGGACCATCACAGTTTGGGAAAACATCCTCTCATAAAAAGACTCTTCCTCCGCTATAACACGACATTACCTTCTTCGGCACCGGTAGAGCGAATATTCTCATTCGCGGGAATCACTTTGACTCCCAAAGAAACTCTCTTTCAGACAAAACTTTGAAAGATTGGTTTTTGATCCGCAGCAACCGTGAAATAAAAGAGAATTCGTAAGGTGCCTTATGTTTATGTTTACGTCTTATGTTTACGTTTATGTCTCATCTACTCATTAATTGTTACTCATTTTGCAATGATATAATGAGTATAATATGTCACTGGTTGAACATCGTAAGTTCTAAGTTCTTTTGTTTTTGTTTTGTTCTAAAAAGGGAAATAATAATCGGAAATTAGATTGTACTATTTCTTTATCCTTTATCAAGCATTTTATATTGTTGTTACTCATGAATTAGTGAATGCATATGTTAAAATTTGTATGTATTTACAAATGTATTTAAATACATTTGATGTATTTTGTATTTAGTATCTACATACATTCGTAAAATGTATTTAGTATTTAAATACATTTCTCCCATGTATTTAGTATTTAAATACATTCAATGTATTTATTGCCCAGCTCTGCTTATTCGGACTATAGTGGATTTAATTATCCCAGAAGAGTTCCTTGTTCCAGGCACGGTCTGTGTGTATCATAAAAAACTCAGGGGACAATTTGAGTTCATTCCCATCTTGAAACGGACGTTATGTGCCTTGAAAAGTGGACGCTCAATTCTGCCAATTGAGGTTTAAGTTTTGGTTTTTAGCTAAAAATATAATAGTTACCCCTTTTTCTTTGATGTATTCAATCTGACGTGAAGGCAGCGAGTCTTTTGCTTATATTGAGGTTCTAAATGTAGCAGGGCTAGGATGCTTTAAACCCTAGATCCATGTCCCAAAGTTGGATCCTGTCTACTTTGCAGATAGCTGGTGAGGGAAGCTATATTTATGGGACCTCTTTGCGAGTGACCCGTTGCCCACGTCGGGCTAGCATCATGAAAAAGAAAAACTATGGTATTTGTCATTTACCATTACTTATTCGGACTATAGTTGATTTAATTATCCCAGAAGAGTTCCTTGTTCCATGCACGGTCTGTGTGTATCATAAAAAACTCAGGGGACCATTCTGAGTTCATTCACACACACACACACACACACACACACATACATATATATATATATATATATATATATATATATATATATTCAATTTGTGAAACCAGTCATTTCACGTAATGCCTAAAAATTTCAGGCATTTCGCGTAATTCGATTGACCCTTAAACATAGGTAATACGCATTACTAACCTAGCCTAGTCTAACCAAATCTAACGAACCTAACCTAAGTCGTTAATCGCTTAATCGAATTACGCGAAATGCCTGAAATTTTTAGGCATTACGTGAAATGACTAGTTTCACACATTGACCGTAACATATATATATAGTAAAAACATAACCCAACGAAACAACGGATATCCGACAGTGGCGCTCTTCTGCCAGGATTTAGTATAATGAAATTCACCAGTCCCGACATATATATAATACTATATATATATATATATATATATATATATATATATATATATATATATATATATAATGTGTGTGCGTGCGTGTGTGTGTATGTACAGAAAGTATATAAAGAGCTATACAAAAAGTAAATATGGGAACCATATAGGAGTATAAACATAATAATAATAATAATAAACTGAGATTTTACGACACAAAGCAAATGTTTCGGATATAGAAGTTCTTAATCGGTGTAGCTACTACAAAAGAAAATAATTTCAGGCAGTAAACATAATTAAGGAATGCGAAATTGGGGAACAATTAAAAATAGGTAGGCGAACGAGGGTATATAAGACAACGTATATAAAATACAGTTTCTGGCACGTTATACAGTTATATAATGAGATACGGAAGGGGAAGCGTGGAGGGGAAATACGAACGGGGAAAATCACGAAGTATTGTTGGGGGCTAGATAATGGGGGACGATAAAGGTTCGGAAATAGACAAGCAAAATTTAAACTGTTGAAAGCGAACTTGAGTAAAAAGAACAAGAATAATATCCTATATACTATTGAGCTAAAATGTGTCTGTGTGTCTGTCTGTCCGCTTTCTTCGGAACCGTGCACAGACTAACCGGCACATGGGAAAATTCTGCAACCACCACCAACTGATAGCCCATGAGCTGCCGATGTGCTCTGTCAAGTTTGCCGGTCCTAGGTTACTCCGCGGCCGAGCACGAGCTATTTAATATCTATTATAAATACTTCGAAAACGAAAATGACAAGAGCAAAAATACATAATAAACAGTTCGGTAGTCCCGATAATACCTAAGTACCAATATACATATATACAATATACATATACATATATAGCTAGCTGTGACATATACTGCTACATATACTGTGACATATACTGCTACCTGCCCGGAGGGCGATATCGAGCTACCGCTCGTTCTGTCTAGAATTAATAATAAAAAGAATAATAACTATTAATAGCAATATTAATAATAAGTCACAATAACTAATGTTTATGAAGTAATAATAGTAATAACAAGAATAGTGGCGGAAAAACTCAATGATACTATCAGGAATAAAGAGGGAAAGACTAAAATGGATGAAAAAAAAGGTACACACACTCGAGTAATATTGAAATCGTAACTACAAAACAAGGAAAAGGTTAGGTATTAAAAGTTTTTCCCCAATTTTTATTCTAAGTTTGGTGTCTCTGAAGGTTATTCTACCGAAAGACGTAATCTTCTTTAAATTCTATTCAGTTTGAGTTTACAAAGACAATTTTTCCTTGTTGAGTCTTCAGAGATACATAAAAAATATTCTAAACGAAATAGAGGCCTGTATAGGAACGGTTTGCCATTGCGGATACTTGTGGTTTTTTGGGTCCAGTTTGTGTATAGCAAGCCGAAAGTAGTAAGCGTGTGACTGTGATTGATAAGGGTAAATTTGTGCTGCCTTGGAGAAGAAACAAATTTGCGGTGCATCTTGCTCCTGAAGAATCATACACCAGAACTAATAACTGAGGAATGTCTGCAATACAAACTAACGAAAATTGCCATCAACTGAATACGAATAGGGATGTTCCTTTGAACTAGACTAACACAGAGCAGTGTTTCTTTTTAGTGGTGATGAACCACAGACGAAAGCCTCGCCAATACGTTGACTTCATATTTGCTTGACCCCCCCCCCCCCCCCCCCCCCCATATATACAGTATATATATTCATATCCTCTTTCATAATATTTCGTACGAAAAGCGAAATTATTTTATGTAAAAATTAGCACAAATTATTTAATTTAAAGAAAAAAACACTGGTGGGGGGAACTATTTATTTTATTTTTTAATTAACGAAACGAAGTTTTAAAATTAATAACTTTCCGAGAAGAATTATTAGAAATTTTTTAATTAGAAATTTTGTTAAATACATTTTTACTGTCTTTCATGATATGAAAGAGTTTTTACAGTTTCACGTTCAAAATTTATTTTCTGCAACGTTTTAATTATGGTATTTTATAATAAATGATAATGATAATCTTTGTTGACAGAAAATACAGGGTGTCCATAAATTACTTGTACAAATTTAATGCAATTTCATTCTTTTTTTTTATGTAGGAAGGAAGAGCCAAGGGCGAATGCCCACAAAACACCCCATCCCAACTCCATTGAGGAAGAAGAAAGCTAAAATCAAGGTCCAGGGTTTTCGAGATGCCTAGACATTCTGCGTTTGAAAGAATGGATTGGAGGTCATAGATAAGAGGAAAGATGAATTGAGGAAGTGTGTTCCAAAGTTCGCCGACTGAGTAGATGAAACCCTCGCGTTACAGAGTTGGACAGAAAAGGAATGAGACTATGTCGAGAAATATTGAATTTGTAAAGAATTTAGGGACATCCTGTGTACAATCCTTAAAAATACCAGTACCAGTGGTTCACTTGGTGACACTGTTTGCCTTAAGCGAAATGAAGGCACTGAGGTCGGGGGATCGACTCGCAATGATGTTAATAATAACCTAGAAATTAGCACAATGGGCCGTCGCGTTCGTCTGGCCTGAGCGCTGCGCCAGTTTCTGGTCTTCTTCACTATTAGTATTATTCCACAAAACTGTAAGCAATTTACGTGTTAATAAATAAACAATGTGCACCCCCACCTCACGAATGTTAAGAGCAAAAGTTAAAAGACGAATGGGTACACGTCAAAACTATATTGGTAAATTCACAGTTTATTACAGAACTGCAATAGTGCAATGTTACAGATTGCTAATCTGTAGAGGAATAATAAGTCAACAGATTAGCAGTATTATGAGCTCCTGAGACGCCAGTAGCTTTGGGAAGCAGGAGGCAACAACGATAAACAAATTAAACATGTAATTTATAGTGTGTATATAGAATGTCCCCATATTTGTTTCTGATGAGGGCCATAATAATTCCATAGGAAATATAACGATACGCAAGCATTGCTGAGAAAAGCAATGAGGTTAAGCCTTTCTCTTGAGGTTAACATTAACCCTTTCATTATACAACGGTCCAAAACAGAAGATATATATCCCCCACATGGACACGGTTTGGTTTCAGCAGAAACTCATTTTGAATTTTTTGCATGAAACTTTAGGCCTGAGTTGTGTCTAAGAGGTACACTCAGGTTCACCATAGTCGATATACAGTATATACAGGGTGTTTCATAACATGTGGGACGCACTTTCAGAATGGATTCAGGACCTGAAAACAATGAAAAACGTTTATATAAACGTATGCCCGAAACTGTTGTTTCCGAGTTACAGCCCGTTTTATGTTCCAGCAAGTATCCGCCTTACCTTTAAAGGAAGTGCTCAAAATGACCGCCTTGCGCTTGAATACTACTGAACACGCCTCATCATAGACTGCCTGACGCGTTCAAACATTCCAGGTATTGCTCAGATTTTCTGGCATCTTTGTTCTACACGTTGGCGAAGCATTTCAACATTGCCAATGGGTGTCACGCAAACGATGGATTTCAGATGACCTCGCAGGTAAAAATCGAGTGGATTCAGGTCCGGGGAGCGAGCAGGTCACGCAATGGGTCCTCCACGGCCTACACAATTATCAGGGAAATGGTCATCCAAATAGTCTCTGGCTACTCAACTAAAATGAGGCGGAGCTCAGTCATGCATAAACCACATAACGACGTCGGACACCAAGAGGAACTTCATCTAGTAAGTCGCTTAAATCATTCCTTAAAAAATTGGAATAGGATTCTCCTGTTAATCTTCCATATAAAACAAAAGGACCGATTAAGTTGTCGCCAATAAGTCCTGCCCATACATTGATACTAAATTGTTGTTGGTGCTTTGACTGGATGATGGCATGCAGATTCTCTTCGGTCCAGTGATGAGTGTTGTGAAAATTGATCACGCCATTTCTTTGAAGGCAGACTCATCAGAAAACAACACAGAGGATAGAAAAAGAGGATCGCGAGCACACTGTTGAAGAAACCAAGTACAAAAAGCCTCTCGTGGTGGGAAATCAGCTTCAGTAAGGCCTTGTACTCTCTGAATGTGATATGGGTAAAGCTGTTGTTCCCGTAAAATTCTCCACACAGTTGTGTATCTTACACCCTCTGCTGCTGCTATCCTTCGGGTGCTGACACCAGGATGTTCCTCGACGCGATTCAGGACCCGCTCCTCCAACTCAACAGTTCTGGCGCTGATTGGTTTACCACCATCTGAAATTCGCTTGCTGAATGGATCCTGTATCACCAACACGCTCGTCTATTCTCTGAAAGGTCTTATTTGGCAGACAGCGATTCGGAAACGTTTCTGCATACAGACGTCTTGCTGCGGCGGCATTACAACTCGGCAAGTCCATGCATGTGATGCATGTCTGCCATTTCTCTGTTTGAATAAGCCTCCATTCTCACTTCAAATGCACACTATCACTGAATAGCACAAAAAATTTTAAGTTTTTTTTCACTGGACTGCACTTATTCACGGTAAGAAGTTACGAATACGAACAGTGAAACACGGCGATGCACCTCTGACTGACTGATGGCTCTACACTCAACGATATTCAAACATGTCATACAGTGTAAGAAACATTAGAATCGGCAAGGCATACATGAAATAAGTCTCGTACACACTCACCAACACTGTCGGCACGCAGTGTTTGTAAACAGTTTGCGGAAAGAATTGCTGGAACACAAAACGGGCTGTAACTCGGAAACAAAGCGATTTCGGGCATATGTTATATGAACTTTTTTCATTGTTTTCAGGTCCCGAATCCATCCTGAAAGTGCGTCCCACATGTTGTTATGAAACACCCTATATATATATAGTCTCGAGGATTACTCTTGTAAAAATGCCTGCGCTTCTAACCCCCAATAAGTAGCCAAATAGGTATAGGGCCTATACGTTTTTAAAATTACGGTAAATCAGGCAATTTTTTATTAAGTAATTTCAACGGACAAAATTTATTTTTATGAAATTATGTATTTAATTTATACTTTCTTAATTAATCAATATTTTTAAAAACTGCAATATTATAATCATGCAACTCGGACAGAGGATATTTTTGCAGCCAATCGAAGATGTTGTCCGCTGATGACGTAATGACTCAACTGTAAATTAAAAACTAATAGAATCATATTCAAAGCATTTAAAGTTAAAGTTTTTTACTTACATTAATGCAAAATGCCTTTGAAGGGTGCTGTGCTGTACTCTGTAACAATGTAAAAACTTCCATAAACAGTACAAGTTTTTTTAATTTCTTTTTAATGTCTGGACATCTAACTGTGGAAGAGTGGACCTAAAATTTGGTTTTAACATAAAACGGAATAATATATGATGAACAGTTAACGTAAGCCAAGATTTTGTACATAACTGGTACCTACTGTAGACCTTCATTACAGTGAATTTGAGATGTACTGAATGAGTTTTATCAGGATTTGTAGTATATATACACACTGGGAGAAAAGTCTTTCAGGATTTTATACATACAAATAATTTGTTAGTAAATAAATAAATTCCAATTATATCACTGCAGTCACGATATTTTTCAAAGCAACTATACAAGGCCAGGAATGACCTGAGGCTAGAACAGGAAGGCCCAGGCCAGTGACGGCGAACCACTGACCCACGAGGCAATTTTTAATGACCCACGAGCTCTTATTTAAATAAAATTACTAGTTTAATATTTTCTGTCTTACAGTTTTAAAATTATTTTATTTTCCCACCGAAATAAACAGCTGATACACATTGAAACGTTTTTAAACGTACAGTATAGTATACGTTTAAAAACGTGTGTATATGTCCGACAAATTACAATTCATCCAATTCTCCCATACTATTCAATTTTAAGATCTTCAGTTATCAGCTTTTCATTGGCTTGACATTGGTAATGTAGAAATGGAATTAGTTGACTTCCAAGAAAGTGCAGTATGGAAGACTAAATTTATTGATCTTAATCTGAAGTTACAAGAAAAGAAATTGGAGTCGTCAATTTTGGGTGTAACCAGAGAACAACAATCAATAGAAAGAGTAAAGAATCTTATTCTTGCAGAATGGAACTCTTTACCAAATTCTTTTGCATCAATGAAAAAGCTAGTATTAGCTCTGCTAGCAATGTTTTGTTCATCTTATTCATGTAAACAGTTGTTTTCCTCCATGAATTTCGTCAATTCTACCACTAGGAATCGCCTTGGCACAGATATGAGTGCTGCATGTGTGAGACTAAAGACAACTAAATATAAACCTCGGATCAAAACATGAGCAGCTGAAATCCAACAAGTTTCTCACTAAAAATAGTAAGTAAATTATTGTGACCCAATTTCGTTCTTTTTTTAAATCAAAAGTAACAAAAATGACCCGCCAGCAAGAGGCTCCCCACCACTGCCCTATGCCCTAGCCCCAGTGAGCGCCATGTCAGTAAGGATGGAATACAGCAATGAAGAAGAAGTGTATCTTGTATCGTGGGCTATTTCTTATAACATAATAAACTTGTGTGAAGAAAGCTTGCGCTTATTTCAAGAAAAATATGATAAACCACCACCAAATGCAACCACTCTTCGATACTGGAAGTTCAAGCTTTTGGAAACAGGGAACCTGGTAAAGGATCGACCAAGAAGCGGGAGGCCAGTAACGACGACAGGAGACAGCAACAAAGAAAATGTCCTCGCCAGTTTTCAAGTCGATCCAACAACTTGAACGAGAAAAGTCGCAGAGGAATTGGGTATTTCCAAATTTTCAGTAGCAAAAATATTGAAATTACAGGGGTACCACACGATTACAAACACATTTACTCTCAGCTCATATACGACGATGATTCTGACGGCTGCAGTTTGCTGAAACAACGAGACAAAAGTTCAACAGTAATCCAGATTTCGTTCGAAATATAAAATTTTCAGATGAATGGGTCTTCGGTTTAACGAGTAAAGGAAACAAACACAACGTTCACTACTGGGCGAGAAAAATCCCAAAATACGATTGGGTAAACCCGTTAAAACGGCATTAACAGTTTGGGCGTGCATTGGTTATTCAGGATTCGTTTCCTTTGATATATCGAGAGATACAATGGTGGAAAACGCTATTGCCAGGTACTGAGGGACAAAGTTTTGCCACAGTCTCCTAATGGAGTTGCCAGGAATTGGATTTATCAACATGATGGAGCGCCGCCACATTACTCTGCAGCTACCCGTGAGATTCTGGATATGAACCTTGAAGGAAGATGGGTTAGGCGGCGAGATCCCATCGAGTAGCCAGCCAGATCACCTGATTTAACCCCATGTCGTTTCTGGCTTTGGGCTTATTTGCGTGATAAACTCTACACTCCTGTTTTCACTTATCCAAAAATGCCCTTGGCCGCAGAATAGATGAACAATTGAAAAGGATCCCACTCGATAAGTTTAGAAGAACAATAAGCGTTTCAGAGAGAGGATCCACAAATTTATTATAGCCGATAGAAAACTCTTTAAAGATTAAATTACAATTTAACAAAATATTTGTATGAATAAAATTCTTAGACTTTTTGTTCAATTTGTTTCATCATTTGAACACTTATCTGTATAATGTTATTAATTAAATAGTTGTATGTATAAAATCATTAAAGACTTTTCTCCCACCATGTATACATATATATAACACCTTGGTTTTTTCCCTTGTCCGAATTGTTCATTCTGACGAAGGTGAAGCTTGTCACTCCACCTTAGACCTACAGTTTAATGTGGAATCTGAACCACACGCCAACAGCAGCCCACGTTTTAACCACTAGACTACCCAGGGTACCCATTTATCTACCAACCAATTTCTTTAGTGTGGAAGGATGAACAGCTGGGTTTTGCTGCGTGCCGCCTGCCGTCACTCGCCGGGTCTTGATTCCGGGACCAATGGATTTGTAGTCAGCGACGCTAACCACTACACCACCGAGGCGCATATATAATATACTATATATATATATATATATATTATATACTCGTCGGGTCCGGGCAAAAGCCCCCTAGGACAAAAGCCCCCTGGACAAATTGATGGGTAGGGCAAGTCAGGTGTCACATCTAATCTGAAGCATCAGTTCCACTTCAGCCACCGTGGTGTTAAGGTTATAATGTTATAATGTTTCAGACCAACAAAGACCCTAGGATCCACTCATGGCTGGTCTACCTAACTGTGTTCGTAATCGTGTATTGTGTATACACATACGAGGAAAAGTGTAGGTGTGGCTGTAAAGACTGTACAGTAATGTAGAAATGTGTGTGCACCCATTATGGGTCTCCCATTTAAAGGTGTTTGTGGGGCAAGTGAAGATCATGAGTTTTTCAATACCTATGGGGGGCACCGCTCGGCAGAGGAATCTCTTTAAATGGGGTGTGTAAGGACAGAGAGTATCCCCTAACCCAAGACGCTGCCTCCCTATATCCCACAACACTTGTGTTGAGCTGTGGGATCTATCCCCACAAAGCCTTAATTTTACTACCTTAAACTATACCCTTTCTATCAACATGCGCGTCCAATCGATTCTTAAACATGTTATAGACGTGCTACTAATTACTTCTACCGGCAAACTATTCCAGCTATTTACTATTCTATGCGTAAAAAAGTTTTTCGCAACTGCTGTCTCGAACCTTCTACTTGTCAACTTACACCCGTTATTTCTATTCCTATTATATTGAGATATTTCGAAAAAGCTATCTCTATCTACGTTATCAAACCCATTCATAATTTTGAAAACCTGGATTAGATCACCCCTTAACCTCCTAGTCTCGAGTGTAGTCAATTTTAACTCTTTAAGCCTATCCTCGTACGACTTTGACCTAAGAGACGGAATCATCTTAGTTGCTCGTCTTTGAACTCTTTCGATTTTGTCTATATCTTTGCGCATATGCGGATTCCAAAATTGGACCGCGTACTCCAAATGGGGTTATATTCTCTGAGTGACTTGGAAAATCAGTCTCTCTTCAACCACCATGGAGATCATGAAGAACAATAAAGGAGGTTCCAAACTGTGTGCAGAAGGCTACTTATACACCAAGAAGAGTTCCAACAGTACACGAATACGCTGGGAATGTTCTCAGAGGAAAGCACTTTCTTGCAAAGGTTGTGCTCATACAGATTTGGAGGTGAAGGAACTTCTTTTTGTGACTGAACACAGCCATGACCCAGACCCTAACAAGGTGAAGGCAGCTAAAGTGAAGAACACCATAAAGAACGATGCTTTGACCAACAGGGGCAGACCTTCACATATCGTTGCAGACGCTATATGTCAACAACCACTTGAAGTCCGTTGTGCAATTCGTCGACTTGACTCTGTGAAGCGTAATGTCCGACGTCTACAGAAAGGAGCATTGCCAAAGGACCCAACATCCCTACGAGAATTGGAGCATATCAGTGGTGAATGGAAAACTACAGGAGCTTCAGAAAACCAGGACTTCCTCATTTATGACAATGGACCTGAGTCGACAGACAGAGTTATAGTGTTTGCAACCAACCAGGGACTTGAACATTTATCACGCAGTACCACATGGTTTATGGATGGGACTTTTTCAACAGCTCCAAGACTGTTCCAGCAATTATACGTCATCCGAGCACCTCTTGGGCTATTTGCTGTGACATGTGTGTATGCCTCTCTGCCTGCAAAGTCTCAATCCACTTATGAAGAATTCCTCCAGGCAATCCTTCATAAATGTGATCATCTGGGATTCAATCCAGATCCCACCACTGTGGTGACCGATTTTGAATGTGCAATGATCAATGCTATTCCTACAATCCTGGGACCACATGTGTCATCTCGTGGCTGTTTCTACCACCTGACCCAAAATACATGGAGAAAGGTGCAAAGTTTAGGACTGACTGCTGCATACAGGAATGATGATCGAGTGAAACATTTTTGTGGAATGTTGGATGCACTGGCTTTTCTACCTGTAGACGAGGTGGCCAATGGGATGGGTTATCTGCTGGAGAATATACCTGATGCTGAAGGACTGGAAGACCTAGTGGACTATTTCAGTAGCACCTATGTGTTCGGTACTTGTCGTCGCATCCAGCTACCAGCTCTTCCTGATGGAGTAATTCCCCCAGTACGCATGAGAAGGATTCCTCCTTTGTTTCCACCACAGTTATGGAATGTCCATCAGGCAACCATTGATGGGGAGGATCGCACCAACAACCCATGCGAGAGTTGGAATTTTGCTTTCCATGAGCTTGTGGGATATGACCACCCAACTATCTGGAAGGCCATTGAAAGTATTAGAAAGGATCAGGCTCTTGTATCAACAGCCCTGATTAAGGATTCTCGTGGTGAGCCTCTAAGAAAACGAGTCAAACGTGCCACAAAGGAGCATCAACAGCGTTTGAAGAACCTATGTCTGGATTATGTGAATGAGAGGAAGACCTTGGAAGAATTTCTGAATGGTGTAGGTCACAGCATTAGGTGGAAGTAACATGAACTTTAAATGAACCTTAACACGTAATGAACTTTTTAATATTGTGCTTTATTTGTTCGATTTTCCCTAGATATGGTATGATGTTCCTTTTATAATGTTCATTTTTATGGTAATAATAAAGAATAAAAATAATTATTAAAAAAATTCTTATTATTATTTTTCCTAGGGGGCTTTTGTTTGAATGCCCGGTTAGGTCACTTGAATGCCCTTGACGATTGGTTAGGTTAAGTCATGATATTTTCGTTAAAAACATTAATTATTTAAAGTGCTCTAACATGTTTGTTTTTCATTTCTCCAAAAAAAGAAAGCTATTTTTTAAATCAGTGACCAAACCTACATTAGTATACCGATTTTCATTAAAATTCGCTGCTAGCCCCCAAACGGAAAAGATCCTAAAGCAGGACTGTTCGGAGGCCAATGTCCTACACTCATATACTCGTATATATGGGGTAGGGCGCGAGGATATGACGTTTTTACTGGACAACAAATCAGGGAAAATTTTGTAAGATATAACAAACATAGTGAGTGCAGTTTATTTTTTGAAAATTACATGTTCCAGATGGCCTCCATTACAATCTAAACATTGTTGTAATCTCTATCTGAAGTTCCGCATAACTCGCTGCAATAAAGCGCCATCAATTCCTCCAATTCCCTCTACAATGCGGTCTTTAAGCTCTTCAGTAGAGTCGGGGCAAGTAGCATACAACTTAGACTTAAGATATCCCCACAAGAAAAAGTCTGGGGCTGACAACTCGGGGGATCTTGCTGGCCAGAGAATGTCTCCAAATCTTGAAATTAAGCGGCCTGGAAACATTCCTCCAAGAACATTCATGCTTTGTTTTGCCGTGTGAGCCGTAGCGCCATTCTGCTGTTGGAGCCATACGTTCTTCACCCTTAGCAGTTCCTCGGCTGAATAAGTTTCCAGGATGATGCGATAGCGATCAGCATCCACGTTAACAGACAGGTTGTTTTCCTCAAAGAAATAAGGCCCGATAAACCCAAATGCGGAAATACCACACCAAACCGTTACCTTTTCACATGCAGAGGCTTCTCGTGGAGCTGCTTACGATTATCACTCCAATATCTGAAATTCTGCTTATTTACGTAGCCCGACAGGTGAAAGTAGGCCTCATCTGACATGATTAAAACATCCAAAATTCCTTCATCATTATCCAATATTTCCAAAAACTGTCTACGGAAATTGACACGACAAACTTTATCATGGTCTTTTATCTCATGGGTCCCTTGAATTTTGTATGGATGAAAGTGTAAGTCTTCGTGTAAAATTCTTCGAAGGGACCTGCTTGAGATTTGTAAGGAGAGCGCATGTCGCCTTGCTGAGCGTGATGGGCTCTGCTGTAACGCGTTCCTCACTCTTTCAATGTTCTCTGGCGTGCGAATCGAACGTCTAGGCCCAACAAACTTATTCACTACACTACCACGAATATTAAAATCATCAACCCACTTTAAAATGGCATTACGCGAAGGAATTCTGCCATGTCTCGGAACATTAAACTCGTGCCGAAAAGTTCGTTGGGTCTGCACAATCGAATTAGTTTGAAAATAAGTTCTCATTGCGAACACGCATCCACTAAACTGCACCACAGATGAGTGTGCGCGCGCGACCACCAGCCCCCCCACTTCCCCATAGCAACGGTCCAAAAAACGTCATATGCTCGCGCCCCACCCTTTATATATATATATATATATATATATATATATATATATATATAATGTTAGGGCTTGGCCTGGCTAAACACTGAAGGCAAATCCATAGCTTAGTGGCTTGTAACTAGGCCTAATTATTAAAATGCTATGTAAATTGCTTACGCATAATTTTTTCTTGTAGGACATAGGGTATATACATAATTACTTAAATACGCTGGGCATATTCAATATGTGGTCAGACTAACACAAATTATGTCCGTATATATACGGTATAATCTGTTGATTATATACAGCCAGGGTCAACGAAAAAACTCCTTGGCTTCAAACTTCAATAATTTTTTAAATACAAAACCAAAAGCAGTTTCCTTTGTAAGAAAATTTAATTATAACAGCCTTTTTTCCTATTTAAATTTTGGAGATGCTACACTCTTGTTCAAATTTCAATTTCCAGCAACATGAAACGGTTGGAACAAGTTGGAGCAATTTGGAACAAGTACTCCTTGTACAGCATCTGCCCCTGTTAGTACGATGGCGTCCGTTCAGCAGAGGGCTCAGTGCGTGCGTTGGTATGCAGAGTTCAAGTCAATTATATCCGTTCAACGCCATTTTCGACGTACGTACGGGACAGAAACGCCTACTGACAAAACAATTACTCGATGGTTTGCTCAGTTTAGGGAAACGAAGTGTTTTAAAGCAGAAATCATCAGGGAGACCACGAACATCCGAAGAGACTGTAGAACGCATTAGAGTGTCGTGTGTACGCAGCCCAAAAAAAATCTAGTGCTCGTCGCAGTTTGCAAATTGGTATACCGAAGACCGCCATCCAAAATGTGCTGCGTAAGCGGCTAAGATTACACACGCATACAAAATTCAAATGAGACATCAATTAAAGTCACTGATCGTCCAAAACGACTCGAATTTGCAAATTTCATGTTAAGTAAAATTGATGACGATGAAGGTTACTTAAAACGGGTAATGTTCACGGACGAAGCTACCTTTCACATTAATGGCCACGTCAATCGTCACAACTGCAGAATTTGGGGATCAGAACAACCAAATGAAGTTTTCGAGTACGTACGTGGCAACCCAAAGGTGAACGTGTGGTGTGGACTACTGCATGACCGTGTGGTAGGACCTTTCTTTTTTGCGGAGAGAACCATTACTGGAGACCTTTATCTCGATCTGTTAGAACAGCTTGTTTTCCCCCAAATTGAAGACAGTGAAAGACAAAATGGAACTACTGTTGTTTTTCAACAAGACGGCGCCCCACCTCATTTTAGTCTTCAGGTTCGTCATGCGCTAAGTGCTAGGTTTCCTAATCGATGGATTGGAAGTGGTGGCCCAACAACCTGGCCACCACGAAGTCGTGATCTGACACCATTGGAATTTTTCATATGAGGGTATGTGAAAAACATTGTCTATGCCAAGAAGATTCGTGACTTGAGACATCTACGATAGAGAATCTCTGCAGCTGTAGCAACAATCACACAGGACATGCTTCACCGTACCTGGACGGAAATCGACTACCGCTTGGATGTTTGTAGGGGTACAAATGGGGCTCACATCGAGATTTATTGAGGTATAACATTAAAATTTTTAGTTTTTTCACATTTACAAAGGAAACTGTTTTTGGTTTTGTATTTAAAAAAAATATTAAAGTTTGAAACCCCAGAGTTCTTTTTCGATGACCCTGTATATATATATATATAAACAATAACATAGAAAGAAAACGGGGGAGGGGTGACTCTGCTTTGGGGAAATGGAGTCAAAAGTCACTGAGCGACCGAGTCTGCTTGCTGACTCGGTCAGATTTCGGCGCAACCTGAAAATGCTGGAACCCCAACACTGTATGTCTACCTACACTGTGCGTTCACTGTTGTGGTTTTGTATGCTCTCTCCTGTCACTTAACCTCAATCCATGTGATTTTATTTCAGAACGTTCCCAATTAATACCATGATTATGTCTATACATATTGTTAGACAATGCATTCGAATTATTTGCGGTTCTACAAGCATATTTATGTCGTTTTATTTTGACAGCTAAAAAAGTTTTAACAGCATGACCTATATATAACTAAATCACCGTGTTTACTCCCGACAGAGTGGACACACCCAACTGCATTATTTGGACTTTTTAATTAAGAGATATTAATTAGTATTTTCTAATTAAACACTACGCCAATTCCAATTGTTTTAAGTAAGGTGGGAAGGTGTTTAAAGTTTACATGGTAAAGAAAGCAAAGAATATTTTTATGATCAATATTTCTGCGAATTACGTATGCTATTATTAATTTTTTTTTTTTAATTTTGTTTATAAAACATTCCAGAAAATGAAACAGGAGAACATACAGTAGAGTTTACTACCAAATGAACTTGGTGCACCTGTGGCTATTCGAGAAGGAACCTCACGAAAGCAACTCTTCACTCCACCAAGCCAATTCTAGCTGGAGGCAAGGCTATTTGAACCTGCATCTCTCAGAGAGAGAGAGAGAGAGAGAGAGAGAGAGAGAGAGAGAGAGAGAGAGAGAGAGAGAGAGAGCGTTTTCATTCTTTTTCCTTTTAATATTTTTATACTAGTTACTTGTCCCCTTCAATATCCGTTGTCCAGCTTTGAATATTCATTCCCTATCAGCCAAAAGATTCGCCATAAAAAATCTATGTCAATACGATAACCAAATAACGGCGACACTTATTATAACACACACACACAAATAAATAAATAAATAAATAAATATAGAGTATAGAAACAAAATATTTTATGATTATATGTTTTATAGAGCGCGCAGATTGTGTATAAGCTAATCTAATGGTTTGTGCTGCAGAAGACCTTCCACTGAGTAACGATACCATTTTGGAAACTTTGATTTTCTTCTCATTACAACTCTGACATAAGCTATCTCAAACAAAGGGACTTCGTTGGGAGGCGGGGAGAATGAGGGGGAGGTTGTTGGGGATAAGAGACGGTGGGAGAGGGGAGTCTGATCTGCTGTTTCGAATTTCTCTCATCACTTCTTGCGCCTGTAGGTTGTAGTCTGTAGGAGGGAAAGAAGGATCCCTTTACACACACACATATATATATATATATATGCTGCAAACCCACAAGGAAAAAGAAAAACAATTCCAAGGCATCGTTCATTCATTTCGTGTTTAATTGTGAAATTCATCCCATATATATATCACACACACACACGTGTTTTGTTACCTTTCAAAAATAAACCACGACATTTTTAATTGTGGATGGCGACATTTAGCCTCATCAACCTAACTTCATTGAATCCCTTTTTTATGGCATTTAATGATTTTCAATAAAACAAGTCAGTGTATGGCAACACTGCTAATGTCGCTACAAACACGTCCGTATCACGATCAGCCATGCGTGTGTATCCTGAAGATTGTCGCGATGACATCAGGTAACCAAGAACACTATCTTTTGAGTCAGTTTACTCACGTGGCGAAAATTATATATATTTATTATTCCTAATGGTCAAATTGTTCCTACATTTTTGTCAGTGGTCATTGAAGTTACATTAGCTGCTACATGTGACGTCATTTATTTTTTTAAATTTTTAATCATTTAGGCTTGCGTTAAGGTAGGGAGGGATTCCTTTAAAAAGTTTACAGAACGCGCTTTTTTACCGTATACAATGATTATTTTTTCGAATTTCACTCGAGTCAGGATTTTAATTAAAAAATCGAAATCAAATTACTACTATTTCATGCTACCTCACGTTTTTACACACCTAGTTTTTTGTTAAGTTATATTAGGTTAGGTTAACTTACAACATAAACTGAACTCCCTCAAAAAAATCTACAACAAAGTAGGAGTTATTTTCCAAGGAGGAGGAAAATGATACAAAAGATAGTACCGAATAGGAGCGAAAGTAATTTTTGGCGATATATATATATATATATATATATATATATATATATATATATATATATATATATATATATATATATATATATATATGAAAATTATTTCACGAAAGTAACACGTGAATAATATTTATGATGAAAATAACCACGAAGTAAAAAGGAAACAGAATGGTGCTCAAGCGTGTAAAACAGCATCAATATTCCGTTAGAACAGGAAAGTCGTCCAGTGCCCTTTTCGTCCATTTGTCGGAGTTATCCCACTGTATTGATTGGAATAATGCTTCAATTTTGTTTCACTCAAGCAACATTGTTAATAGAAATATTCTTGAGTCTGCCATTATTCAACTTGCAAATAATTTCAACATTAGCCAGGGGCTTGTTTCGCTTGATCCTGTTGTTTTGAATTTGTTCAGAACGTATATAGACAAGAGGGGTAGTGTTAAAACTTTGGTAGCTTTTCCTTATGAATTTGTATGCTCCTCCTACAATTTTTAGTTTTCTATTTTTTTTGTGACCTACCAATATACAGGGTGTCCCAGAATTAACTATATTTCAATGAAATCGGACAAATTTTTTAAAAACACACTTTTATTTATGTTTATCATGTTTAATATGTGTTAAAAATGTATAAATTTCTAAAAAAATTTCTTAATTTTATTTTCATAATTTTTTCATTATCTGGTCCAATGAAAGACCGTCTGAAGTCATAGAATGGCAAAGAGACTCCAAAAGTTAACGTGTGGCTTGGAATGACCAAATCCAAAATTTATGGCCCATTCTTCTTTGCGGAAGCAACTGTAACAGGTACCGTCTACCTTGATATGCTTCAGCAGTTTCTCGAACCACAGCTTCTTGATGATGGCATTCTTGATAATGTTGTGTTTCAACAAGATGGAGCACCATGTCATTATGCTCTAATTGTTCGAGAATACCTCAACAGACGCCTTCCGAATCGGTGGATTGGACGTGGAGGACCTCGACCTTGGCCTCCGCGTTCTCCGGATTTGACACCCCTGGATTTCTTTGCATGGGGTTTCATAAAAACAAAGGTTTATCGCCAAAAGATCAATGCTTCTTGTTGAAACACAACATTATCAAGAATGCCATCATCAAGAAGCTGTGGTTCGAGAAACTGCTGAAGCATATCAAGGTAGACGGTACCTGTTACAGTTGCTTCCGCAAAGAAGAATGGGCCATAAATTTTGGATTTGGTCATTCCAAGCCACACGTTAACTTTTGGAGAGTCTCTTTGCCATTCTATGACTTCAGACGGTCTTTCATTGGACCAGATAATGAAAAAATTATGAAAATAAAATTATGAAAAAAAATTTAGAAATTTATACATTTTTAACATATTAAACATGATAAACATAAATAAATGTGTTTTTAAAAAATTTGTCCGATTTCATTGAAATATAGTTAATTCTGGGACACCCTGTATATAGTCTCGAACTTGTTATTTATTTCAGTGTTCCTGAGGATGTTATTAGACGAAAGCGCTTGAGCACCATTTTGTTTCCTTTTTCCTTCGTGGTTATTTTCACACACACACACACACACATATATATATATACTGTATATATATACCGTCTGCCAAAAAAAAGGGTTCGCTCTAAAACAGCCATGAAATCAACATTTATTAACCAATCATAATGAAACTCAGAGCAAAACTATGTAAACAGTATATACTCGTACGTACACCAATTTTCAGATTGTTATATTCAAAATTAATGATTTAATGAGGATTGTTTATGGTCAACAAATTTTGTTGAACATCCTCCAGTTTTTAATTCTGGGAGTCCACCAAGGCGGTAAAACTTTGGTAATAAAGTTTTTATTCTCATTTTAGTTATAAAATAAGCAGTAGCTCCCTATCGCTCGCGACCGTTGTACAACTTGGCCCTCCGGGCAGGTAGCACTGTGATCCAGTTACAAAATAAAAAAAAACGCCATTACCCCAACCCCTCTCCCCCATTACCCCCACACACAAAAGTAAAAAACGCCATTACCCCCACCCCACTCCCCCAATTACCCCACCCCCTCCCCCACTACCCCCGGGCGGGTAGCACTGTGACATATACTGCATGTCACACAATGTGAAGCTCAAGATTTTCACGGCTGCGTTCTTTTCTGTAGTTTTATCGCGATGCTGGGGCCTTCGGACCCAGTAATTGTGACCTACGACTGGGAAACTTGACAGAGCACATCAACAGCTCATGGGCTATCAGTTGGTGGTGGTTGCAGAATTTTCCGATGTACCGTTTAGTCTGTGCATTAAAAAACTATGAAAATAAAAAAGGATTTTGAATTTCGAAACAGAACTTAAATCTTAAGTTTACAAAAGAAATCAAATTAACATTTTACTCTTGGAATTCCTATTAAAAACCTGTCAATGTGTTTCCCTTCTGTTTCAACAATTTTCTTCAATCTTGGACGAAATCCATCAATGGTTCGATCGATCTGCTCCTGTGGTATCTCTTCCCACTTGTCCACAAGAAGCTAACGCAAGTGTGATCAACATTTCTCACCCTGCTCCTGTAAACTCTGTGCCAAATTTTTTCAGATTCCACAGTCAACAGGATTCAAGTCAGGACTGTTAGGTGGCCAATTTTGGGGTTCAAGTAATTCTGGGACATTATTTCTTAAGTATTCCACAGTTGCTATTGCTGTATGGGACGTTGCTCCGTCTTGCTGAAAAAGATGATAACCACCGTTGGTCAGATTTTGCATTTCGGGAAGCATGTTTCGTAGCGGAGTATTTCGATAGTACTCGGTATTGACTTTTACATCAGGCTCAATAAAATGAATGGATGTTTTTCCTAACTTTGATATGCCAACTGACACCATGACACTAGCTGAGCAATTAATTTTGGTCACAAAAAGTCTGCTATCAGGTATTTCATTCTTACATTGGACGTGCGAGTAAACTCTGTCATTTTGACTGTTCCGAGGTGGCTCCACAGTGAATCTCTTTTCATCAGTGAAAAAAGCCTTTGAAAGTTTATCACATGTTACTCGCCGTAAGATTTGTTTTGATCTTTGAACTCGTTTCTGCTCATAAGTTTGAGTAATCTTTTGCCCGTGCACTCTTTTGAAAGGTTTTAGTTGAAGATCTTGTTAAAATTATGCGTCTCACACTAGTTTCTGATAATTGTAACTCTCTTGATATGCGAGCTGGTGTCATATGGGTTCCTGGCTGGTTTTCCTGGTTTAATATACGTTCTTCGACGTCGTCAATATTGTCTTGTATGTGAACAGTTTTTGGTCGCCCACTTCCCTCTCTTCTTTTGATATCCCCAGTCTCGTCAATTTTCTTTAGAAGCTTTCCCAAACCACCCAGAGTCCATCCTTTGTTGGGGAATTCGTAGTAGTTTCATTCGTTCATATCCCTTTTCTAGTCTATAATGCTTAATTATAATCTTATCTTCTTCCTCTGAAAATTGCATATTCATTATATTTAATAACCCTTCTAAAAAAAATCGTATATTAGAATTTACAAAAGTGAAAATGGAAATAAAGGATTCTTGATTAGTTTGTCGAGCATCAGTTGTAGTATTACTAGATAAATATTTAATAAATCGTTATTTTTGATAGCTTCGAACTGAAATTTGGTTTACAGGTAGATGTTTTTTGTATCTTTTACGTGTATATGTTTCATACTGATGTGTTTAGAGTGAACCCTTTTTTTTGGCAGACGGTGTATATATATATATATATATATATATATATATATATATATATACCCTCTGTCTATAGCTTCGGGCGGTTCGAGGTTGACGGGGGTTCTGGTTAGGTGGCAGCAAAGGATTTTTATCGTGGAGGAGTTGGTACTGTGTTGGAAATCGCAGTCGTTTCTCTTATACTACTCTCCGATTTCTTCTTGTAGGGGATCGGAGGATTCTGTGAAGCTTACAAAATTTTCTGAGAGTTCCCCGATTATTTTTCTCTATTTAAGACTAAGTTCTCTGAAGAAAAGAAGGCTTGAAGGAGAAGACAAAGATACTCTCTTTTTGTAGTTTACTGCTAAAATGTTATAGGTAATGCTCAGCCTCTAAGTCAGATCAGACAAATCAGATTTATAATTTGAAAAATTGTTTGACTTTATACAGGGTGTACATAAAGTCAGGATCTATTTTTGTGAAATAATTATTTTTTTCTATTTTTCTTTTCAGAAGCCCTTAGAAAGAATACAGAAGAGCGTGTGGCCAGGGCCGGATTTTCCAATAGGCAACATAGGCCATTGGCCTAGGGCCCACCAGTAACTGGGGGCCCACTGGGGACCTCCTACAATCCCTTGACACAAACAGTATCATTGACAAATTTGCCATAGAAAAAAGCAGGAAAAAGTCATTTTGAACTTCACATAGTTGTGCTTGCAAAATTTATTATGCTTCAGTTTCATTGTATTTTTCCATTATTCCTATGTGTAAGATGTACATGATATGGAACTTGATTTACTTTGATGTACTTGATATGGAACTAATTTGATTAAAAATTATTAATGTGTAATGTATTACATTATGTTGTAATTCTTATTGCAAAATTTATTATGCTTCAATTTGACTATTTTTTTCCATTATTCCTTTGTGTAAGAATAAGTTGTACATGATATAAAACTAATTTGAATAAAATTATTGATGTGTTACATTATGTTGTAATTCTTTTTTTTTTTTACATTACAATATTACGATATATATATATATATAAATTTTTTTGGGGGGGGGCACTGATAAGGTTTGGCCTAGGGCCCACAAGCAAGTAAATCCGGCCCTGCGTGTGGCAATAGTAATTTGGCGAATCGAGGGAAAGAAATACAATGACATCAGAGAGAAGTTTAGAAGGAGATTTCACAAGCGAGGGCCAATAGACAAGACAATACGAAAATTGGTGAACAAATTTAAACGAACGGGATCTGTAAATGATGAAGCAAGATCAGGACGACCGTGTATTTCAGATCTTACCGTGAATGCAGTACGCGGAATTATCACTGAGGAGCCACGTACGTCCGTTCGTGCTGCATCACACAGACTCGGCCTCCCGACGTCATCTGTGCACAAAATTCTGAAAGTTAATTTGCGGAAGAAAAGCTATCATTTGCAGGTTTTACATGATTTACATGAGGAAGATTTCCCTCGACGAAGTGCTGTGTGTGCTGATCTCGTAGAACAAATCTGGAGTGATAATTTAATGGACAACATTCTCTTTAGTGATGAAGCCAGGGCCGGATTAAGACCTTTAGAGGCCCTAAGCACTTAAAAGATTTTGGTGCCCCATATATATGTAATTCAAAATATAAACAAAAATAAACCATAAAATAAAATTTTATTTTTTGAAATGAAACAAAACTTACAGTAAGATGGAAAAATAATGTTTATTTTTGTATACTTCCACTTCATTTATATTTGAAAAGTTTTCTCCTACTTTTTTTAATTGCAAAGTCTTTGATCAGATCCTCAAAACTAATCTTACGTAACACATCTGCTTCTATACTTAGTAGAGATAAGGCATCCAGCCTGCCTTGTTGCATAGTTGTTCTGTTGGTATTATAATAGTATAATAAATCCATGGTAAATCCGACAATGGAAAATTTCTGTGGTGCCCCCCTTCCCTTGATGCCCTAAGCACGGGCTTATTTTGCTTAATGGTTAATCCGGCCCTGGATGAAGCCACTTTCCATACGTGTGGAAAAGTAAATCGCCATAACTGTCGAATTTGGGCAGATGAAAGACCGAATGATTTCGTCCAAAATTGGGAGAGAGACTCGCCTAAAGTTAATGTCTGGATGGGTTTAACAAAATCTAAGGTTTATGGTCCTTTTTTCTTTGCTGAAGTTACGGGGCTTATTTATCTGGACATGTTGCAGCAATTCCTTGAACCTCAGCTGATTGGGGATAGGATTGTTAGTACCGTCGTCTATCAACATGATGGTGCTCCTTGTCACTATGCCAAAATTGTTCAGGATTATCTAAATGGACGTTTTCCAAATCGCTGGATCGGACGCGGAAGCAACAGACCTTGGCCAGCGAGATCACCAGATTTAACCCCTTTAGATTTCTTTGCATGAGGCCTTATCAAATCGCACGTCTATCAGACGAAGATTACGAGTCTTGAAAACTTACGTACACGTATACGAACTGCTGCAGATAACATAACCCCGCAAATGCTCCAGAATGTGTTTAGAAATGCTGCGGAACGATTTGAGCTGTGCAGGGATAATGATGGGCGTCACGTCGAATCCTACTCTTAATTATTTAATAAATGTTACCACTATCATTTTATGATTGAATTCCATATAATTTCCAAGTGCTTCACAAAAATAGATCCTGACTTTATGTACACCCTGTATACTGAATTTTTGGCGACATTACTGTTATTATTTAATGTGGACCTGTTTTGTTTTTTATTCTCAATAGGCTGAATTATTTTTCAAAATACTTGAAGATAAGGTAAATATTTTAGCTGTAGCAATGTCTAGACCAGGCGTGGGCAACCCTTGGCACGCCAACAACTTTTTTCCGGCACGCGATTCCCCGGGCTCAACTTAAAAAAAATTAAAATAAATAAATATCCAAATTCTTCGCTGAGTTTTATATTTTAACAATGTTTTCTGCTAAAAAATGGTAAAGATTAACTTTTGCATCAAAGATTTGACGATTTTGGCACGCTCACTTAAAAAGGTTGCCCACCCCTGGTCTAGACAGATAAGAAAGATATTTGAAGATGAAGCCATATTTTTATTTTAAACCGCATACTGACAGATCTGATGTTATCATGATCTGCCGAGTTAACTAAAGAGGGAAATTGAAATATGCATTTTATTATGAATTACAATTAAACATGCACGCGAACCAAAATTAAATGCTTAAAAATTAAGATTAGGTGTTAAGCAAGACATGACTCCATCTTTTACAACGAAGAGAATGTAGAAAGAAAATGAACATTGCAGACTTTAACAAGATTACATTAAGCTAAATCTAAAAAAATTATTAAATAATTTAAAAGAAATAATTCATCAATTATTCAGCAGAAATAAAAATAGAAAAAAAATAAAAAATTTATCCGAACTTGCGTCAGCGCTATGCGAGTTTGGACTCTAAACGCAAAAATGAATACAAGAATTATTCATTTGTTCATTTTTTACATATACAGGGTGTAACAAAAGTCCGTTCTCATAGGGAAATAATATAACAGAATTGAACGAGAAAGTAGTTTTAACTATACATTACAAACAATACAATCAACTTGCCAATTAATCCAGTACATGCTCAAACTGCATTGCCAATAACCTAAGTGTTGCCACGTAGTACACACAAGCTCATCACGATCAATTTTGTTACATATTATTTCCCTATGAGAACGAACTTTTGTTACACCCTATATATATATATATAAATTTTTAGCAGTGAAGACGACATTAGAAGTGTCGAAAGCTTTGAATATTAAATGTTTGTATATGGACTTGTCTTGTTGTTCATTATATATATATATATATATATATATACTGGTGCTCGTAAGTATTCCAAGATAAATATTGCAGTCACATTATCTTTTGTACTATGCAGAGGATAGTTATGAAAAGTACCAGCAGTTTGGAAAAATATAACAAATTAAAACACGAGTTCAACTCCGACATATAATGTAAAATATCAAAGAATTTGAGTAAAATAAAAAAATTAAAATACAAAGTTTTCGAACATTTATTTACAAAATTACTCAATACTTTGCGTGTCCATCTTTTGCTTGAATGACTTCAGTGGTTGTCGTTTGGGTATTTTCCTACACGGTTTCGACATCTCTCAGTAGAAATTTTAGCCCATTCTTCTAAAGAAAATTGTTGCAATTAATTCAGATTCCAAGGGATTTTCTTCTTCGTGTAACTCTTCCACGAAGACCATTCTTTCTCAGGGATGAACATCGAAGTCACTCGTGCGCAACAGTCATCATTTCAATCCGTCCAGTTGTAGATTCTGAAATCTTGCAAGGACGTCCACACCTTGGTTGAGTTTTGATTGTTCCAAAGCTTTTCTATTTCTTTATAGCTACAGCAACCGTCGTAAGTGGAATTCGGAGTTCTCCTCCTATCTTCCTATATAATTCTTTCCAGACTCGTGAGTAGTATGGGCGCAAAATGGTAGAGTGCAATGCAAGTGCAAATGCACCAACCCCCAACCCCTTTGTTGCACCCTCACCCCTTGTTGCAAGGCACCCCAAAAAAGGTTGCAACAAAGGGTTATGCAACTTGGAGTTATCCTCCAAGCTGCAATGAACCCCCCAAAGGGGGAGACCTAACCTGAGAGGAGAGGTGTTCGCCTGGCAGCTGCCAAACGCATATATAAGACTTCAGCCGAGCCGCCGTTGTCTTATAGGACCCCTAATCATCCAGTTGGCTTAATCAGCCAGTGCCTCCAGGCACCATCAGCCGGTTGGCACAGTGTACATCTATACTGCTTATGTGCGTTAAATTCTAAGGTGGATGCGGGCTCGAGACCCGGCGCGGTTGATAGCTAGGGTGGCCTAATGACCCGTGTTAAACCGTAGGTCTAAGGTGGGATGTAAAACTTCGAATTCGGAAAAAAATCGGGTTCGAGACCCGGCGCGGTGATAGCCAGGGTGACCTAATGATCCGGGTTAAACTCTAAGGTGGAGTGTAAACATCTTTCCATGGTTCGTAGGGGTAGGACCCCGTTTTTGCAACACTCGATCATGTTGTTTATTTCTCTCTCTCTCCACCAGTTGGCGTATCTGGTTGAGTTGCCAGTTCACGCTATTTATTTAATTAAAGCATATATTCTGACATAATCCATGTTCTCACTCTCAATTAAGCCCCTGCTTAACCCAATAATAATGTAGACCTTGTGGAAAAATTAAATAGTATCAGTGTCAATTACAATTTTAGATTGGTAAGTTTTGATGTTACCGCTTTATTTACAAGAGTCCCGGTGGAGGATCTATTAGGGTTTCTTTCGGAAGAATTGGTTAAGCATAATTTGCCATTATCTGTGGCTACAATTATAGAATTAATTAAGCTGTGCATAGTAGACTCAAAATTTTTGTATTCAATAATGAATATTTTAGGCAGAAATTTGGTATGGCGATGGGAAACCCTCTCTCCCCCATTTTAAGTAACTTATATATGGAGTTTTTTAGTGCATATATATATATGCAGAATAACGTGATCTTATTAATAAGCAAACAACCACAGAGAAAAGGAAAAGGAAACACGAAGTCCGAGCGCTTTCGTGATATATTCACATCGTCAGGGAGAAACAAAAAATAGACAGAGATTACAAAGTAAATGAGTTAAATACACAAGCAAAAAAATCCCAATCGGCAACTCAAATTAAAGACCATAAAACCCTCTAAAGATTTTTTCAACAGATAACATAATCTGTAGGCTGCTAAATTACTGAATATAAAAGAACTATATAGATGAAATTAGACACAAAAACCAGTACAGAGAACAAAAATTACACTGGTCAACAAAGATTTTTCATCAGAGTAAAATTTGTGGTGGTTGGATAGCATTTTTCACGCTGATTCCAAAACTGCATTCAGATTTTTCTAGCACGTATAGTTTTCAAGATGAAGGCATATATATAACTACGCAGATTTAACCATTTTAAATAGGCAAAATACTAATATTTCAACATTTGATTGTGTTTATTTTATTGTGTCTTTTTAGTTTACTCATCTTATTTATTTCAATTATCTTAATTATACATCTTATGTATTTCAGGTGTGAGCTTTTACGTCTAGCAGCATTGTGATTCACTTTTGAAGGTAGACATTTAGAGCCTAAAAAGTTAACCCAAGGACAGTTGAATGATCTTGTTAGAGACTTATCGCTGTCTAAAGAGAAATTAGAGCTTCTCGCCTCAAGACTAAAGGTTCTGTAAAGGAGAACAATTTACTTGAGAACAATGTTCGTATTAGTTACTACCGAAAGCGGAATTTTGAATTAACAGCATTCTTTTCAGTAGACGGTCCTCTCTGTTATTGCCATGACATCAATGGACTATTTACAGCCATATCTCAGACATATGTGGCATCTGAGTGGCGCCTCTTTATTGATTCGTCGCAGAGAAGCCTGAAAGCATTTCTTTTGCATAATGGTAATATAATGCCATCCATCCCCATTGCCCATTCCGTCCATCTAAAAGAGACATATGACAATATGGATATACTACTTAAGGCAATCAAATACGACAGTCATCAATGGAATGTTTGTGGAGATCTAAAAGTTATAGGAATGCTTATGGGTATGCAGTCAGGATTCACAAAATTTTGTTGTTTCCTTTGCCTGTGGGACAGTCGCGCCACTATAGAACATTACACCAAAAGTGACTGGCCACTTAGGTATACATATGTCCCAGGGATAAGCAATGTCCAGTCTGTCCCTTTAGTGGATCCCCAAAAGATCTATCTGCCACCTCTTCACATTAAACTTGGTTTAATGAAGAATTTTGTTAAAGCAATGGGTAAAGTCAATTCTGAAGGGTTCCAATACCTTTCAAGGAAATTTCCGAAGGTTACTGCAGCAAAATTGAAGGAAGGAATTTTTGTTGGGCCACAAATAAGGGAAGTTTTGAATGACACTGAATTTGAAAAAGTCCTAAGTCCGCTGGAATTGAAGGCTTGGCTGACGTTCAAATGGATATGTGAAAACTTTCTTGGAAGCAACAAGTCACCTGCGTATAAGGATGGAGTCAAGAACCTCCTTGATGCCTTCAAAGAAATGGAGTGTCGAATGTCGTTAAAAATTCACTTCTTGCATTCCCACTTAGATTTCTTTCCTGAAAACCTTGGTGCAGTGAGTGACGAGCAAGGAGAGCGCTTCCATCAAGATATTCAGATGATGGAGAAGCGCTACCAAGGATATTGGAATGAAAGCATGATGGCGGACCATTGTTGGATGCTGTATCGTGACAATCCAGGCCAAATTTACAAAAGGAAATCACACTCACAGCGCTTTTAATAAAATAATGTATATATTCTTTATTTATAAGTACATTGAATAAGGTATATGATGTATTTGTTGTTTAGCATTCCTAAGTGTGATCTATACATCCATAAATTTTCTTATAGCAATATCAAAAACTTAAAAATATCAAAACCAGTGTATCTATATAACTATACGTGCTAGAAACAAAATAAAACAGGATTCGGAATCAGCGCGAAAAATGCATTAAGAAAAGTGTGATCATGTTTGTGACGAGAAAAAAAAGTTTCATTTTGTTGGCCAGTGAATTATTATAACGGTTATTAGAACTAGTATTTAATTAAAGCAGGCAATTAAGTGGCAAGAATATAATGAAAACAAAGGGAATGGTGCCATCGTCTTACAGAATATTCCAAAATTTCTACAAACAGTCAAAAAAATAAAAATAAATAAATAAATTGTAGTTGAAAAAAAAAAAAAATTGTACGAAAGAAATATGTACGAAAGAAATATTACAATTAAAATGGACACATAAGAATGTTAACAGTTCTTAAAATAATATTTATTTATTTAACCAAGGCAAACCGTTAAGGGGCAAGAATGCGGTCAAGAAAACAATAGGCCCTTCGCCAACTTTCTAACAATGCACGAGTCTAATTTATACAGCCCAGGGCTAATATTAAGGACCAAGTCCGCTTTATTCTTGATCACACTTGATTCAAGTATATTTCTGCTAACAATAGATTTACTAAACCTTAATTTGGAAGCATTTTTCCAGTCAATGGGATGATTAGTATCTCTTACGTGAATGAAACTGGCGTTATATTCCTGGCCAATTCTTATACTGTATTGGTGCTGCTTAATATGTAACTCAAGGGTCTTACCCGGATTTGTGATAAATCTATCAGATAAAGTGTTAAATAAAAATACGGTTACGGCTCTTGGATATGGAATAAATTTTTCAGCAGCTAGAAAGGATGTGGACTATGTAGAAATAGTTAAGGTTTTCTGTAATTTAGAAAAATATAATGATTTACCTATTGAGGATGTGAATATTTGTAAAGGTATAGTATATAGTGCCATGTCTAAACCCTCTATTCCAAAATGTCCACAGAGGTTTTTCGACTCTTATGAAGCTTTAAGAAAAGATCAGAATCTACATATAACCAAAGCCGATAAATCAAATGCTTTAGTGATCCTCAATAAAGACGTTTATCTAGGAAAAATGTATGATCTTTTGAATGATGCGGACACTTACGTGAAATTAAGGAACAATCCCCTTGAAACTGTGAACAGTGCATTTAACAAGAAAATTAAACAACTTTTGAAGGGTAATGAAATATTACTGAAACAGTTTTTGAGTACTTCACCGTCATTACCCTATATGTATGGCCTGATTAAAACTCATAAGCCAAATAATCCTGCAAGGCCTATTGTTAGTTCTATAGGATCTATCTCATATAAGCTATCCAAATGGCTTGTCTCCATTCTTAATCCTCTCCTCGGCACAATTTCACAATCACACATAAATAATAATGTAGACCTTGTGGAAAAATTAAATAGTATCAGTGTCAATTACAATTTAGATTGGTAAGTTTTGATGTTACCGCTTTATTTACAAGAGTCCCGGTGGAGGATCTATTAGTGTTTCTTTCGGAAGAATTGGTTAAGCATAATTTGCCATTACCTGTGGCTACAATTATAGAATTAATTAAGCTGTGCATAGTAGACTCAAAATTTGTGTTCAATAATGAATATTTTAGGCAGAAATTTGGTATGGCGATGGGAAACCCTCTCCCCCCCATTTTAAGTAACTTATATATGGATTTTTTTGAAAGTAAGTTATTAAGGAAGATTCGGCCAAATTATGTTCCATGGTTTAGATATGTAGATGATGTTCTTTGTCTTTGGCCAGTGACTTTAAATCTCAATGAATTCTTACCCAAACTTAATAATTTAACTCCCTCTATCAATTTTACAGTTGAAATAGAAAAAGATTCTTCGATGTTTTAATATATAGGTCTGGAAAAAAGTTTAAGTACAATATTTACAGAAAACCCACCGGCACTAATAATTGTTCCTATATACATTACACTGCCCAACAAAAAAAACATTTTGCTGCTGATTTAATTCTAAGACATGTTTCTGGATAATATTGATGTGCTGATTTCAAAAATCACCTTAGATTTTGTCCATCACATCAGGTTTTCGTGCAATGCAATATGCCTATTTTGGGTGATCCATGAAGGGCGCTTATCAAAATTGATGATTTTTGAGACCTGTTAACAGCTGTTTTGCTGTTAAAATTTTATCTGTGGAATACGCAAATCTGTGCATTAAATCTAAAGGTCATGTACAACATATTAAAATCTTGGGTATCTGTGATTTCCCCAGGTGTGAGCGTGACGTCATGATCTGAGAGAGATTTCCCATTGGCGGAGTGAGAGCAGCCGGTTCCGCTAGTGACGTCAGTCTGTCCTGTCCTGGTTGGATACAGCTGCAAAGTGTGTGACGTCATCACCTGCTCGCCACATGATTGGGAGCGGCACAGAGTTACATGTGGGCAGCATTCAGTGATCCAATACTGCGGCAGTTATTTGCGATCAGTTGTGAGTAGTGCTTGCATAATACCGAAAATTTTCAATACCGGTATTTGGAGACAATTATGCTAATCCCGGTATTGATACCGGTATTATGAAAAAAATAATTTATTTTGATTTATTATGGTGCCACCCTACCAACCCTCCCACAAGTCTGAGGGACTTGCAGTACTCACCATATTTACTATAAATTAATGACCCAACTCCAAATAGATGGCATTCTATTCGAAAAAGTTTATACAGTAAATTACTAAATTGTAATAAAAAATATTTGAATTTTTTTTTAGCATATTATATACAACTACTGGGGTAGATAGAAATTATTAGTATCTAAATATTTATTTCTTAGTTTGATTTGAAAGTATGCTTTGAGGAAACAAAGAGCATCTAGGGATTGTTCAGATAGACTTGATCTCAGTTTCGTCAGAAATAGGCCTGCAGCAGAAAAGGCTCTTTCTGATTCTGCACTTGTAGGTTTAATTGAAAGCAGTGCCTTGTACAGCTTCTCTAAATTCTCACTTCTCTGTAAAGTAACTTCCAAGCTTTTAAATTCATTAGTAACATCAAAATCAATGGAATTTTTTTTAGATGGCACTTTTCCTAGTTTGTCCATTTCTTGCATGTAATTCACTCAGTAATGAATCTGCTTCCACTTCAGTCTTATTTGCAGCTACATTTTCAGGGTTACATGGAAATTCCTGTTCTTCCATTTCTATCTCCAAATCAACCACATTCTTAGGGAAAAGTCTTTTATGGAGCCTTTCTGCAGTTCTTTTGAGAACTAATTTTGATGGAACAGAAAAACTTTCCTCTTCTTGAACTTTTAAAACTTCGGGATTATGAAGATATTTGATTAAACCTACAATGTCTTGCTGTCTTCTTGAAATGTAACGATTTCTAAAACAATCTTTTAACTCTTGCTATTGGATTATTTTTCTCTCCTAGTTTCTTTGAAATAAATTTCATTGATGATTCAGCTGTCAGGAGTGATGCATCTTTCGAGCATAACCCTTTAAGAATTATTTCAACAGGACGTAAGGTGTCATAAAGGTTTTCAATAATTTCCCACTCTGTTGAAGAAATGGCTACAGTTGAATGAATCACTCTTAAAGCTTTTGGGATACATTTCTTTAACTTCAGAAAGCGTTCAATCATACTCAAAAGACTATTCGATCTTGTTTTACAATCCAAAATGAGTTTCAGTTCTTTGCCATTGAATTGTTTTCTTACAAAGTCTTGTAGCTTTTCATTCTTTAACGGTGACTTACGAAAAATTCGACATATTTTCCTTACTTTTGCTATTACATCATGGTAATTGTCTTTCAAGCGAGGGATATTGACATCATCATCTATTCCTATTTCAAGTAAATGTGTAAAGAGGTCCATGTCTTCTTCGTTATCTTCAACATTTTCCTCAAGGTTAGTGCAACTGACATTCTCTTCATCCTCATCTTCTTCAGTATCCGTTGTTTCATTATCTTCATCTTTTTCATAACTTACAACTTGACATTCACTTCTTTTGTATAAAACAAAGGAAACAGCAAGATGAATACCATGGGCAATGCATTGCTGATGTTCAGGTTTAATTTCTCTCCCAAACTTCACCATAACTGATGCGCCATCTGTCGTACATCCAATTATGTGTTGCTCTAAATTAAGGCCATAATCATTCAATTTTTTACTCACAATTTCCACCGTCCTTGTACTGTTAAGGCTTCCAATAATTTTGATTAATCCCAAGGACCAATGTTGATCTTCCTGATGAACATTTATATTCATATATCTCTTATTTTGGTTTGAGGTATATTCATCAAGAGTTAAAGAAAATCGAACTCCTTTACTCACTAATTTCCCAAAATGATCTTTTAGTTCAGCCATCTTCCTTGCATGAAATTTAACTATCATATTTTTTACCCCACCACATGAGGTTGGTGGATGTTTATCATAGTTATTCTTTGCTAAACTCTCTTGTATGAATTCACTTTTGGCAATAGAACTGAAACTTATTCCATCAGTGCATGCAAGTTTTGAAATTTCTTCTTCAATAGATTTTTTACAAATAAATCCATCCAATGTCTTTTGCTTCTTATCAGGCCGATTTATAGCTTCCTTAATTTCAGTAATGTTTACATTATGAATTGGTTTCATATGGACTGATAATCCACTAGTTGAGCCTCCACTGCACTTAATGGTCTTTTCACACCTCAAACATTCAGCTTCTTCATTATTTTTCTTAATAAAATAGTTCCACGCTAATGATTTTCTTGACATTCTTGACAAAAGTTTGAAGGGGTATATTAGTTTTAAAAGTTTTCTTCATATAAGAATATCGCAAAATTTATTTGTAAAATGTTTAAATCAGATAGATCTATTAGCAACACAACCTTCCTCTACAATGTTGAAAATCCAAGTGACAAATGTAAGAAGAAAGAACGATGCATTGGGATTTGGGAACGCGATGATTTGAAATCGTGTGCATACGTTTTTGAACGTATCTAATACGTTTTAAAACGTTTGAAGCGAAAAAATTGACAAAATACGTTACAGTTTAAAGCATTACTTATTAAAGTCTCCTAGAACACGATAAATCTGGTTTATAAGAATTATTATGTATAATAATATATATATATATATATATATATATATATATATTTATGTCTGCAATAGAGAGTTTTTGTTTGTTTTGTTTTTGTTATAACCTCTTTTCATGATCCATACATAATATAAATTTATAAAAGTTAGTGCAATAAATAGTTTTCTTTGATAGAAAGGAATAGAAAACGAAAAAAGAGGTTAACTGCAAAATACCCCGAAACTTTTTTTTTCTCCGAATCCTCCAAAAGCAGTTTATTTGCCTATCGGAGGACTAAATTGCCTAAATTTTACAATAGCAATTTTTGTCAATACCGAAAACCTATAATATCGGTATCGGTATTATTTGTACTTCTTCAATACCGGTATTTCAATACCGGTTTTAACCCCTAGTGGTGAGTGAAGGGTGCGTTGCAGGATAAGTCGTGGGCTCCTCACACTGTTTGCAAAACTTGTGTGGAACATTTACGACAATGGACAAATGGAAACAGAAAAGGTTTGAAGTTTGGCATTCCTATGGTATGGCGAGAGCCCAAAAATCATTCAGATGATTGCTACTTTTGCCTTTTGAAGACTTCTGGCTTCAACGCAAAGAATAAACACCATCTAAAGTATCCTAACCTAGATTCAGCAATCCGACCAGTTTCTCACTCAGATGAAATTCCTGTTCCAATTTTCACGGACCTTCCAACACTCACAGAAGATGAAGATATGGAATTACCTGATGAGATCGAACGTGATATCACTGATGATGATTTTGAACAGCCTTCTTCATGAACGACACCTCAGCGATTTAATCAACTTGAGTTGAATGATATAATTCGTGATCTCAGCCTTTCAAAAGAGTCATCAGAATTATTAGCTTCAAGATTGCACGAGAAAAATCTACTTCATCCTGGGACAAAAATAACATCTTATCGCAATAGGGAAAGAGAATTGTTGCAATATTTTGGTGCAGAGAAGGATTTGGTTTACTGCCATAATGTAGAAGGACTTTTGAATGCAATGGGTGTAACCCACTATAGCCCCAATGAGTGGAGATTGTTTATAGACAGTTCAAAAAGAAGTTTAAAGTGTGTCTTGCTTCACAATGGGAATGAATATGGCGCGATTCCTATTGGTCATTCAGTGCATCTAAAAGAAGAATATGAAAACATAAAAATAGTGCTGGAGATGCTAAAATATGATGTTCATAAATGGGTGATTTGTGTTGACCTGAAAATGGTCAACTTTTTTCTTGGCCAACAAAGTGGCTACACAAAGTATCCATGTTTCTTGTGCTTATGGGATAGTCGCGCCAAAGCTGAACATTGGGTAAAGGAAAAGTGGCCACTAAGGCAAAATTTAAATGTAGGAGATAAAAATATTGTAAACGAGCCATTGGTGGATCGAGAAAAGATAATTTTTCCACCACTCCACATCAAACTTGGGCTTATGAAGCAGTTTGTAAAAGCTTTGAATAAAGAAGGTGATTGCTTTAATTACATATGTGCAGCCTTTCCAGGTCTTAGTGATGAGAAGCTTAAAGCTGGTATATTCGATGGTCCCCAGATAAGAAAACTGATGAAAGATCCGCAGTTCAGTAACTCAATGACCGAAACGGAGGCAAGAGCTTGGAATGCTTTTGTGGCAGTAGTTAAGAACTTCCTAGGAAACAAAAAGTCTGAAAATTATAAAGATCTTGTAAAGGATTTACTTGTAAACTTTCAGCAGTTGGGTTGCAACATGAGCATTAAAGTTCACTATCTCAACAGTCATCTGGATAAATTTCCAGAAAATCTTGGTGATGTTAGTGAAGAGCAAGGTGAAAGGTTCCACCAAGATATCAAAGTGATGGAAGAACGATACCAAGGAAGATGGGATACCCATATGATGGCTGACTACTGCTGGAGCCTGCAAAGAGATTGTCTTGACATCTCTCATTCTAGGAAGTCCTATAAGAGAAAATTTATCAGCACTGAAAAGTAAGAAAACAAGAAAAAGACAATGTTAAGAAAACTGGTCCCGTGCTTGCTTTAATATGGATTCATTTTTTGCTTATTTAAACACTTTTAATCACTTTATGTGTCAATATTACCATTGTATATTAAAGTTCACTCCCTGCACAATTGTTTACTTTTCCATGCTGATTCTGAGTATGTAAAAACTTATTTTTTGAAAAGAAAAAAAATTGGGCATAACCCTGCCAAAATGCGATATCTCCAAAATATCCGTATTTGATTGCTCGAAAACCTGACGTGATAGGCAAAAACTAAGGTGATTTTTTAAATCAGCACACCAAAGTTACCTAAAAACAGGTGTTAGAATTAAATTAGCAAAATTGGTGTTGGGCAGTGTTATTATTCTGATCACCACATTAACGTAAAACGATCCGTTCTTTCTACTTTGTTCCTAAGAGGCCTACGAATTTGTAGCCCAGAGTTCATTGACGACGAAATTAGTAAAATATACAAAATTGCGTTTGATTTAAAATATCCAAAGAACTGCATAGATAAGTCCTTAAAAATGGCAAAGATAACCTACGAAGTAAAGGACAAGATTCCTTATAACAAAAAATGTTTTAGTGTTACCATTCAGAGAAAATTTCCTTGATCTGCCGAATCTGCTGAGGACTTTTAACGTAAATATTGCGTTCAAAAATTTAGATGTAATTAAGAATTCATTGATTAAGAACTCCCCTTTAAGTGAACAGGGTTGTGTATATAAAATCCCATGCACAATATGTAATAAATTTTACATTGGCCAAACTGGTAAAACCCTTGAGTTACGTATTAAGCAGCATCAATACAGTATAAGAATTGGCCAGGAATCTAACGCCATTTTCATTCACGTAGGAGATACAAATCATCCCATTAACTGGAAAAATGCTTCCAAATTAAGGTTTAGTAAATCTATTGTTAGCAGAAATATACTTGAATCAAGTGTGATCAAGAATAATGCGGACTTGGTCCTTAATATTAGCCCTGGGCTGTATAAATTAGACTCGTGCATTGTTAGAAAGTTGGCGAAGGGCCTATTGTTTTCTTGAGGTCCCGCATTCTTGCCCCTTAACGGTTTGCCTTGGTTAAATAAATAAATATTTTAAGAACTGTTAACATTCTTGTGTGTCCATTTTAATTGTAATATTTCTTTCGTACATATTTCTTTCGTACAATTTTTTTTTTTTTTTTCAGACTACAATTTATTTATTTATTTTTATTTTTTTGACTTTGTAGAAATTTTGGAATATTCTGTAAGACGATGGCACCATTCCCTTTGTTTTCATTATATTCTTGCCACTTAATTGCCTGTTTTAATTAAATACTAGTTCTAATAACCGTTATAATAATTTTTGTTTTCTACTGGTTTTTGTGCCTAATTTCATCTATATAGTTCTTTTATATTCAATAATTTAGCAGCCTACAGATTGTTATCTATTGAAAAAATCTTGAGGGTTTTATGGTCTTTAATTTAAGTTGCCGATTTGGGATTTTTTTGCTTGTGTATTTAACTCATTTACTTTGTAATCTCTGTCTATTTTTTGTTTCTCCCTGACGATGTGAATATATCACGAAAGCGCTGGGACTTCGTGTTTCCTTTTCCTTTTCTCTGTGGTTGTGTTTGTTTATATATATATATATATATATATATATATATATATATATATATATATATATATATATACAGGGTGTCCGAGAATTATCTGTACAATTTTTGGCTGTTATTAAAAGTCAACCATGAAGTGTAGAAATTCCAGTGTTGTCCCATTTTACAAAGAATCTCATTAAGTTTTTTCTGATACCAAGTTTTGACAAGTTTTTTAGAAATTACAGTGTGTCCGAACATTATCTGTACAATTTCATCTTTTAATAAAATTCTTGATAATACACGTAAAATTCTTAAACAAGATTATTTAGAATCTGTATTTTCAAAAGTTTCTTTTATTAAAGTAACGTTGTTACAAACATTCGATATGTGCACCATTAGTGATTCGCAAAAACATCCAATCGATACTCCAAATGTTGCCATGTACGCTGCAGCATATCCACATCAATTCGCTCGATAGCAGCTGTGATTCTTGCTTTTAAATCATCAATGCCTGTCACCTGCGTACATTTCTAAAAAACTTGTCAAAACGTGGTATCAGAAAAAACTTAATGAGATTCTCTGTAAAATGGGACAACACTGGAATTTCTACACTTCATGGTTGACTTTTAATAACAGCCAAAAATTGTACAGATAATTCTCGGACACCCTGTGTGTATATATATATATATATATATATGTATATATAATTATATATATATATATATATATATATATATGCACTAAAATCACAAAATAACACGTGACCTTATTAATAAGCAAACAACCACAAGGAAAAGGAAACACAAAGTCCGAGCGCTTTCGTGATATATTCACATTATCAAGGAGGAACAGAAAATAGCTAGCATTTCTGTTCCTCCTTGATAATGTGAATATATCACGAAAGCGCTCGGACTTTGTGTTTCCTTTTCCTTGTGGTTGTTTGCTTATATATATTCATCTTCGTTCACGTTTAAAAACAAAATCTGAAACATCTGTTGTTTTATTGGATGTTCTCGATTTTCCAAGATTTGCGACAAGATATGCATTTTAAATTATAGTGTCCAGTTCATCACACATCTTTGTCATTATCTATTCTATCGTTGAAATATCTTTTCACTTTTAAGGTTTAAACCATAGTTTTTCTCAAGCATACGCGGAATGTACAGGATATCACGAAATCCCTTCCGAACAAACGAGAATGTACAGGCAAACTGCCACTGCCATAAAACGTATTCGCTCTTTCTCTCTCGAATACAAGATCGAAAAAATCAAATCGTTTCGCGTCTCTCCACGAATCGGGACATCTGACACGCCCCAGATTTCACAGGGCAACCAACCACATTCCTGTGGGGAGGATCACAGGATCTCTGGTTGCTATGCAGGCCTACGCGTCAAGTCCTGCCCAAAATTCACCACTAGCCAATAGGATGCTGACGATTGTGTTTTGTGGGTCGGTCACAGGCCCCCTTATAAAGGGAGAATTTCGACTCAGAGCCTCAGTTCCTGTTTTTTTCGCTTAGTGCTTTATACACCATGAGTCAGTTATCTTTGTACAATTACCCCGATCTGATTGAGGATGAAGACATTTATGCCCAACGGTGCTCCACCTCTTCAATGCTATAGATCGGGATGAACTTTTATCTACCCAGGGTGTTACGAAAAATTGTGATGAAGTGCTACAACCGCTCAATGAAGGCGCTGCTGAAATGTAAGTAACCCCTAAGTGTTTAACCTAGCTTTATTCAGTGTTTTCCTACAAAGAAAATTAATCCGAGGGCTCTTTCTCGTTTATAACAATATAACCTAACCGTAAAAGGCCGCAGTAAAAGCATTTTCAAAAATATTTTTTATTGTTTCCTTCGGGTTTATATATATATATATATATATACATATATATATATATATATATGGTGTTTTTATTTGTACATTTCTTGTAGGATTTTTAGAAACAAAAACTTACAATAGAAATATTAAAACTTAAGATTTGGCTGTGGGTTTGAGACCCGTTTCAGGCAGACGGTGCATAGCACACCCAACTAATCTTACTTTTGAAAACTGTCAGGATATCTGCTTATGGTTACAATTTTCTGTTAGTCTAACCTAGCTTTATTCTGAATTTTTCCACAACGTAAAAATTAATCCCATTATGCTTTTAATTATTTCGTTTCCATCGTGATTATTTCGGCATATATATATATATATATATATATATATATAAATATATATGGTATGTTTTTATTTGGACATTTCTTGCATATGTACGATTTTAGAAACATTAAAAACTTACAATAGAAATATTAAAACTATTAAGATTTGGTTGCGGGTTCGAGACCCGTTGCAGGCAGGCGGAGCATAGCACACCCAGCTAATCTTACTTTTGAAAATTGTCAGGATATCTGCTTATGGTTACAATTTGCTGTTAGTCTAACCTAGCTTTATTCTGAATTTTTCCACAACGTAAAATTTAGTCCCATTATGCTTTTAATTATTTCCTGTTTCCATCGTGATTATTTCGGCATATACATATATATATTTGAGGGGTCGCGCGTCTTAAGGTACCTAAGCGCCACCACCGGCGAAAACGTGTTTTTGATGGATATCACTATTTTCACCCTTCCTACATCGCGTGTTTTGGATTATAATGACCTTACGACACTAGAAGTATGGTTGAAAACCTTATGAAGCGAACTACTTTTTTCACCTCTATCGCCAGCTGGGCTCTGCCGCCCAGATGTGATGCGCATCTTAAGGCCCCAATATCCTGTTCAACTGGTGGAAGGTGATGGGGGTGGGGGTGGAACGCTCGGTCTATGCGTGGTGCGAACAGCAGGAGGAGCGCGAGCCAATGAAAACATGGCAGCCACGCCGCTCTGCTTTTTGATTGTCCACCCGCTCCAAGCGCCGAGGGACACGACACAAACATCCCGCCAGTACCTTAAGACTCGCGTTGCTGTTAGCAGGCGTCCTGTGTTCGTGCTCATATTGCTGAATATTGCGTGGATTATTCTATTCACCCGGATTCTAACTATTATCAACGTGTGCAGCAATGTCTCACCGTGCTAGTGATGGTGATGAAAAAGTACCTGGGCCTTCTAGTGCTATTTCTTTTTTTATGAATTTCTTTCATTTTTTGTACTAATAATAGGCAATAAGGCATTGACTTTTTACTCAATAATGTTTATTTCCATGCATACATGTGATTTACATTAATATGAATCATTCTGTGCCAGAAATCGCACCCAAAGTTCGGCATAAGAAAACCAAAAAAAAAATAAAATAAAATATATAAAATTATATAAAATATAAAATATGAAAATCTATTCCAAAAACTCGTCATCTTCATTAGCATACTTAGAACTCTAATTTAGCCAAAAATGAACGTTCTAGTTCAATTAATAACAGATACTATTGCCAGAATATTGCTGAACTTTGGAGTAATATATATATATATATATATATATATATATATATGTTTTTATTTGTACATTTCTTGTAGGATTTTTAGAAACATTAAAAACTTACAATAGAAATATTAAAACTATTAAGATTTGGCTGCGGGTTCGAGACCCGTTGCAGGCAGACGGAGCATAGTACACCCAGCTAATCTTACTTTTGAAAACTGTCAGGATATCTGCTTATGGTTACAATTTGCTGTTAATCTAACCTAGCTGTATTCTGAATTTTTCCACAACGTAAAAATTAATCCCATTATGCTTTTAATTATTTCCTCCGCGAATATTTCGCTCGTTAATCCAACACCGCTGTTGGATTTTTAAATTACCAAAACTTTTATGAATTATCTGCATTCAAATTCGTGGCATTATTCTTTATTTTAATTACCATTATAGGACCGAATCGGAGCTAGGTCGTATTATAGCTACTTTTGCTGAAAGGGGGGTAAATGAAATGGAGGCTTCTCCGTCCGGCCAACCCAGTAACCTGAATACAGAAGTCGAGGTATTGGCTCACATCCAGTCAAGTGAATGTCAGATCATCGAGGAACTAATGTAAGTATTTTGAGGTTAAGAACAAAACACATTGTATTTTCATTAAATGAAAGAAAACATGTACAAAACCGGGTCAGTATCCGTTAAATAAGTCTTAATGGCTACAGTTACAAATTTATATACAACTTTACACAATATAGGTATACACCTTTACACAATACAGGGTTGCTAACATATGGGAACCTTTTTTTTATCTGTCTGCATACACTTTTATCGTTTATCTGTGTCGCACAAATCGAATAATTTAAAAAAATTCATAAATCCCTTCCCACGTGACATGTGCATGAGAAATGGTAATTATGTATATAGACACGCTGTCATTTTACACACCAAAATACATTTTTCTAGTAGTATTGGATGTGATTTGTTCAAATCTGACCTCTATTTCCCTCGGAAATGAGATCCAACAAAGTTATAGTACTTTGAAGTTTGGCTCATTTTCAAGGGAAATGGAGGTCAAAATCTAAGCAAAACATCAAATATTACTAGAAAAATGTATTTTGGTATTAAATAACCTAACCTAACATGAATATGTTATTACATTATCATTTATATAATTTAGGTCTCGGGGGTACGGGGCTGGAGCCCCCGTAAAGATCAAGCACGACAAATTGATCGATATTGATCGGCATTTTAGCGTCAGAAATTCAAAAATATAAAACCCTATGCCGATCAATTTGTGATGCGTGATCTTTACGGGGCTCTGCCCCCGTACCCCCGAGACCTAAATTATACAAATGATAATGTAATAACATATTCAATATTTCTATTGCTCGGGAGTCATTAGAATGCACTTCGTACATTAAATCCTCAAAATAATATTCGCACCCTTCACATGTCATCGCGACCAACATCTATGAAAAACTAACGTAAGTGGTAGTAACCTAAAAAGCCTAGCTCATATGTTTTCATGACGTCACCAGGCAAATATTGGAAGGGCGGGAAAAAAAATGCCGCAAAAGTGTCAAATATTCAAATCTACATAATTTGGTAAGGACGCATCTGCGAACATAGTGACTTATATCAAAATGATGAGAAAATTATGCTTTAATATTTTATAATTATATTTGCTTTTGATATTCTGAACGTGACGATACTCATATTATCCGGCACATGTAATTGCGCGATAAACTGTACAATTACCGAATCATTCCAGGGCTGAAATCCAAGTGAATCAAAATAGTACATTATTTCCCTATTTTTAAAATAGATTGCAAACCAATGAATCCCCTCACCCCCCACAATGTCGGTGTTAACGATAATCCCGTACCAGTTTCTCGTACTTGGCAGATTCAATATTTCATTCTTCGCAAACACCGATAAATTTTGAACGTGTGAAACGGTCACTTTTCATTACTCTCTGGAGTGTATTCGCATCCATTTTAAAAGTCTGTGATCACGTTCCTGAAACGATCAACTTCTATTAGTGCCTGTGATTTGAGATACACGAATACACTTATAGGCGCGTCTATAGGCTTGGCAAATTCCAACCTGACTGAGATATTCCCACTGCTGTGGACTTAAATGCGTATTCGCGCCAGCAGACAAGTCAGGCGTAATATCAAATGAATAAATGTTAAATTCTTAGACAAATTCTTTCTGCGTTACACCAAAACCAAATTCGTCACAGGCTCCTGTATTATGAGCCAGACTACTATATGCTCTCGCGCAGAGCGGGAACACAGCGTCTGATGAGTAGGCCGTAATCATGGTCCCACCCAGAGCGAGGCCATTTACGTATAGAGTAATATTTTTAAGGCCGAAATTCTCGAATTTAAAGGCATTCTTTGTATATTTTCCATTCGTCGAAGCGTGGTCCTACATTCCAATTAATATCCTTTTAGGTAGGACTCCAAGGGCCACGTTTTCTAGTTGCTTCGAGGCCAACCCTGCGGGCATCGTGTATAGTTTGATCTGTACCCTGTTAATCGGGTATTTTACTGTGGCGTGTATTAAATCTTTCTCAATTTCTATTTGTTTTGGGGAACTTAATTTTACTCGGCGTATACGCAAATACGTCTCCATGATGTGAATACAACGGGTTTCGCGGCCTCTTCTTGATCAGACCCCAAATTTATGCAGATCTCGGAATCGTGCGGGTAAGCTTCAACTTCATATCCACCCCGTTCATAAGCAGTTTCTCCTGGAATGTGAAATCTGTATGAAGACGTCCAAAACATTCGTATATCTTTTTTTTAGAATTTATAAATTTATCCTTTATACCATTTTCATCTTTAGTGTGGTAATACCCCTCGGCGGTTAAAAAGGTGTCCTTCGCTTCTTCTGAAAAGTTGAGGACATTTTCCAGATAGGCTCGTAGGTGGTAGTAAACCGTTCCTGCCGAGATGTTAACCTGGTTTAAATACACTTCACACTGGCTGAATATGGAGTGTAAAAAGTTGGTTTCAGGGTAGGCAGAGTAACTATCACCGCAGTCCGTTCCATCAGAATGGGCTATACGCAGTTTAGCGTACATGTGCATACAGCTCGGGTCAAAAAAGTAAGGGCCTGAGCTGGGTATCACGAATTCTATAGGGGCACTGGGTGAACTAATTGTGTTTAATGGGTTAATTGTAATAAAGTCGCTATGCTCAATAGAGACCTGGGTGGGGGGCATATCAAAGAGGGACAGTTCCGATTTACAGCATTGTCAACTACATTGATGGATGAAACGTGCCATGACGAGTCAGAAATAGTGCCACCTCTCTCGACAAGTATTAGTCAACCTATGATTCGTGAGAGTAGTGTCCTCAGCTTATATCAGTTAAAACAATTATCAGCCATAGGTTTATACGCTTAGAGCACTTCTTTTTTTTATTTCCTTTTACGTTTAGCACCACGTGATGGTAACCCCTTCTTCCTGACAGATCTCTTCTTTCCACCACCACGCATTTTTCTCTTTGCATCTTTGATGATTTCATCCCGTGTACGTTTTAAATGTTTTTTTAGAGCTTCTTTAGGCTTAGTGCCACCCATTGTCTTCTGCCGCGTTAAAACCTGTTCCTAACACCTTCCGCTCCAGGTACCTGGCACCCCTCTTCAACAGTGGGACAGCAGTACGTAGTATGATGAAAAAAATGGATCCAAGTCCACTCCCACACTGGTACCTCACCCCTCGGTAGACTGTGAACGGTCTTCGAGCCATTATAAACGACGAAAGTGTAGTTTCACTGTTAAGCTCCCATCACCGAATGGGAAATTTTTTCCCTCAATCGTCCTTATATATATCGAGATGTTGGTTAATAGATTAGTCGCGACATTTACATAATGGGGTTTCTCATATGTAATGCTCAAACTTTTCCCTCTATGGTTGGGGATGTGTGTAATGCGCAGCAGGCGCGCCTGGGTGTCCCCAACAAATTGGTGCTCTACGATATTGCTGTAAATATAGCCCATGTCTGGGGGCGGAGAGCTTTCACCCAATTTCTCCATCTTCAATTAATACATTAAGCTGGACAAGTCATGCTGTGCCTCGTGAAAGGTATCTTTTGGAGAGCCGAGCCATATCGGCTCTCAGCCACAATTGTGAACAGCTCTTTATCTTTAATATTTCTACTAAGCGTTGACTTTAACTTCAATGTGTATGCAGGCGTGTCTATGTTTACGACTTGAAAAAGTAAATCGTATGTCAGGTACGACCTTTCAAGACTCCTGTTTAACCCCGTCACAATGTCCATGGCTGTATCATAATGCCCGATTCCTAGCGATACATCTGTGCTATAGTATCGTTCCTCACCGAACAGGACTGAGCGCAGTGTATTGTCTAAGGTTATGCCTAATGTTTTCACTCATCGAATCTTCTAATGATCAGAAATATTTGTTCATTTCCAAGAGTAAAAAATTTGGTGGCTAACCTGAGTTCACATAACCCCACCTCATACGAATCACGCTCCAATTCAATGGGGCCATGGAGTTCTGTCACAGTTGGCGAGGGTGTTGTTAGGGTGTACAGACAGGGATGAGGAGGAGTAGTGTCACGTAGAAATGGTTAGGAACCATGCTGCATACTATTTAAGCTTCATTATTGCATCAGCTTTTATATAGGTGTTGAAGGCGGGTATTTTCAATAACTTTTTTGCGACAGTTTTTACCGTAGAAGACGTAAATAATGTCCCCGACGTGGACGATATCGTTCCATTTAGTATCGAGACTATTTTGGATGAAATAACTGTTTACGAGGCTGAGATTGCGCATTATATCGATAGGCTAAAAGTTAGCAAGGCTCCAGGCCCTGACGCTTTTTATCCCAGACATTTGAAAGATATGAAAGACGTTATCGTAGGCCCCTTAACGAAGATTTTTAATCAGTCACTAGAAACGGGGATTATTCCTGAAGACTTCAAATTAGCTAACATCACGCCTATTTTTAAAAAAGGCGACCGCGCAGTAGCTAGCAATTATAGGCCCATTAGCTTAACGTCAATTGTCGGTAAACTTTTGGAATCCGTAGTTAGGGATCGTATTATCGATCACTTAGAAAGTAGAGATTTGATTAATAGTAGTCAGCATGGGTTTCGACGCCATAGGTCTTGTTTAACTAATTTGTTAGAATTTTATAACGAAATAGTGCGCGAAAACGATAGGCATAGAGCAGCTGACGTTATTTATTTTAGATTTTAAAAAGGCGTTCGATACAGTTCCGCATAGGAGACTAATCGCGAAGGTCAAAGCGCACGGTATACGCGGTCAGGTAGCTAACTGGTTAGAAGAATGGCTTCGTGCTAGGAGACAGAGGGTCGTAGTTAGTGGTAGTGAATCGGGGTGGTTGGATGTAGGTAGCGGTGTCCCACAGGGTTCAGTGTTAGGCCCATTGCTATTCGTAATTTACATTAACGACATAGATGTAGGATTGACTAGTAACGTGTCAAAATTCGCGGACGATACTAAAATAGGCGGTAAGATTGTTAACGAGGACGATAGTAATAGGCTCCAAGACGATGTAAATAGGATTATGGAGTGGACAGATAAGTGGCAGATGCAATTTAACGTAGATAATTGTAAAGTTTTGCATATAGGTTCTCGCAACAATAATTACACGTACACGATGGGTGATAGGGAGTTAGAGAGCGTTGACGAGGAAGTAGATTTAGGCGTACGCGTAACTAAGGATTTAAAGGTTAGGAACCAGTGCCTGGAGTCTTGCGCAAAAGCTAATAGGATGTTAGGCTTCATAGCGCGTAATTTCGAATTTAAATCTAGGGATGTTATATTGCCCCTTTACAAGTCCCTAGTCAGGCCTCATTTAGAATATGCAGTTCAGTTTTGGTGCCCGTATTTACGCGAGCATGTTGGTAGGTTAGAAAGGGTTCAACGTCGTGCCACGAAACTAATTCCGTCATTGCGCAACAAGCCTTATGAAGATAGGATTAGAGAGTTAGACCTGTATTCACTCGAAACTAGGAGATTAAGGGGGGAGCTTATTGAAGTTTTCAAAATCGTTAATAACATCGATAACATAAATTTTGACAAATTGTTCACTTTCGATAATAGTAATACTCGCAATAACGGATTTAAGTTGCGTAGCAGACGTTTCATTACTAATATCGCTAAAAACTTCTTTACGTTTAAAGTAATTGATAAATGGAATAATCTTCCCGCGTCAGTAGTTCATTCTACCAGCGTTAATGTGTTTAAGAACCGTCTTGACAGACATTTTAAAAATATTAACGTTGTTTAAAATAAAAAAAACAAAGTTAGCAACAGGAGCTCTGGTGATGGTGCTCGAGGATGAGTCTGTTGACGATAAATGCCGGCTTGTGACATGCCAGCGTGTGATGCCAGCAATAAAATTATTAAAAAAAAAAAAATTAGACTAACACGAACGTAGATGTAGCTCGTAGTGTAAACTAACCCACTTTTTGTTTAACTTTACTTACTTTTTTTTTTTTCCTTATCCTCTCCTTACTTTGCATGTCTGTAACTCTTTTCTTGCATGTTTGTAGTTTGCATGGTATGAGAGTGAGTTAAGACTGTTTGCATGGTTTGTAAGCGTTCTTATTTTACTTCTTTTCATCTTCCACCCCTCTCCTATTCTCTCCGACTATTTTTCTGACTTGTCGGCAGTGGCCGGCGGATGATGATGGTGAGTCTTTTTTCTCTTTTTCTGAATGAATGTTAACCCACGAGTGATAGGTGTTCCTCCTTATTTAACCCCTTATTCTCTTCTCTTCTCTTAACCCCCTATTCTTTCCTTTCTCTCAGGCTAACCTTAGAGTGGATCTTAGGGTCTTTGTTAGCCTTAGCTTCTGTAGATCTGTAGTTCTGTAGAAGCTTTCTGGGTAACCTAGCCATTTCACCAGGTACATTTTTCTCTTTCCTGAACCTTTGCTTCCTATAATTTTCTCAATTTTAAACGTTTTTTCCTAAATTAAATGCCACTTTCTGCAACTCGCGGTAAAAGCCTCTTGAGATTTCTTCCCCATTCAGATCTTCAATGTAATACATCATTATCTCACCTTTAGGTCTCATAGCCCTAACTTTAAAAATCTCACGTGTCCATCCTTGCTCAAATCCCTTCGCGAATTTATTTCCCGAACGCGACCTTACATAATCATTGATTTTGAAACGCGCAGAGTGTGGTGGTGCTGATGTTCCATCTCTTCTCACCTCTGGGCGCGTACCTCTTTCTAAAACTTCGTTAGGCGTTGTGCCAATCGTACGATGGTGAACGGTTGTAGGATGAAGCCAATGATTCTAGAATGTCTAGAAATCTGTGTGTGTTTTTATGTGTAAAATAGCAGTGCATGCTTTCCTTTATGGTACGTTGAACTCTTTCAGCTAAAGAGGCCTTATGTATAGAATTGGTAGTGTAATAGCTGATATTAAACTCTGTCAGCATGTTCTGAAAAGCGCGTCCTATAAACTCTTTCCCAATATCCGTACAAAAACAACCAGGAATACTGTTTTCTTTCAACATCAACGTTTTGGTCGCTTTAGCAACTGTTTCAGGCGATTTATTTTTCAGGGGAATTAACCACAGGTATCTAGAGAATACATCTATTATGAATAGAATGTAGCGGTAACCATCGTTATACACTGAATATCTTTGCATGTCTGATAAATCCGCCTACCAAATAGAGTCAATCGATGCAGCTGTTGTCTTGGCCGTTTTAAACCTTTTTCTCACCGGTTTATGAAGTGTATAAGCATCCTGTTCCCGCAAAAATCTCAACATCTTTTTTCCTTACACCGTAAACACCTCTGTACAGTCTATTAACGCCGCCATAGGAGGCGGAGTTAGAAATGTCATAATGGCGTTTACTTAATATGTTAGCCATTTGCGTATTTTAGAGGCACGTGGATAAGGCTGGCCGTTTGTTCTCTTCTTTCTCCTCTTCAGAGGTGTTAACGCTGGGGGCGATGGCGTACTCATTTGTGACACATGCGAGACTTGCTCCAAGTCTTTTAACCTATTCAGAAATTACCTATCAATGTTTTAGGGACATTTATTTGTCGTAGTCTTGATTTAATATGCTTCCAGCCTGTTGACGAGGGTCTGTCCCACTTTATCACCAGATCATGAACAATATCAACGATATTGGATCCTTGTACCCTTGTTCCTTCAACAATGACCTCGCCTGTATCGGACCACTGTACGATGGGATCCTCACTCAATAGATTATAAAGACAAACCTTTATTCCTCAATGTATGTGGAAGGCTATTTTTTAGCACATGTTCGATGTTTTGTGTTCCGTTGTTCTTTGGTTGGCCATCGTTGGGGCCATGTCCTATGTCGCCATGCTCAGCACTACTCGCGCTGTGCCTAATAACCACGGGGAGCTCTGTAGGATGCTTATAATCTTCGTACTCATGAAGAAATTTCTGCAAAGCCTCTTGGTACAAGATCCTTTTCTCATCAAGCGACTTTTCACTGTTTAATAGGGCTAGCAACTCTTTTTCCATTCTTTTAAGCCTACTTTTAAGGGGTTCTAGAGCCGTGTCTAGAGTCTTTGAACTTTGCAATGAAGCATACACCTCGTGCGGAATCACAACCACCTTCTTCATTATATTAATCTAGTCAGTAAAGGACCCAAAACTGAAAATAAAATGGGTAGGAATGATCCTCCTTTGTACAATAATGCGCTTTTTCTTGCCGACAGTTTGATTTTTGTGAGCGAGCGCTCGTATTATGTTCTTGTAACGACGTAAGCGAGTCTTCTGAGAGGGTTTCATTGGTACATTACATTTTATAACATTAAGACAGATTTTACAGATGCATTTTAAAAAGTCAGTCGATATTTTTAACAAACATCTGTTGCAGCGTCCGGGGCAATCTTTGATAGATTTTTATTAATTCACGATACTTCTTCAGCCTATTTGTCATTCTGGAATATACACCGTTTCAGGCTCGCTTGGGAATATATTCGTTCTTAGAAGCACCCTAAACGTGTTTCGCGGGTGAAGGTCACAAAGCAAATATCCATAACGCTGGTTTGTGGCCTCTTTATAAACCTCCAAAAACTCCTTACGCTGATTCGGGAACATTTGACTGGCTAATACCCCAATTTGTGATACATCTCTACGTTGCGTGAATAAGACTAGATATTGTGTATTTAGCGACACATCGCGCATGTATCTATTTTTGAAAAATAGATTCTGATTGATGAAGAACACGCTTATGTTAAGATGGTGGGAGAACACTGTAAATGTCTCGGCAAACGTTTTATCCATTTCCAACATGAGATCGTCAATTACAATGACTATGTTCATTTCTCTTTAACGAATTAACGTCATATAAACTTTTGTGGAACAAAATTTCATCTTGGTACTCGTTCAACACTGATTGGTATGTCGAATAGCACCATATAACTTTATGCACAAATTTTGAGAACATCTCCCCCCTTTTCTTTAATGATTTTAAGCATAAACACAGTTTTACCACATCCTGCTGGGCCAGATATAATACATGTGGATGGGCTCGTGAACCTGAATTTTTTTACAGAATCCATTTTTAACACGTCACGCCCTTAAGTGGGCCATTTACAAAATATTACAAATTTTGAGTGCTGCTCCTTATATTTTGTTTTCTTCCACAGAACCGTGAATGACGACGATGTACAGCACCCCATCATCGATATCACAGACGAGCCCGTTGACCGTACAGCTACAGAACCCTTCCCCGCCGACAAACCCTCACCAGCGACACCTGGAGCACACGCCAGTTCAAAGCGGAGGCGTGATGAAGAATCCTCCACGGCAGGTATAAAGCGTGCCAGGATTGCTCCGGTTGTTAGACTAACAGTAATAGAACCCCAACCCTCAACATCTTACGAAACAACCCCCACAATAGTACCTTCCTCAAATATAACCCCTTATTCAATTCAGGGTACATCCTCCACAGCAGCTTCCCGTTCTGTTGAGGATAGCATAACATTCGAGTTGGTGCGCACCGCTACCCCAACCTCGGCATTGACTAAAAATCGGTATATAGTCAGGGTTGATCCTAGATTTATGTATAGCAATGGTGTTGAACACGGACTACGGCGCGTAGTTGAACGTATTGTAGAGTTTGCCCTTTAGAACCGCGACGAATGTGAGGTCAGGACGAGGCTGTCCTTCGGATCCGGGTCAGATGACGGAGATGTAGATGATTTTTGGGTAGTAATACCGTTCAGACGTTTGGCAGCTGAAGATATAGAGTATATATTAGGCCGTATAATGCAAGCCTCTCAAAGTAGTATAGCCTTCAATATGGACAACTTCACGGTAAATACTGACCGTGTATTCCGTGTTGCGGGTCATAGCGCCACACCTTATACTCTTAACTTCAATTCTCAGGCTATTTATAGACGGCATATAAACGTCGATCGTGGTTGTGGCTTTATAGCAGTAGTCTTAGCCAGTGTTGGGCACTAAAGCGTTAATCTGATAACAGTTAATTAACGAAGTTAACTTTTTTTAACGGACTATTAACGGAAGTTAATTTCCATTTATCGTTATCGGACCAGTTAACTTCCGATAACTCGATATTTAGTCTGTTAAAGTCCGTTAACACGTTAACTGCGAGGAGTCATTCACGGAAGATCACCGCTCCGCGAATGAATTCAAACCGCCATAACTTCAGTTCCCGCCATAATAATTCTCTGGTAAATTAAAATTTAGTTAATGGTTAGTGGTTACAAGGGTTTCAAAACATGTAATCAGTACATTTTTTATTAAAAATAAAAAAAAAGTTATTAAGCAAAAAAGTTGCAAAACTTGATAAAAATACAGTTAAATACCTATTTATTGTTGGATTTTGAATAAATAAACATTTTCTATGGGTTTTAAAGCTTTTTTCCTTGATTTTTTTAAATGTTAGTAAAGAAATAGTTATCGTTAACGGATTATCGTTAACTTCCGTTAACTTTGTAGTAAAATTATCGGATTATCGTTATCGGAGTTAAAAATTGGGGTTAACGAATTATCGTTATCGGTTAACTTTTTGGTTAACGGTGCCCACCACTGGTCTTAGCGCGTATATTTACTGTACTAAATACACGGGCCCAAAAAATTTGGTTGCCTACGGTAGTGGAGCGTGCCCGTAAACTAGCTGTAGACTGTAAACTTGAGTTTGACTGTAACATGGGTCCTGAGGAGCTGAGAAGGCTAGAACAGGAAATGAATGTCCGTATAGTTGTATTTGGAATGGATGATCGTCGTAGAACTGTGTATGTTTTTAAAAGCTGTGTGAGAGATCGTACAAGACCCCTACTTATTTTAGGACTGTCAGGGACAACGTATCTCCCCATCCGTAATATAAGGACCTTTACGCGAGTTATGATAAAAGTCGAAAAATATGGACGATCTGATTGTTGTAAGGGGTGTATCGAGTTTGCGGATCATATAGTGAAACATTGTAAAGATTGCCACATGGTATGTGAGCAGTGTAAAAGCTCCAAATGTGAAAGCCGTGTAGTTGAAGCTGAGAAGAGGGATTGTGGTGTGTGTAGACGCACATTTTTTAATAATAACTGTTTTGAGCTCCATAAATCAAGTGGCACGTGCAGGAAAATGAGAATCTGTGAATGTGGAATGTTTCATATGATGGATAATTGGGGGAATTTCAAGCATAAATATGATGAAATTCACTGTTCTACATGCCATGAGAAATATAAGGCGGTTGGAGTAAAGCATATATGCTATATGAAAGACGCCAAGCCTAAAAACAGCCCTTGTATAACCGTGTACTACGATATAGAAACATACACGAACGCTGAAACCAAAGAGGTATTCCACATTTACTTGTAAGCCAGACTATCTGTGATGAGTGTATGGAGATCGAGTGTGATGAGTGTCACAAATGTGGTAAACGGACAAACGTTTTTAAAACGAATGCTCACGATAGCCCTGTGAAACTCTGTGTTCTATATTGTCAAGTTAGCGGACAAGTTAAAAAAAATGACTATATTCTTGCCCATAACGGTGCGAAATTTGACACGCAGTTCCTTTATAAGTTCTTGAGCACGAGTCATCCGAGATATTTACAGGTGATCCCTTGAAAAGAGGCAACAAACTAATACAGATGCAAATAAGAGGTAATGTACAGTTTAAAGACACTTTATTATTCACACCTTGTAAATTAGCAAAGCTACCCAAGGTGATGGGCGTAGCCGCTGAAGTTTCAAAATGATATTTCCCTTACACATTCCTCACTAGCGAAACTTTAAATTACGTAAGCCTACCTCCACCCAAACATTACTTTAACTATGAATGTATGAGCACAGATGAACGTGAAGATTTTGACCGATACTCCAGCAGTTTTAATAAAAATTAATATAGCTGATGAATGTGAGCGTTATTGCGTGAATGATGTGCGCGTGCTTAGAGTATGTTTCCAGGACTTTAGAAGGATGGACATATGTCGTTTCAAATGCGATCCGTTGCAAGTCGCAACCACCACTGCCTCATTATGTTTTACGGTGTTCAAGAATAACTTCATGCCTAAAGACACCTTAGCCATTATCCACAGAAACAACCCCCGCAGTTATGAGCACAAGGCTATTTACTGGCTCATACACCTACAGCAGCAGACAGGTGTATACATAAAGCATGCCCGCAACACGGGTGAAGTACCCATTAAGGTTAATGGTCGCGTTTTTTGGGTTGATAGTCTAAGTGAAAACCGCGCCACTGGTGAGAAGACTGTGTACTCCTTTAACGGCTGCTGATGGCATAGATGCCCCCCGTCCTGAGTGTGGAATCGTAGGAGATATCCACGGTAGATCTCCTGACGACTGTCTTGCGTGGACCCGCACCCGCGATCAACTTATAGGCTCCCAGTTCACTCACAAAGTCTTGTGGGAGCATGAATATGATGCACGGATGGATGCAGATGGACAGTACCGTGAAGAAATAAACACGATCAAGTGTTGAATGGTGCTGGATCTTCTCAAATGCGGTGATAGCTTGTTCGGAGGGCGCACAAACCCCTTCAAGCTATACTTTCCGTCTACGGAGGGTGTGAAACTCCATTACTACGACTTCTGTTTTTTATACCCCTACGTCATGAAGAACAATCCGTTCCCCGTAGGTGCACCTGAAAAAATGGTGGGTCCCACCATATCAACCATCGAGGAGTTTTCAACCAACTTGAATGAGCGCTACTTTGGACACTCTTTCGTAGACGTGCTCCCCCCTCGCGATTTATGGATGCCGATCTTACCCGTCGTTATAGATCACAAGCTCATGTTTCCCCTGTGCGTGAAGTGCGCAGAAGAGAACAATGGTGATTGTGACCATACACCCAACTAGCGTAAGATCAGAGGTGTATATACAAGCCCTGAGCTGGCCCTAGCCGTTCGCCATGGGTATAGAATAATGAAGATACATGAAGTGTGGAGGTTTCAGAAGCTATCCAACCTTTTCACACTATATATAAACTTTTGGAAGGATAAGGTTGAGGCGTCAGGATATCCGCGAGGGGTTGATACCGAAGATGAAAAAACGGATTATATTCAGCGTTACCGTGACCGTGAAGGTATACATACAGCTTGACCAATCCCAAATCGTAATACTGTACTAATATTGTACTAATATGCAATTGAATATACGTTTCGTATATTATTATTTTAAATATATTTAATATAACTATTTTTCCTGTACTAATGTGCAATTGATTAT